>CM022492.1:23033695-23061143 GCA_011952105.1 Coreoperca whiteheadi
CCCCCCCCCCCCAAAAGTAGAAACTTTTTTACTTTCAAAGAATCGATCGCCCTCTCGCTCGACATCAAAGCTTTGTGTCTCGGCGGGACCTGAGCCCCCCGGACCAGAACCTGTCCTCCTTCAGGTCCCTTCAATTACTGCCTGCGTGTGTTCTTCAATCACAGCACAAAGGCGGCCGACGCGCCCCGGTCCGAGAGGTGAAGACGAGCTGCCTTTCTGCGGCTTGACCCGAACCACCAGCAGAGAGGCTTTCAGAGATCTCGTTGATACTTCTCTTTTTTTTCTTCCTGTTCAGTTGTTTTTCGACGGAAAGACTTCAGCTTGTAGCTGTTGAATCCCAAAGTTCCCAGTTTGTAGTTTGTCTTCCTCTGATCCTTTCCGATGCCGTCAGATCTAATCGGCCCAGCGCATTGCATTACATTACATTTGCCTTTGCCTGCCTTGTCGTTCCCAGAATGCATTTCAGCAACACCAAGAGGGCGAGTGCAGGTGTCAGAAATTTGTAAATGGTTTCCTTTTGGAGGGGGAGGGGGGGGGGGGGTGTCTGCACCCGTACATGCTTATAAATGTTACGTGATTAATAAAGGTTTATTACAATACTGCAGCTCTAACTAGATGAAAAGACAAAGTAAAAGCTGATTTTTATTGCCCTTAGTTTTCTAATATGGGCCAAATGACAAAAAACACTGGATCCTACGTGTCCCATAATGCAACTGGTTAGCACCTTTCATTAGTCCCCCCTCCCCCCACCACTTGAAAATGTAACTTCTTTTTTTTTTTTTTTAACAAAGAATTTCAAAATAATCCTTGGCACTTTAGTTTACCATTGGGTGATTGACTTTCCAGACAGACAACAGAAATGACTAAATCTTTGTCACCACCCGACAGACCTTCCTCTGAGCAAAATCCCATTTCAAAGCTTTTCGTTTAGAATTAATAATTAGTTCCTTTTAACTTTTGCAAAGTGTGCAAACGAATGTATGTGTCTCAGAGAGCTTCGACTTGTGTAGTTTCTGTTTTCTTAGGTAACCCAGGGTGGGACGGAGAGGTTTGATTTGGTGATTGGAAAAGTTAAAATATCATTTCTGTGGGTTGTTTCTTATTTTTATTTATTTTTTTTATAGAAATTTTATTTCATCAGTTGTACAAGGTAGAAGCACGTGCCATCACGCACGTTCATCCCGTTAATTGTCTGTTCCTCTCTGATCATTACCACACTCAAACACACACACAGTTTAACCCTCACACTCCCTTTTTATTTTGTTTGTTTTACAAGAGCTTTATTCACAGACGTCTGGAAGAATGAATGGAAGAGCTTTTTGTACATAGTTCTTGTACATAGATTGATTTCCTCATGTAGGAGGAGAGGCTGATGGGTAATGGGGGGTGGGATTGTGGGTGGGTTGGGGTGGGTTAAATTTAAATTTAGACTGGTAGACTCTACTTTTCTGACTCTATTTTTCATTTTCTAAAGCCTTTTCTCCTAGTGGTGTTGTTGTTTTGGACAGACGGAGAGCTTCTTAACAAGCCGACTGCAGGAAAACTTGACCTTTGTACCAATTTGCAGACTGATGTCTTTGGTTACCTGTACATAATTTTAAAATAATAAAAAAAATTGCTACTTTCAGTACTTCCTGCTCCGTGTTTCTTTTCTCTCTGTGTTCCCATCATTGATGATCATTTCTCACAGAATCACCTGCCTCGGAGATAAAACTGTATAATTTTGGTGGAAAACAGTTTTTGTCTTTTGTCCGATTGTTGGGAAACAACCTGCTTGGTCATAAGGGGGGGAAAATATATATGTTGCATAATAATATAATATCAGAAATTCATTCTTTGTGCTGTTGGCAAGAAAAATATATTTTAACTCACTAGATAGTTTTCGACACCAGGACCTCTCACTGGTCTATAATGCATTCTTTTGGTAGTAAATTGAAGATAATTTAAAATTGCATTACAGACTGAGAAATGTTTGCGCTTAATGTCTTTTGAGGACAACAGGGAACAAATAATTAGTCTTGTAGGAAAATAGAAAAAAGTCTTAATTTTTAAGAATTCATTCAGTGTTTAAATGTCACTTGGTTCCACTCGTTCTCTCCCAGATGTCCTCATCATAACTCCTCTGCTCCTCGTCTGTGCGCACCGGGCTTCCGCTGTTCTTGCCGGTGTGAAAGTCCCTGACGGGCCCCGATGGCTCCCCAGCCAGAGCTGTGGTCCCCTGTGAGGGCGGTGTGGCCCCTGGGGGCCGCGCATCGCGGGTCGTTGCCGAGGCTCCGCAGGCGCCCTCCTGGAGCAGCTCGCTGAGGGTGGCGATGTAAATCTGCGCCATTTGGAGCGTCTCGGATTTGGAGAGCTTCTTGTCGCTCTCCAGGTTGGGGATGACGCTCCGGAGGCGGTCGAAGGCGACGTTGAGCCCCAGCATCCTCCTTCTCTCCCGGGCGTTGGCAGCAAGGCGTCGCCGTCTCTGCGCCCGCTCCAGAGCGCACTTGTCCGGCTGGAGGTAGTGCAGCGCGCCGCCGGCGGGGCCCAGCCTGAGCTCCACAATAGCGCATGGAGGGTCTCGGTGGTCGCAGCCGCGTCTGGTGCGCTCCGCCCCCGACCGCTCCTGCGCGCGGGTCCGCTGCAGCAGAGCGTGGATGTCGGCGTGGAGAGCCACCGGGGCCACGGGGCCGAAACCTCCCTCCGGTTCCACAGAGATGAAAGGCGCAAAGAGGCTTTTACTGGGCGGCATCCCTCTTCTTCCTCGGAACAAACTTGTACCAAACACGGTCAGTTCGCTGAGAACTTCAACAAAGTAGAACACGTTCAACTTTCTTCACTTTGATGGGGGAATTTATGGAGGTGGGAGCCGCGGGGACGAGCAGTGCGTGCTCCGGGGGCGTGGAGAGGGTCGTGTGCTCCCTAATGAACAGAGCCAAAGTCCCCTGCAGGAGGCCTATTAACCAAGTTCATCAAAAGAGGATTAGAAGCGTCTCAGTGCGCTGCTGTGGGCCGATACATGGAGGCGGCCAAGCAGAAGAGCATCACAGCCAAGGAGGGGAGGAAGGATGGACGAGAGAGGTGGTGTGAAGGTAAACGGGAAGGATGGTAAATTATAACCTCCACCCAGTTTTACTAGACAAACCAAGTAGGCCTACAGATGACTAAAAAGCAACCTTTTCCTTAATAATGAAGAGTTAATTTGCATATTACTCAGGTATGTAGCCTTCAAGTTGTTTGGGGTGTTAAAAAGTAGGCCTCAAAAAACTAATTGGAAATCAAAGTGCAACAAAAAGCAGAAAAACTATTACATGTTACTCTGCATACTAACGTGCTGAATGACAGAGATAACCCCCCCCCCCCAACACCACCACCAAAAAATAAGAAAAAAGACCCCAAACTTTCTGTACCAATTAACATTATCACTAAAATAGTCAGCACAAAGCAACAAAGTGTGTTAACCTGGCTTCAGCGCCACACAGGAACATGTGAAGCTGTGGGCACAAGTGATTTACTGTACGAAATCCCCTGAATTTTTAAAACTCGACCTGTTAAAGATAAAAAGTCAACTTCAGCAAATAGAAATGCTCTTTGGAACTTGAGTGTGCTACACAGCAGTGATTCTATTCGAACCGCAAGGTATGTTCATGGTAATGTCTCTATTAAAAATGATTTTAATTTTAATTAGGGAATTAGAGGTGTGGAGGTGCTCCTGAATATTACGTTAAATTGGCTTTATAGTACTACACATTGTCTTTGTTTTTAATGTGAGGGCGGTACTGGACTGTAATTTGATTATAATTCAAAATGTTTCGCACTTTCTGAGCCTTTTGTTTGTTTTTATTTGTAAATTTTTTTTATTTCTTTAGTTTCCGTTCCTCCAGGGCAAAATGATGTTCTCAGAAGTGTTTTTATTTATTAAAGTATTTTTAAATTCCCTTATTAAAAATATATGACGGGGGGGTGTTAGCAGCCTGGAGGGTGTTTACAGTTATAAAACATCCACACGGTGGTTATTTTGTGAGCTGGTTCCAGTATTTTTGAACTCATTATGTTTGAATTTGACCAATTTTAGGTCAACAAAATAATAAATGAAGGCTCTGTCATCTCTTTATGACACAGAATTGTACTCCTGGCAGTGTGGAGAAGGCTTTGGGACTTTCCTGTAAGGGGGTGGGGGAGTTTACAGAAAGTATAATTGAACAGTTAATTTAATAAATAAAATATGAAAAATCCAATATTTGTATCATATTTAGCTTCTTTTTGGTGGTTTTTTTTTGTTCACAGTTTTTCTGAAGATTTTCTTGGGGGGGGGGGGGCTTATGATTTTAGTGTCTCTAAAATCCTGGCTTACCACCCTGCTGCCCTTATATAGCAGGCTTCCTGCTCTGTTGGATCTCAGAGTTTGTATCTAATCTAAATCACTTTTTAATTTTGTTTGGAAAAGGAAGGAAGAAAGGAAGTTAAAAGTTAGGCCCGTAGCAGACCCTTGTCCTCTACAGGTTGTAGTGTTGTTGTGATATTTAGTTTCATATGTCAAAGCTCACCAGCTCGTCACTGAGAGTCTTGTTTTTAAGGTTGATTCAAAGCGTTGCGGCTCCCCGAGGGGAAAGGCCTGATGATGACTGACAGTAACTGGCAGCCTCGTATCCTCTGGACGGATTCTAATGGGATTTAGCAGCGTGTCCTGGCTGCAGTGTGCCAGCACTCTGCCGGGCCGGGCCTTTACAAACGCCACAGCATGGCGCCGAGCCGGCACAAAGATGGCTGCGTGACACACAGGAACATAATAGACTCCTTATGGCCGGGAGGACCCTCGCCGTCTGAGGCTGCCGGTTCGTTTCTTTTTTGCTCTCCAATCTGGAGCACGTGGGGAGGTTTGGCTCCGCGGCTCAGATGGCAGTTGTTGGCACTCTCCGCTTTATTAAACCCAATGAAATGGCTCATTGCAGCCAGCGGACGGACACGGGCCGCAGATCAAACCCTCACACCGCCATGACAGGCCCATACAGATGACACCTACAGAAGTGTTTAGTCTTCTGACCGTGTCCGACCTTCTGTTCTTCTCCATCACACTACATGGCCGCTGACCGCAGAGCAAGTCATCGTGTTTCAGATCTTTGAGTGTGTGTTTTTTTCTTTCTTTCTTTCTAGGCAGCCATTTATCTCCACTGAGTTCTGCAAAATATGGACGTAAACTTACACTGACTTGAAACTTTTTGTTAGACATCGCGTCTGCTCTTGTTTTCGTCAGTCACATTATTGTTGCATGGTGCAGAATTTCCAAATCAGTCTGCACTCAGTCTGAGTTTGACAACTTGAGCAGCCACAATATTTATTACATTCTGGCTCAGTTTTTGGTGGTTGAGTTTATGTTGAAATATTTTGGTTCAAGGATAAGGCTGGCCTTTTTCTTATGTTCTTATTGTCAATAAATCTCACGAAAATTCCAAATCAACAATGTGTTAGTCAGGCTCTCAATACTTTGACTTCCCAACCATGTCTGTGGCTCTCAGCCCCGAGCCCATTGGTTCCTAGTCACGTTTACATGTAGTCATTTAAGTAGATGCTTTTATCCAAAGCGACTTACATATGAGAACATTCACAAACCGAAGGCGCAGCTTCGGGAGCATTTTTGGGGTTCAGTATCTTGCTCAAGGATACTTCGACGCACGGCTGGGGGATCGAACCGCTAAACTTCCAATTGGCAGGCAACCGTTCTGTCACCAAGCCACGGCCGCCCTGAAGACGTGTACCTTTAAACACACCTAAAAAATAAATAGTTCAATGTATCAGTCATTTCCTTAAATGGCCAGTCACTGTCATTTGTAACAAACGTTAGTGCATCTGTTGGGTACTATTTTCAGCGGTGGATGAATCCACGTGTGGCGCTGTAGTGAATGTTTGGGGCAGCGGGACGGTGTGTGTGTGTGGGACTGAGTCAGAATAAACTACAGTGTGTGTGTTTAAAGTGATGAAGGAACAACAGTGAGGCTCACTTATGTGTTTTAATAGTTTCTGGATGACAGTGGCGCTCTGAGGCCCAGAGGAGGGAGACGCATCAGGCTGTGATACTCACACAATACTAGAATTCAATTCAGTTTTATTTATACTGCCCAATATCACAAATGACAATTTTCCCCAAAGGGCTTTACAATCTGTACAACATACGACACCCTCTGTAAGAAAAATATAGAATATTGCGTTAAGGTTACGATTTGATCCACCCAAATCAACAGGAAACAGGCCTATCGGTTTTTATTGATCTATAACTGGCTGAGAAACAAACAAGACAACTGGCTAGTTAGTAGTTAGGAGAGGTTTGGCTCCAGTTATTAACACGCTCCGCTTTATTAAACCCAATGAAATGGCTCGTTGCAGCCAGCGGACGGACACGGGCCGCAGATCAAACCCTTGTTGTTTCCTCCACTTTCAGCCTTTGAGTCTAACTCTCATCTCCGGCCACACTGGCGGTTTTGCACATTACAGCCAGCTTTCTGCCGCTAGGGGTCTCTCACATCAGAACAATAACAGAAGACGCAGTTCGATGACGTCGTGAAGCAGCGGGGGGGATCATGGGAGCTGTTGTCGTCATTGTTTAAACAACCACCGCTGACGTGGGCTAAGGCCAAAATCCTGCTCACGGACAAGGTAATGTAGTAAAGTTTGATTCACGTTTCGTTTATGCGTCACTCTCTGACGTATCCCGTGTTTCCCCCGGACGTTCTAGCAACTAGAGTGTGTAAAGGGGATATGACGCCATTGACAGACGGGGTTTGACCATTGTTGGAAACATTGTTGAGATAATGTACACAACTCAACAAAATATATAATGTAAGTCCAGTCATTTTTAGACATTATAATGCGGAAATGTTACATAGTATGCACATAGTAGAGCACATCCAAATCATACACTTTGTGGATTGATTTCCACCCTTCCAGTTCAGCCACTGGTTTCAGTTCAGTTTCTATTCAAACAGAAGTCTACAGTAAAGCGTCTCAGTGTTGTTAATGTCAGGCAGGTTAGATGTCAGTATGCCATTTGTAATGTTCCGGATTCATTTCCGTGTCTTGCGTCATATGACCAAGAAGCTGATAAAGGCGAAGATAAATCTATCTGTTTGAAAATCAATCAGCCAACATTTAATGTCCTTTTGAAAAAAAAGTTAGCACAGCATTTAATAAACAATGATACAAATAATTAATATGAATAACTTCTCTTCCTCTTTCCTATTATCCAGGCCACGCTGGTGATGAAATAAAACTCACGTTTAGTTTTGGTGGATTGCCGGTTAAGGGCTGTCCGGTCCTATAGGGACATATAGCAGGAGTTTGGTTCGCATTGCCGGCAGTAAGCCAGATCTGTTCCCGGGGCACGTTGGACTCCGGCAGGGCTGCCCTTTGTCACCGGTCCTGTTCATTATTTATATGGACAGGATTTCTAGGCGCAGTCGGGGGCCGGAGGGAGTCCGGTTTGGGGTCCACAAGTTTTTGTCTCTGCTTTTTGCAGATGATGCTGTCCTGTTGGCTTCATCAAACCAGGACCTTCAGCGTGCACTGGGACGGTTTGCAGCCGGGGACGAGAATCAGCACCTCCAAGTCCGAGGCCATGGTTCTCAGCCGGAAAAGGGTGGCTTGTCCCCGTCAGGTTGGTGGAGAGCTCCCGCCTCAAGTGGAGGAGTTTAAGTATCTTGGGGTCTTGATCACGAGCGAGGGAAGGACGGAGTGGGAAGGAGAGGAAGAAGATGGATGGATGGATGGATGGATGGATTGACGGTTGAGCTTCACATTTTGATTGTTGACCATCTACAGCTCAGCGGCTCATCCATGATTCAGCTAGCTGTCGACCAAGCTCAGACAGAGGCCGTGCCTGAGCAAGTTCAGGTATGGTTCTCATTTCATTCCTATTTTGGTCACATGCTGTTCATTTTACAGGCTGGATTTGCTTTCTGTAAGCAGTTTATGGAACTAATTATAGTTGGAAATTACGGGGCATTACTTCATGGAGACTGATAAATCTGATTAGTGGAAGTTTTTCTCTCTTTCTTTGCCCTCTACAGCAAGCTACGAAGTCCTGGGTCGACAGGGATCTGGTCTTTTTTTTCAAACTTGCCGCAGACATGAAAAATTGCCAGAACATTTATTGAGGGAAGTGCAGCTGCTAAAGAGGCTAAAGACGAACAAAAATCTCAAGTCACACTGGAACTGACCTTGGTTAAGAGACCACGTGCCCGACCCTGATCAGTCATAGCTTGCCGTCTTTCACAACATGCGTGATGCACCGAGGTGATCGGTGTGGTCACCATATGTATGGAGTACAAACTGACAGTACGTCTGATTAAAACAATCGCAGCTGGCACCGTGACGCTCGGCTTTGTTTTGTGCTTGTCAGCATTTGACGTTTTGCTTGTGGAAAAAGAAAAAAAGGCAAAGGTGAGAAAGAAGGAAACAATCACACTAAATGAATAAAACCACCTAGTGACCAGTCTGGCCAGCCAACGAGAGCGCTCCGTCTCTCTCGCTGATTCGACATGCTGACTCAGCCATCTGGACACCCCGGAAAAACTACAGCTGACCGTCGTCCACACGCCGCCCAGGGACGGCAGACTGTCGGCTCGGTCTGTCAGGACTCCAAACTGACAGAAACTCTTTGATGTTGTGATGCAGCAGGAATGACACACACACACACACACACACACACACTCACACACACACACAGAAAACATACAGATCAATGGCCACACACAAGAATGAACATAAAAACACACACACACAAAGCCCCCGACACACTCATTTGTCTCATTTCACACCAGTGATCCTTCCTTCCTCCTTCATTGTGTCTCTCTTTAGACACAAACACACACACACACACACACATTTGTTACACTATACATCACAGGACCCTCCTGCTCTCTCTCCCTGCAGGTCCAATTACTAATCATTGATTAGGCTAACTGTGTGTGTGTGTGTGTGTGTGTGTGTGTGTGTGTGTGTGTGTGTGTGGGCACGAGGAGTTTAATCAGGCGTGTTGCCCCACTAATGAAAGATCGGCCTCCTCTATCGGGCCCTCAGGACCTTCCCCCGCGTGTGTTTGTTATACTGAATAACCGTGTGTTTGACAGTTTATTATGGATGGGATGTTTCTCCGCTGTGCTGCGAGGCGCTCGCCGTCTCTCCTGCGCACATTCACACTCATACTATGTTCGTCCCTGTTCTCGCCGTTTCTGACCTACGTCCTCGCTGGCCCCAAAAATGGCTTCACTTTTCCAAAAATGTCCCCACTTTTAAAACGTGCTCTCATTGTCTAAAAACGTCCCCCCGTTCTTTCGTTGTGGAAAGTGGGGACCTTGCTTTCCAACATACATGTGCTCACTGTCCCAAAGTGTCCCGAGCTCCAAAAGTGTCCTCCACTTGTGGTTCCATTAATTTTGAACTTGGCAATGTCCCCGACGGGCCGCGATGGAAGAGCCTCGTGGTGCTGTTATGATCCGTTGGGGCAGATCCAGTCCAGAAGAGCTCAAACTATTGAGTTGCATCGACTTCACGTTTGCTTTATAATGTTTACGGAACAGTGCAAACTGTGTTGGGTTCTTCACGGCGTCACATCACAAACTGGAGATGTAATTTATTAGTTTGATTGAATCTGCCCACTGAGCACCAGGAGGCCCTTCCATCATGGCTGTCGGGGAAATTAATCTTCTCTCCAATGTTTTAATGTAGCTGCAGTGTGTTTGTGTGTGTGTGTGTGTGTGTGTGTGTGTGTGTGTGTGTGTGTGTGTTTGACAGTGAGATAGCCAGTGTATGTTTTATTGATGGTGCAGAACAAACCAGTGCTGACTGACTCTGAATCAGTGCAGTTTATCAATACGGCTGTTTTCTTTCTTCACCCCTTTTTGTCCTTCTTTCTCTCTTCGCCTCCTATTCCTTGTTCCTTTCTTTTTCCAGCTGCAGTTCAGTCACCCATTGTCTGCCTATAGATTTGTGTCTCCTGATCAGAAGACATTACTGATCCTGCGTGCTGCCTGCACAAACACACAGCGATCGATAACATTATTAAGCAATGTCTGCCCGCAGGTGAAGAAACTGCAGGCTGTGTGTGTGTGTGTGTGTGTTTCCATGACAACCGAGCAAACTCCCTCCTCAAAATATGAGACTGGGACGAGGCTGAAAGCTCCGGGAGAGGGAAAAAAAAAAAAGGCTGGTGAGAAGATTATCGTGTATTTGCCTACTGATTCAGACACCTGCCCGCCAATCAGCAACAAGTATTTATGGTCCTAACATGTTAGACCTCACATCTCATCTTTTCAAGTCTTGAAATCGTCACGTCGCATCATATCACACGGTGTTTCACGGCACCACCTGCCATGTCTGATTTAGCTTCATTCAGATGTCTCTCGGTTTCAGATCTGCCCCCCTGCTGCTCTGAACTCCGTGTCTCTCCCGGTTTTCTCAGCTGTCTGCGGCTCTGACAGACGATCCATTCGGGCATGTTTTTCTCACCGTGCCAACTTGCCCCTCCGACCTCTACCTGTTTCTGCCCGGCTGACGCTGCTCCTGTAACCCCCCCCACCACCCGACGATTAATTATAGATGCACGAGGCAGGAGGGAGAGGAGATGTCAGAAACGTCAGGCCGGATTATGAATGCTGCCCGGGAGGAGAGAGAGGGGAAGACGAGCCGGAGGATGAGGAGCTATAGCCTACTATAACTTACTTCCCTCGCCTCTCAATTGACTGTGCTTATTTATGAGTTTCTACTCATGAGCTGAGGCGTTGTGATAATGGCTTTACTGTGTATCTAAGCAAAACAGAGAAGGAAGGAGGATGGAGAGTGAGGCAGAGGTTGGAGGTCTGACATCAAGGGAAATTTAATGTGCGATGCAAGTCCAAACTGTATTTGGGCATGTCGCACTTCAGACTTCACTGCCTTAAATAATAAAAAGGAGAAATGGGAAACTAGAGCACATGTCCTCCACCCCTACTAACATTTTCAATCTGCATCTGGATCCAGATCTGCATTAAATTACCCAGTTATGGTACGTGCACCGTATATATTTAAAACTGCATTGATCCACATAAAAATCCTCACTGTAGCCCGCCTTCTCACCAGCTTTAGTGTTATGTTAGGAAAAGTTAATAGGTCAGGACATTTTGAAAAGTGAGGAGGTTTTGGAAAGAGGAACCTTTGAGGCCAGTTTGAGGCCAGTTTTGAAAAGTGAAGATACTTTTGGAAAGTGGGGACCAAGCGCCAACCAACGGGCCTGAAAAATGAAGCCAACGCAGAAGTGCAGTTCCTGGCTTTTGTATAACTCACCTGTTTAAATGATAATTAAGGCTCACAGTTCTAATTAAGGATGTGGCCGTTTGGAGGGACAGGTGGGTGCTGTCACAGGTGCACAGCCGCTTGCTCCATCCGCGCTCCACCTCTTTGCCCTGTTTTTGGATTGGCTGGGAGTCAGGCACTGCCAAGATGGCGACGGCGGGAGCCACCACACTGGGCTTCACAGTGGATCTTGAGAAACCTGTGGATGACGTCACGGAGACTGCGTCCTTGTTTTATGCAGTCTATAGATGAGGAAATCTTTGGAAAGTGAGCACCGTTTTGGAAAAGTGAGAAAGGTTTTAGGGAAGTGAGGTAATTTTGTCCAACCCTTGCTGTTCCTTTTTAGGGGTTACAACATGGTTTTAGGTTTTGAAACAAGTTTTAGATTGAGGTCAAAGAGTTGGTCTTAGGGAACGCTTTATTTCAGAAGGGGGCCTCATAAATGTCAAAGTACAGACACGTGTGTTTAGTGCTGGTACAACGGTGATCCAATGGAGGGAGCTGTGGCTCTGGGAAACTAAAGACTGGAGGGTCTGGAGTACGAGAGAGGGGCGAGTCACTGATTTTAGTTCATTTCTATGAAAATCAGCTTGTAGAGACTTGAAACTCGCTGCAGACAGATCATCCAATAAAGCAGACACTGATTCATCTCATTTTTATATCCTATTTTTGTCAAATCCACGCAAACATTGTCAGCGTGCCCTTGGACCATTTTTAAAACTCTGGTTCGACATCTAAGATTGGAGGGTCAGCTGCTGAAAACAAGCACCAGGTTCGCACACTGTGATGTCTAGAAGACAACGAGAAAACAACAAGGGAATTTGTCAAAGAGAATTTGAACATTTCGCGCAGCGCAAAGGTCACTCTTTCGAAGACAAATCTCAAACTGTATGCGTCAAATGGAGTTTTCAGAATAGTCCTGTCTAGCTTAAAGTGTCACCTTGAGAGTGTCACCACCAGGTTCGATTGTATTAAAATGAACTGTGACCTCTGGCTGCCTGGAAGGAAGGAAATCAATCTAAAACCTGATGAGATGATCTGGCAAATTTAGCGGTGATGTATAATATAAAGAATGTATAGCAAATAGGATAAAAACATGCAAAAACCTCACCTCACGTGCTATAAATGATGATACTGTGCTGTCAGCTGCTGTTCATAATAGATCCCTGTGGGTGGTACCAGGAGCATCCATCCTCTTTAATCTCACTTTGTGTGTGAGCGCGCCGCTTTGTCCCGGCGGGCCGATACATGAAGACAGGACGCTGCGTTCAGGGCGCGCACAGAGCGGTGTTCACAAAGTGAGGTTGGGTTCGGGCATTCATTCACACACGGCAGGCTGGGGGTGTTTCCACCTTCACGGGTAAAATAATATGCAGGCAACTTGAGCTTTGCAGCTTCTGTTGCTTCATTGTAGATTATTACAATCTGCTTTTATCACATTAGAAGATATTCACGATTTGTTCCTTCATCTCGGTTGCTTTTAGAAAGTGAGGTCAGCCTTCCTGTAGGGTGGACTTTTCGCCAACGGCTTCCCATCATGTCTCTCTATGGCCTGTTTCCCCTGGTTGCCTGGCAACAGCAGCCGATTCAGTCTGCTGGTGGCAAACTGGTCCCGCCGAGGATCCACGGTTCCACATTTAAAATAAAATAAAACATTGCAAATCATTAACATAAACAAAAAATGTTTTTTAGACTTCAGTTTTATCTTCTTAATGTTTAAAAGTCCAATAAATGTGCAGGAAGTTGCTGCTGAAGGAAGCAAAGACATCTAAAACAGGCTGAAGCCTTTCAGGGTTTCACTTCAGCATAAAAAATCTTTTGGATTCAAGACAAAAAATAAGATGAAAAGAAATTTCATAATACCCAATTTGCAGCTTTGTTGCTTTTTATTAAAAGGTAAGGCTGTTGTTAATGTATATTTCTCTTAGGGTCAACAAATCCCATGAAAAGTCCGAAACCAGAGATGTGTTGGTTCATCTTTCAGTATTTGGGCGGCGCTAAGCCCAGTGTGCAGCGGCCGTGGTAACACGCAGATAGCGGAAAGAATTAGTCGGCCAATGGCAGGCTTATACCCACAGCTTGCTTCCTGTGAGTCAGACTACAGACTCAGCGACTGTCAACTGGCAAAGTGAGGACACGAAACATCGCAGCAGAGCAGTGTATGAATGAACAGCATTTACCTATCAAATGAGTTCTTCTAGAAATTGGAAACCAAATATGTAATGACTCTGATTCACACTCACACACACATTTATGCACATGAATGTAGAAACAATAAAATCTCAAATATATATGGAGATGTATCGACTGTATATTATCCCGAAGCTTTGGCAATATTGTTCGTTAACGTTCATGCCGATAAAGCACTGTGTTGAATTAAACTAAAATGAAAGAGGCAGAGGAGAGAGAGCGTGAACACACACACACAAACACACACCCAAGTCTCCAATGTGGATTTAATAAGCTGCCGTTATTGGTCAGTAGAGGGCACTGTTTCATCAGAGTTAATACATGAGACCCTTGGAGCCCTTTTAACTGCTGAGCTGAGTGCATGTAGATTAGTGATACTGATATTTGGCAACCTTTCCTTCATGGTTAAGACAAACACATTTTCTAGTTTTTATAAGGTGTGTGTGTGTGTGTGTCCATATTAAATGACCATGCCTCAAAGTGTACTTGTGTGTATTTGTGTAATTCCGCAGGTAGGGCTGGATGGGGTCTAAGATGAAGTACAGGTTATTTATATATTTTATATATTTCATATAAAATGATGAAAGCCTCTAAACTGCCTTTACCGGGTCTCATATTGTCAGCGTTAGAGCTGCCGTGTGTTTCAAGTCTTCTAGTTTTACGGTTCTCGTTTCAGGCGCAGGTCGAGGCCACTACGTTGTGACTCAGTGGCCATGACGCTAGTTACCTGACTAAAATGTTTGTGATTTCAGCGTGATTTGGGATCAACGGGATTTGACCTTCGTGAGACATGACCGCAGCAACTACTCAGTGACTCAGGGCGGACATTTCTGCATCAAGTAAAAGCTTCGGTGACTTGGATAAGATGGAGTGAAATGACCTTGGTGACTTTGACGAGAACTCGGTAACTCAGACTTGGACAGGACTTTCGTGACGTTTGTTAGTTGGATTCAGTATTTGTGACTCTGACTTGACATTAGTGACTCCAAACTGTCCTTGTTGACTCCGACAGGATCTCAGTGACTCAGCGCTGACGTTAGTGTCTGAAACATGACCTTGGTGATATGAATGTGAGGTTTGACAATTGGATTTGGTGTCTTGGACTTGACCTCAGTGACACATGCAGGACATTTCTGGCTTGATCGAACGTTGTTGACTCGACATGACCTTGATGGGCACCAAGGTCATGGCCTGTGTGATTAGTATTTAAGTTTGTGAACTGGATGTGGCCTTAGTGGCTCTGATTTGACATTAGTGATTCCAACTTGACCGTGGCGACTCTCCGTGGTTTGGACTTGGAGTGGACCTCGAACATGACCTTGGTCACTTGGGTGTTAACTCAGTATCTTATACTTGGACATGACATTTGTGACTTTGTTTTAGGGTTTGTTGATTGGATTTGATCTTTGAATTTTAACTTGAACTTTGACTTTAGCAACTCCAAATTGCCCTTGATGACCCTGACTTGACCTTGGTGACTCCAGTGTCACCTTTCCAAATCCAACTATCCTTGGCGACTCAGAGCGAACCTCTGTGGCTTGGACATGACTGCTGAGACGCGTATTTGGCGTTTGTAATTTGGGTTGATCTTGATGACGCAGACCGGACTTTCGAGACCTTACTTTGACCTTGGTGACTCTAATGTTCCCTTGGAGACTCGGACTTGAGCTCAGTGCTTCAGAGTTGACCTCTGTGTCTTTGGCCTTGGTAACACACACACTCCGACATGGCCTTCGTGATTTGTATTTAGTGCTTGGGAAGTGGATTGGACTGGACTGTTGGTTTGGTAACTCTCAGGTTTTCAAACCAGATAACTGCATCACAACCTCCACTTGAATGTGAAAAAAGTCGGTTGTTTAAACTAAAATGTGCATTTTGTATGCTGCATTTGCTAAAATGGTTTCTCAAATTGCCACTGCCATTGTAGTTGACCCAAGCCAAGTGTTCACTCCCACCATGCGGCTTGGTCAGCCACTCTGCTTATTAATCACTATAATCCAACAGCTAACACTTTCATTAGACCTATGGACGTGTGTGTGTGTGTGTGTGTGTGTGTGTGCATAGCTGTGTGGAATAGGCACCCAGAGGCTTGTATGGTTCACTACTCAGCCTGTGTGTCATAAAACAAAAGACACAGCAAACATCGTGCCTATTAAGGGATGTCTGGATTTAATGTGGGGTGCACGGTGGCAGAGCGGTTAGCGCCCCCGCCTCCCAATAGGTTTGTGGGTTCGAATCCCGGAGTCTGCATGTCCTCCCCGTGTTACCGTGGGTTTTCTCCGGGTTCCTCCCACCATGCATTAGGATGAGTTGGCCACTGTCCAGGGTGTACCCCGCCTAAGGCCCAAAGCCACTGGGATAGCCTCCAGTCACCCGCGACCCTGAACGGGAACAAGCGGTAGAAAATGACTGACTGACTGACTGGATTTAATGTGAGGTCGTGCAATTACATTTCCCCTCTCTCGTCCTGTGTGGCTCAAATGGTCGAGCAAGGCACTAAGACCACCGGGGTTGGGGGTTTGATTCCCACTGGAGTCATCCATGTATGAGTATATGAGGGCTCTATGGGTTCAAATTAATTGGTGCTCTGCCGGTTTCCAACACACCTGCGTTTGTGTGCAGCGTGCCCTCGATTCCCAACATTCTGCATTCCTGCTGAAGATCAGTTAAAGACAGCAGGGTAGCTGAAAGCAGTGCTGGTGATGATCTTGGCGCTGTGTGTGTGTGTGTGTGTGTGTTACCTGCTGCCAGACTCCAGCTGTGAATGAGATGCTGATTGCCTGACACAACTAGCTGTGTGTGTGTGTGTGTGTGTGTGTGTGTGTGTGTGTGTGCGTGTGTGTGTGTGTGTGTGTGTGCGTGTGTGTGTGTGCGTGCGCTGAAGAAAAGAGAAGCAAAATATAGAGCCGGAGTACTAAGGCAACAATTTGTATTGACTGCAGCAGTGTTATTTTGTGCAATGAAAACAGAAGAGTCAGTGGAGCGTTTCACAGATCGCTGGGAGTGGAACACTCTCCTCCTTTAGCCTTGAAAGGTGGCTATAGGGACCCTGCACGCATACCGTATGATCCACTCACACAGGTGCCTTCAGTTGTGTTACCTGATTGGAACGCTTCTCAGGACTGTGTGGGCAGCTACGGCCTGTGGTTGATAGGCCTTTTTCGCAGCAGACATGTTTGACTTGTCATAGTAGGAAAAGCGCAGGTGTTACTGAGAACGTTCATGAAGGCTCTGTTTTATTCAGGTGTCCCAGCAAACCATGACAGTGTGACAGGAAGCCAGCATGAACAATATCGGCTATACCTGCCTATCCTTGAGGGTCACGTGGGGGCTGGAGCCATTCAGAGCTGACCTGAACTCGAAGCAGTTAAATGGTATGCAGCCATCATTAATTTTATTACCCACACCTGTGCTTTTCCTTCTGTGACAGTCAACATGTGTAATGTGAAAAAGGCTTATTGAAGGGGTGTTAGGGGGCGTGCGTGATGCAGCTTAGGGCCAAGGGTTTATCTGTTTTTGAACAGTAACAGTGCAATGAAATTAAGGATTTATCTTAGCGGGACAAACCAAACACACCCAGGATGTAATTCCATGGCCAACAGGTGCATGCAGAGTCTCCCTATCCTATTGTAACTGCAGAGTGCTCATCTTCAGCTCAGCATTGGGTTTCAGTGGGACAAGAGAGGCTGAGTGGACCGATCGTATTATCCGCAAAGAAGCTGAACTCATTTGAGAGCCTGTGCAGGACTTCATTGAACGCAGGGCTTGCAGAATGGGGTTCAGACAGGGGAGTACAACATCAAACCTGTTTATTTTCTGCCACTGATGGGTTGCAACTCATCTCCAGAAGAACATATCAACCGCTTTTTTGCATTAAGTGCTGAGCAGGCTCTGGTTCTTCGCGTGTTTGTGGGCTGCAGCTGCTATGGGGTTTACATCTCTGATACAGCTATGCGTTGTCTGCTTTGCGATGCTCTTTTTGGATGTTTTTTGTATAACAAGGGTCAGACTATTTAATTTAGGTAGCCTGTTAATACATTTTGCACGCAGACCTGATCCGGGACTGTATACTGCGTATCTCTGTCCCGCATGGATCTCTCCTGGAACTCAGACATTTCAGTCACTGTCACTGCTCATAACATTTCTTAAATGAAGAAATGTGGGAAAATAAGAACTCAGTGGATGGTAGAAATTCCCAGCGACCTATAAGCTGGTCTAAACTGATGTCAAGGTCCCTTCTATTGAGTCAATAATAGATATATTAAAGCAGTAATAATGATGAAAAAGTGTCATTTATACATCCTCCGGTCATCAGTGGCAGCACGCTCTCCCTCTGGTGGGAGAGGAATACAGACCTGCTGTATTTTGTCTAAAACAGTTTTTGACCTCCAGTAGCGCAGTGGAGCAGGGTTGTTTTACTTTATTTATGTTTAGGTGCCCGTTTTGTTTGTCCGCACGTGTGAGTCACATTCCTGCCAATGATTTCACACATTTCCGCTGATCTAACGGTGGCCTCACCAAGATAATTATACAGTAATGCATCAGTAAAGTGGTGGTGGAAGAAGCAGGCAGAGCTTTTACTTAAGTAAAAGTAGTGATACTCAAGTGTAAAAGTATTAGTATCAAAATATACTTAAAGTAAAAATACTCATTATGCAGACTGTCCCATTTCAGAATATATATATATATATTTAGGGCCTGAGCAGTGACCACTGCGATGACTACTGAAACTGAAGGAATTATTTAACTGGATTATCATTAGTAAATGTATTAATGTGGCAGCTGGTGAAGGTGGGAGTCATTGTAATGACTTTATATACTGCTGGGTAGCTCAATCTATAATATATCATAATGTATTAGTTGACGTATACTTTCAGTCAATAATGTGAACCTGCAATGTAAAAATTTTACTTAAGTAAATGTACTTATTTAGGTTCCACCACTGCAGTAAAGTCAGGGAAGAAGAAACGTAAATATGGAGGTAACAAATGCTGAACTTAAAATACCTGAGAATCGGCCCAGCGAGTGTTTTTCTTGGGTCTGGAATTGCACACAACACGTTTTGTTGAGCTCTTGGATAGACACACAAAGCGACTTGGTGCGTGACACTGAATGTAACCATAACTTTTGTTGTTTTACAAGAAAACACCACAAGAACCCCCCCCCCCCCCCCCCCCCCCACCATAAAAATTAACCTCAGGATTAGTTTGAGGTTAGAGCAGGAAACACCAGCGCTACAGTTATTAGAACGGAGTGTGTGAATCTGCAAGGCAGAGACTGATACAACACACACACACACACAGACAGTGATGTCTGATAAATTATACAACACCGACTCATCAAAGTGTGCTGCGGCTCTGGACGGGCAGCGTGTGTGTGTGTGTGTGTGTGTGTGTGTGTTGGGTTGCCTTAGCGGTCCTTCTGTCCATATCTGTGTATGAGCACCTGTGGGTGGGCGTTTGTCTGTGCACTTGTGATTTATGCGTAATAGGCTTTCTGTCGACCTGTGTGCGTAAGAGAGGCTAAATGAGATGTGATTGGCTCCCATCAGGCAACAGAAGGACAATGGCTGCTGGGTGACCAATCAGACTTTGGCTTGTCGCAGTTGAGACTCCATCTTTACGGTCTTCCTGCTGGACTGCGAGACATCCGTCATGTTTAACCTGACTTCAGGATTCTTCTTGAGATGTTTCCACAGTGCTTTGGTTAAAAAGAGGAACCTGTTGAGTGAGCTCTTAATTTGTGGCTGTGTGCGTAGCGTTGTATAGTGAAGCCCTGGAGGTCATGTTTGCTGCTGCTGCTGCCGAGCAGCTTGAGACTGCAGCGTCCGGTCCGTCTCGGCCTCAGCCGTTGTGGACTGACCTGCATACCGGCCACAGGTTTTGAGTGACGGCTGTTCCTGCGCCTTGGCTGGCTACATGGCTGTCAGGTGGGGATGAAGGAAACAGAGCTGCTGTTCCTTCAGCACTCGGAGCCAAACTTTTTGGGGAATTCACAATGGCATGTTTTGACATCCTGTCAAAGCACTCGCCAAAGCCTACATTATTCATCGACTAAAGAATTCCTACAGCTTCTGCTGCTGCTCTGTCATTTACATCTTGGATTTTAAAGATTGAACAGTTGCT
The DNA here is from genome assembly GCA_011952105.1 of Coreoperca whiteheadi. Taxonomy (NCBI): domain Eukaryota; kingdom Metazoa; phylum Chordata; class Actinopteri; order Centrarchiformes; family Sinipercidae; genus Coreoperca; species Coreoperca whiteheadi. The sequence goes on from CM022492.1 coordinate 23,053,312, forward strand.
CTGTTATAGAGAGATGATGCAGCTGCCAGAGGTTCACTGTCCTCCACATGTGGCTGGTAACATGTGGCCTTCGAGCTAAAAACTCGACTCCCTAACTGCACGGTCGCCTTGCGGCACTGACGAGTTGCAACATCCAATCACACTGATAACAGTTGATTCTATTTTGGAGTTGCAGTTTTCTTTGCTTCAACACTGGTTTGTTGCTAAGTTGAAAGAATTGTAGTACTGATTATGCCTTATTTTAGACCCTCTTAAAAAAAAATAAAAAAATAAAAAAGTTATTTAGAGCTGAAACAATTAGTCGATCCTTTGAATGAAATAAACTGAAAATCAATCAGCAACTATTCGGCTTATTTTCAAGCAAAAATCCCAAACATTCTGCACGAGGTAACTGCACACCACCTGCAGACTTCATTGTAAACAGAAGCTGGTGGAAAATGTCAGTTTTTCTCAGAACAAAACGTATATTGGACTTACATAGTCAGGTGGTCAAACACAATTCCAATTGGAAGTATAGGTTTATATATATATATAAGTAGTATAGTAGAGGGCAACATTTTATAAGTTGTCAGTAATGTCTTTAAAAATGATTAAATTATTCATAAAAAAAAAAAAAAAGGATTGTGGCATATTTTAACCTGGAGTATTTCCCATAAATGTGGCTATTGTGACTCTATGCGTGATGCTAATTTTTCAAAGTCATGGACAAGACTTTTTTTGATTGATGGACTGTGCAAAAGTAAATTATTAACATTTACAAGCTTGTGTCTTTGTATCGCCAAAGTTTCTGATGCCAAGATTAGACTAAAGCTGCAGTATCGTTTACAGACCCAGGCGAAACTCTGGGTTTGAAGTTGCCAGAAATGTAAGTGAAGGACCTCATGGCTTATTATAGTCGTGTTCCTCAGCTTGTAGACGCTTCCACCGCGATCTGAACTGCATCGACGGTCATTTGGGGGCCACTTAATGAAAGGAATTGGTGAGATGTTGCTGATTCTAATTGGCGATAGATTCAGACACAGCTGATGCTATGAGTTGTTTTGTATAGGGTGTCTCGACCTTTTACAATTTATTTGTTTTAAATGTAGTTAATGTGAGGACTTTACTATGTATGGAGTTAATGTCATGTTATGAATTTATATTGACTATTTCTGAAGTGTTGTTGACATGATTAGCTACCTATTTAAATATTGAATAGTCTTTTAATGATCTTTTGACACCATATAATATCTTTATGCAATTTTTTTGTACCAAAATGGCACTTTATTCTGTACTTAAGATGTGTTCATACTGTACAATTTCTGAGAGAAGTATAGTTTTGTGGTACATTGTATGTGCAACTATACAATGACTTATTATAGCATTTTTGGAATGGATGTGTACACAGGATATTTACAGTAATGTGTTGTACAGGCCAGGTTCTCTGGACCTGAGATGTCAACTCAGACCCGACAAGCAAGTCAGAGAAGTGACTGACTCCTGATGCTGCTGCCTACTGTGTGGTAGGAAGGTTGAAATTGGAAAAGCCGTATTCACGCTGATATTCACCTACGCGATCGCATTGGACTTGATTCCCCGTGTCCCTTTGCCATAACCTGGACTTTCAATTGGCTGGTTCCAAGAACTGTCCATACAGACAAGTTGTGGCTCAGAAGGTTCCAATATTGAGAACTTTTGCTGCTTTCGTTCAGTATATTCAATTGTTGTAAATATTGTTTTTGTGGGCTGCATTTCCCCTTTTAATACACAGACTGGTTGCACTGCATATAAGGCTCTATTTATTGTTTCCATTTCCTCTGAGATGACATTTTTAGATCTTCTTAGCCCAAATATTTTTCTTACTGTGCTCTAATTTGTATAACAAGGTACAATAAGTGTACACTTGGTGACACATGTACACTCACTGTGGGTCTGTTTGCAAATCAACAGTGTTTGTGTGGGGAGAACTAGCCACTTTAAATGTATTTTTACCCGTTCCTGCCCTTATAGGAGCAGAGGAGGGAGTTGATGCAGGACCCGGTATGTATGACATGTGTGTGTGTGTCTGTCTGTTGTATTCCCCTGTGGCAGCAAGCAGCACAGCAGTGTATTTAGTTAGGCAGTGTTGTCTAATAACCAGGCTGACGGGGTGAGACAGCAGCTCCAACCAGCTGCTGTTCCACTTTTAATACTCAGCAGGGAGGGACACACACACACACACACACACACACACACACACACGTCTACAAGCACCCGTTTCCATTTTAGGGATTTTTGCTGACACCTGTATCCAGACTGACTGACTGTACAGTGAACCCAGCAGCAGCTGTTTACAGCTTCCAAACTTCGTAACGACGGACTTTGTAGTTTGAAGGGTTTAACCAGCGGTGGGCTCACTTCCTTGTTTTAAATAGTGCCTTCCCTCGGGTTGAGAGGGCAATCTCCGAAATGCCCAGATGAAAGTCAGCTGCAAATTAAAGTGAAATTGGCTTCAAATCTTTATGAAACAAACAGCCGTGGTTTGTCAATTTGAGTTGACAATTTGGTGTGAAATAAATGCTGGTTTGGTCAGTTAACTTTATAAAACAAGACCAAGTCTGCAGCCACACTGGCGGCTTTATGAGGATGTAATACGCAACAATATATTAAGTACACTGATTTACTAAGTACAATTACAGTACTACCTGCTGAAGTTAATGCACATAAAACCAACTAGTGGCTAAAAAGCTGTGAAGATAATCGTGGTTTTGTCATTTGCTTCAGTGTGACTGAATCAAGGAAGTAAGACACAGTGCTGAGGCATAAAATATTACTTAAAAAATGCTTGATAATTGTCCCTTACTGAAATCAGCAAACTCTGATCTGTTTCCATGTTAGAAAGCTCCAGTGAACCTCTCCCATCAATGACGTCAGAGATCTAGAGAATCTTTTACTTTGCATTTTATCTCCTGAGGCTTTCTGAATTTATTTTTTCCTGTATTTATTATGGATTTTGTTTGTGGAATGTTCCTGGATGAAGCTAGTTGAACACTGTTGCTTTTGTAGCCCTGGGGAGCATATTCAGACCTTTTTAATGCGATCTCACTTTCTTAGGCCTTTGTATTCTCTAAGGAACATAGGCCATCGACCAAAGCCCTCCTCGCGGTCTTGTGCCTTTGGATCCAGTTGCTGCCACGACAGCCCCTCAGCCCTAATCTCTTGTTCTGTGCTTCTAGGTCATCCTCGGTTTCTCTTGCCTTGGGGGTTCCTTCCAGCGGTTGATGAATGTATGTTTGTAATTTTCCATGTTTCGGATCCATACAACAGAATGGATTTGACGTTCGAATTAAAACAATTTTAGTTTGCTTTTAAGTGCTCGTTTGTTTTTTTTTGTATGTTTAACGGATGTTGACTGCTCTGTTTGCCTTTCCTGTTCTGGCTTTGACGTGTTCCTCCATCCATAGTAATTATGCTCCCAAGGTATGTAAAGCTGTCTACCTCCTCTAGCTGGTTATGATCTGATTTATTGCCGCATTGTTCTTGTTACTGATTCTCATGACTTTTGTTTTTGATGTGTTTTATCTTGAGCCCAAGTGTAGCAGCAGTTATTTCAAGTTTGCGGGATCTTTGTCTTGCATCTGTGTATGCTAAGTAAGTAGTGCTATATCATCAGCAAAATTATGGATGGATGCATGCATATAGCCAGAAAAAGCTAGTAAGTTGGCCTTGACTTGGGATTGTTTTTATCTTGCAATCTTCTCTGAGGTCAAGAATGAACTTTGACGCTTAGCTATCAAGCCAACAGGAAGTCCTAAAAGTGCCGTGGATGTAAATCGTAAAACCTACTGAGCTCACATGTCAACAGATCCATCTCCATGAGCTGCAGATGAAGACTGAACGCTCTGAGAAAGCAGGTAAGTGGAGCTTGCTTTGGGATTGTTTTGTGAAACCTCAGTATGTTTGTTCTATCAACACTTTACTATCATGTGTAATGAACTTTGCAGCCTCTAGGCGCCACTGTTGAGACATTAGACGGCATTAAGTCAGAGACTTGAATTGATTCCTCAGATCAGTCGACCGTGTAAAGATTATTTTCTCCTCTACAGTATATGCTGTGTATTTATGAGTGTATGTTGTCATGTAAGGGCCAGATAAGCCTGTCCCTACCTGCAGCCAAAGCGGCGTGTCTGCAGTCACACAGTGGTGAGTTGAGATGGGGAAGGTGTCCTCGGCGAGACGTTTTCGCTCAGCACGAAGCCTCGGGGGAGAGAAGAGGGAAGGGACGCTTCATCAATAATTTAACGTGCAATGCTGAAATCTGTCCCCCAGAGTTTTGTGTGTGTGTGTGGTGGGGGTGGGGGGGAGTAGGTTCCCGCCTGTCCACGTTTTAGAAGAAGGAGAGCATGGCCAGACAGCGCGATGGACTGACAGACAGATTTAAAAAAAGAGAGGATGAGAAGAGTCGAGGGAAAACTTTCTGCTCAAGACTTGATGGTTGCAGCGTTGCAGAGAATAAAGTTTGAAATTGTTGGAAGACAAATAAGGCGGGAGAAGTCAGAAGTGAAAATACAGTGGCTCACTGAGGCTGAAATGGAAAGACAGAGAATCACATTGCAGGTTCACTATAAGCCCAAATGTATGTGGATATCTGAACACTTGGTGTTCCAGCTCATCCCAAAGGAATTGGCCGGGGGTTGAGGTCATTGTTAAAATATGGGGATAATGCCGCCGTACAGTTTCTCCAGGAAGACATTCACAGCGTTGCAGTCGGTTGCTCGCATGAAAAGTGACAGAAATAAGTTGACTCGAGAATGCAAAAGAGAGCTTGAGAGAGAAGTTCAAACCCTAGCAGAGGAGGAAGATGAGTGTCGTGAGAATTTTCGGGACGGCCGCGGTGCTGCGGCTGGAGAGGAAACGGCGGGGAGTGTTGAACGCGAGCTGGAAGGAGGCGTTCGCCCACTGATCGGGTTTGTTTGGGGATAAAAGTTTTGGCAGAGCTGCTTGTTCTCCTCCGCCCTCCAGGTGAGCCTCCCAGATACAGCAGACAGGATGACTGGTGCGTCTGTTCGTTTGTGAAGCAGTTTGAGTGTCGGGAGTGAGGCCGTTTGTCGGTCCTCACTACACGAGGTGGTTTACATCCCTTTTAACTCGTCAACTACAAATCGCAACGTCTTTTAACTTCGTTGTCAACCATTGTACCATCACACTATGAAAGTCTGCTTTGTCGGACTTCCACCCATTTAGGTTTTGTTTTGGCTCTACTTGTTGGTTTGCAGGATGTTTCAGGAACTACATATTTCAAATCAAATTTGGTGGAAATATTAAACATTTTATGTTTTGGGCTCCAAAATGAGTTCTAAACGTTGCGGTGTAGAATCAGATTTTTCATTTTTACCAGTCCTCCTACAAATGACTTCAAATCTATATACCAAAATTGGTACGTCAGTTATTGGGAAGCACCCATGCACCAGGTGTGTAAGACTCTTTGGATGATAGCGTCTGCTAAATGTAAAATGTATTATATATGAAGTACTGTTTGCTGTGGAACAGCCTCCCTCTGGGAGTCAGGTCAGCGAACTCCCTTGGATGTTTTAAGCCACAGCTAAAGACTCAAGTGTTTTTGTGCTTTTCTTAAAACTTATTTTATTCTGTTGCAAAGCACTTTGTAACCTAGGTTTTGAAAGGTGCTATATAAATAAAGTTTTACTTGCCGTAACAATATATCCAGAATTCAAGGACTTATGTCTCAGCAGGATAAACTTGTCCGTGGAATTATCTTCAGTCGACTCGAGTACTGTAACTGTACCTTTTATTGACAGGCCTCAGTAAAAACTCGATCAGACGGCTGCAGCTGATCCAGAACGCTGCTGCTCGCGTCCTCACGAAGACCAAGAAGGTGGATCACGTCACTCCATTTCTGAGGTCTTTACACTGGGTTCCTGTCTGTCAAAGAACCGATTTCAAAATACTACTGTTGGTTTATAAAGCACTGAATGGTTTAGGGCCAAAGTACAGGAACAAAGTCTGATCTCCTGCTACGCCATGAACCGTCCAGGCCTCCTCAGGTCGTCTGGGATCAGGTCTGCTTTCTGTCAGTTCAGTTCTTATGCGCCACACATCTGGAACAAACTCCCAGAAAACTGCAGGTCTGCTGCAACTCTCAGTTCTTTTAAATCAAGTCAGAAGACTTTTGTTTGCCGCTGCCTTTTAAATCAAAATAATGATACATTTCTTGCTTGGTAAATTTTTTACTCCTGTTATAGCTTATTGAATTTCTATTTAACTCTTTTTTTAATTATTATTTTTTTTAATCTGTCTCTTTATATTGCCCTATGTCGCGTTTTATGTAAAGCACTTTGAATTGCCTTGTTGTGTGCTGAAAGTAGTCCCCGACAAATGCACTATTGCATCCTGTTTGATTTAAAAGCTACTTTTAGGAAATAATTTAACCTTTTTTTGGGTGTGTTGGGCGGGGGGGGGTGTCTTCAGAAGGAACCAATGGGCTTGAGGCTGAGAGCCACAGACATAAAGTCAAAGTATTGAGGGAAGTTGCTTTTGGCCTCTTCATGGGGTTTTCTGACAGTGACAGATAGAATATTGCCGGCCTTATCCTTTTTAAATCAGTGCAATGTACAGCATATACTACTTATCATGCATGGCCGACGTGCGTTCTCTATTCAAACACACATGCAGTGTATATTAATAGCCACGCGATCATACCCACAAGCACTTTGTGTTTCACTGAATCCAGGCTGCCATCGGCTATAATGATCCTGAAGGGGAGACGTGATGGGGGCAAACAACACCCACTCTCTGTCCTCCCGTGGGATTGGTGTAAAGCTAAATTAATCATTGAAAGCCTGGCTTGCTTTAGGCATGGCCTGCTGCCTTGAAATGAATTTTTTACTAGCGTGCAGATATCTATCTTTCTTTCTTCCTGCCACATCCCTCCTCTCTCATTCAAAAAAATACATTTTTATTTTTTATTTTTTTGCTCCTCTGCTGCCTCCTTCGCTCAGGTATTCACAAGCCGTGTTTTTATGCGCATTTTGAAGTATGGCATTAGAAAAGGTTGATGGGAATGGCTGCTGGGATTCAGGTAGGGCAGGTTTGGTTATTAGCAGAACTATCAAAGATATGTATGAATATTAATATTTTTAATGGTATTAAGTTATTAATAATTACGAGGCACCAGCCTGACATCAGGGCCCAATAACCAAACGTGGCTGTCCACCTAAACATGTTTGATTAAAATATTAGCGTACATTAATAATGGACAGTGAAGGGTGAATCCGAGCACTGACTATCGCAACCATCTATTATCACGGCAAATACACACAATAACCACAGGCAACTGCTCCTTAAAATATACAATCATGTTTAACATTATCGATTATCAATTTAGTCTAAACTAAACCTACACAATCAGCAAGCCGACAGGGGGGTGGGTGTGTGTGGCGACAATAGAGAAAGGGGGGTGCGGGTAGTCGTGCAGGAGGTCAAAAAGGCGCCAGCCCGCTTAATTTGACAAAGGGATAGGGCCCAAATCGGGGGGAGAACCAGCCCGGGATATGTAATGATAGTTGCGGCCTCTAGGGGTCACTTGCAGGGATTTAGTCTTTTAGCTGAGAATTTTGTCATTTTCATTCAGCTTTTCTAATTCAACAACCAAGAGTTCACAAAAGAAAACAAATAATTTGGCCATTTATCTGAGTCTACACTGGTTCCTTTGTCTGCAGTTCTCCCTTTTAAGGTCTTTTTTTTTTTTTTTTTCCCCCCCATATTTCTCCCTCCCACACCTATCCCCCCCACCAGGAGTTCTCTTTGAACATACTTTTTTTTGGTAAATTTAAATTGTCAAAACAAATTATTTT
>CM022492.1:23068710-23101529 GCA_011952105.1 Coreoperca whiteheadi
TGCGGCCCCTGTCGGGGACGGGCAAGTCCCCCCCGCTTGAGAAAAGAGCGGCAGCTTAAAAGAAACAACCCCCCGGCGGGGGGGGGGGGGGGTTCACTTTCAAGCAGAGTTCAAGAGCATGTTTTGTTTTTTTTTAAAGTTTGAATTTGGATGAGGGAGGAAGGGATGTGGAGAGAGGACGAGGGAGGAGGCTTTGAGAAAAGGACAGAGATATTAAAGAAAGTGGAAATATTCTGCTATAAGATGGAAGAGTCCCAGTGGTTTTCAGGCATCATATTTACAAAGGAGTGAGACATCTTTGACTCTCACATCCCCGTCAGTAGAGGCATGGGAGGACAGCAAAGGGGCTCAGCTTTAAACCCAGAGTGACTCGGGAACTCGGAGTCCTCTCGGTGGCAGTAAATAAATGTCAGACCAGTTGAGAGACGAGCCTTTTTAATACAGCGCTGACTTTGTTTGGCCATTATTAACAATCGAGTGGGTGAGGGGTTGTGTCTGGGTGCCAGTGTCGCCGGGACACTCGGTCACGTCTCCACCGGGGCGTCTTCAAGCAATCCTTTTATTGGCAGCCATATTTGGTGCTGCTTCGTCCATTTTTCATTCTTCGGTCTGCTTCAAGTGTCCACCAAATTCACGATGACGTCTTTTGGCAAAATGTTTTGCGTTTTATCGGAATATTGAAACACGTCTGCAGCTCATTCATGACCGATGTGGTAACAGATACTTTGTGCTACTTTATACTCATCAGTCTCATTCTCCCTCCTTGTCTTCCTTGCTTCAACTGAACATTCGAGCCTGCAGCCATTCTAGCAGCTCTGAGGATGGACTGCACAGTGCTGTTTTGAGCTAAATGCTAACCTTAGCATGCTAACTTACTGATGCTGAGCAGGTATAGTGTATGCAATGTTCACCATCAGCATGCGTGGTAGAAAATGACTTGCGACGTGTGACAGCATGTTAACATGCTAACATTTGCTAATTAGCACTAAACCCAAAGTACAGCTGAGGCTGATATGAATGTGGTTTTGCAGGTATTTGGTCATAAATATTGTATTGTACAAATGAAAAGTTAAGTTATTACAGTTCATCCTAAGGGGAACATGAATGTGTGAATCAAATTTCAAGGCCATCCGTCCAATAGTTCTACAGACATTTCTAAACGGCAAAAATATCAACCTCATGGCGGCACTGGAAAACGTCACGTGATTATCAGTCAGTAAGATTAAGCCTCTTCGGACCGTGAATGTCGGCACAAAATGTCAATGCAATCCATCCTCTCGTTGTTGAGATATTTCCGTCTTAGTTTTTCTGTAAGTACACAAAGACAGTCGGTAACAACTGAAACACATCATTAATTTAATGTCGGTTGTTAATAAATACAGGCTTTTAAGTGAATTTCACCTTTAAGAAACAGCAGAGGCAACAGCCCCGAGTGAATGCATGGGACGATCGTGCTAATGCTAACACAGCGGCCAGGTCTGATGCCTTACTGCTTCACTTTAACTTTCCCCGAGATCTAAATTCTCCAGACTTACTTAGTTATATGAAACGTGACATGGTTTTAAAAGTTAGCCCAACAGCAGCTGCATGGCTAATACGGTGGGTTGGTTGGTGCGCTGGGTTGGCCCACATTGCGCCAGCTCCGTTTCTCCGCTCTGCCTGCCAGATTTCTTGGACACTGAAGCGCCACTAAAGTATTCTGTTTCTATGTGTGTGTATTCATGTGGGAAAGACGGTAGCCTACACTGTAAATGATGGTTGGTCTGAACCATTTGGGTTGAAAACCACAAAGCATCCCGCTGTCACTCCACTTCCCCCGTTCTCCTCTCAGCCCTCCCTCAACTTGTGTTTCTTCTCTTTTTCATTTGGGAAATTTGGGTTTACAAGATCCATCTGTGAAACAATTTTACCCTTTGGACTGTTTTTTTTGCCCTATATTCACTGTGTTTCAGTGAATCAATCTATCGTAGCAATTTCTTCATTTCTACTTAAATGTTGCCGCAAAACACGACCTGATCCAATCCTTTATGTTGTTTGTTGGGTTCGCTCCACCAATCTCCCATTTATTTATTTTTTTTAGTTCAGTGTTGTGATAGAAACAGTAATGCACAATGTGGCTGCAGTGAACGGTGGGCTCTGCCTCTACATTACCAGCTTCTAAAATGATTGGACTTTAACACAGCAATTTAAAGGAACTATAGTTGTATTTTACTTGATTTTAATGTGAAGATTGACTGACTGCCTGGAACAACCAGAGTTGCACCATCAACGTTTTGCATGTTAGCATGCCAACATAATCCTCATTAGCAGATATTTGGTCATAAACCAATGTATTGATCATTAGGCTGAGAGACTCCTCAACTCCACCACAAATAAATGACATGGAACTTTGTTATGCTGGCACATTACCTGTGTGTGTGTGAGAGAGATTTCAGTCTGGACCAAAGTGGTGGACTGAACATGGCTAAAAACAAGTTCATAGTTTTGCTTTTAGTTCTGTTTTCTGCCTCCACCCGAATACAATGGCACTGAATGGAATTTAATTTGGGGGGGGGGGGAAGTTATATATATAAACCTATATTCTAGAAAAAATCACCAGCAATGTGTCTTTCTAAAAACAGCGTCCCTGTTCCTATGAATAACCCACAAATCTAACTGTCAGCAGTTTTCATTGGAACTACTTTCCACCAAAGAAATAGTGCCTATGAAAAGTTAGGAAATAAAAAGGAACTCTCTCATTAGCTGATAATGTTTCATAATCCAGGGAGTTTTAAACAATTTCCTTGCAAGTCACACAATTTGAGGGGGAGCTCTTGTGTTCAAAGTTGGGATGTGTAAAGAACAAACCAAAGCTCACAGAGGCTCTGAGGTGTCTCGGCTCCTTTTCCTCTGGCGATTCAGTCGGCGGTCTGTATTTTAACAAAGCGGCAGATGTTTTTTTTCCCTGAAACTTATAAGAAATAAATATCTGCCTTGAGGGAAGACAGCTCACTGTGTTGCTGCCTTTTTGTGGCTGGTTTGATGAGCAGAGCAACAGTCAGTCGGGCTCTATGATCAATGCCTTACTGATCAATACAGGCGTCAGGCCATGCAGGGGTTCACGGTGAGACTTGGTGACGGCTGCTAAACTGAAGCTGGTTGAAGGTGGCAGACTGACTTTGGATGAAAAATGCATGCTCTTAGTTCCGATTGTAGGCCGGAAAAACAAATCCGCTTTGAATGTGTAAGTGATCCACACGTGTGCAGCCTTTTTCGTGTTCCCCTGAAAAGTAAATGACACCTTCTGAACACCGCTCTGTACAGGTGGCAATCATCTGAGCAGGTAGCAATGCACATTTTCACAACCTGTAGAGCTATCTGTGAAGATGCTTCATCTTTATTTGATGTGTTATTGGCAGCATGCTCGAGTTTGAGCAGCAATCACTGCTATTATTCTCTTTCAGTTTTCCCTCAGAGATCCTTAACATTTCATCTAGTGGAATTGTAGATTTTTTTTTTAAAAAGCTGATCAACACACCTGCACAAACAAGCCTGCGTCCTCATGTATCTCCATTCATCCTGCAAACGAACAATTCAGCAAATGAATGGCAACAGCTCTTTTCATCAGTCTGACGCAGCCCTCGGGCTCAATCCTGTGAAAGTACCTTTGTATTGATTTAAACCTGAACAGTTGTTTTTTTTTTTTTTTCTTTTTATTGATAATACATTTTAAAACTTGAAAATAAGTACATGTCCCTCCACAGCCCCCGCTCTCTCTTGTTCTGTTGTGCATCACCTTCCTTACACTCCCCCCGGTTGTTTTTTGAGATTTAAATACTTTTGTCTCCCCTCTGTATGTCGGCTGCTTTTCCATCTGGATGCTCGGTGCTGTGGTCCGCCGTTGTAACGAACACAATGTCCTGAAGTGCAGATAAAGACAACTGCCACGACACAACATGACGTATCCGAGGGGTCGTGGGGGGGGTGTGTGCGTACTGCAATCACGCTGTTGTGTTTGTAACGGCAATAAAAGCCTTAACTTCTTGTGAGTCTTTGCATGGTGTCGCTGCACCGGTGTGTAACTGAGAGGAGCTACATGGTGATGTACACACACTTTGTTCTCACCCTCATGCGGTCTCTTTTTTTTTTTTTTTACTAGAGGGACAGATCAGTCCGACTTTGGGGAAACACTTTTTGGAGCTTCGCTTGTTTGATCCATTCTCTATCCACCGCTTTCATAACAGCGCTGTGAAGATATGGCTCTCTACACATGATCGGCCTTATGAGTTGTGATTTACCACAGGGAGGACCGTAGGACAGAGTGCAGAGGTGAGGCGTAGCTTTGGTTTACGTCACCAACATGCCCCCACTGATTACATATTCATAAAACTCGTAACCTCACCTGACTGGAGCCATTTCACCATGTTGTAGTATTCCTGCCGAGATCATGGTGTGACTTCAAGGTGTTGTACAGTTCTGGGAACTCTGACACACAGAATGAGCTTCTCAGCCATCACAGGCCACTTTCAGGCCACATCACAGCTAAGTGCTGCATTTTAGCAGCACTTTCCTTCAGGGCTTTTCTCCATCCAATGTGCTCCCTCTCACCTCCACATATTTTTTTCTCCTCTCGTTCTCTATTCTATCCATTTTTCCTCCACACCGCTCGGCTACATGCACTCCACACTGTCTGTCTGTCTGTCTGTCTGTCTGTCTGTCTGTCTGTAACTGATCGCATGTGATGACAGAGATCATACGAACGGGTTAAAAGCAGGCTGTAGCTGCCCGTGTTTTCTTTTTGATTTACCTAATCGATTTTGCTTTATTAACAGTGGCCTGATACTCCGGGTAAATCAGCTGCCCCCTGAAATGGTCTTGAGTTACTTTTGACTATCAAACGATGACTTTGACCTACAGCTGCTGAATACTACCATGAATGATATTTGAAATGAAGCATAATATCCTTCCTGTCCAACATGAAGGCTGTAAAAGTTGATAGTGTTTTTGCCACAGGCCCCTTTTTTAAAGCAATGCCTTAACATCTCTGTATGCATTCAGGCCTCTGTGACTAATGCTGTGTGTCCATGAGGAGGGCTTACAATGCAGTCCTCTAGTCCACCCCAATACTGTCTGTGTTTGTGAGGAACCACTGAGACAGAAAATGGGTAGAATATAGACTGGGAGGAGGAGGCGACTTAACAGAGCCATGTGAGTCGAATGGGAATGAGGCAGAGAGGGAAGGGGGGGAGGCAGAGAGAGAGTTAGAGTTAGAAACAGAGAGGAACTCATGCCACTCTTAGTCGTAGTCTATCGCCAGGCCCAGGGTTTAAATCATCATGTGAACTTGTACACAAAGAAATGGAGCCTTAAATTGAATTTTCATTCTGTATTAACCCTCATTTTGTGCTTTTGGTGGGAATGCCAGCAGAAATGGTGGATAAAAGAGGTGGATGTTTGTTCAGAATATTAAGAGTAGCTGCTCTTATTGCCGAGTAAGCGGCTACAAAATGGAGAGAAATGATCATTAATTCAACGCATGGAACAAATAATTCTGCTTGAATGAAATGGTTCAACTGTATTAACTCAATGCAAGATGAGGAACCGCTGTATCTACTATTATCAAGAACTTTTGATAATAGTCCATTTGTGGCAATCCATGTTGTAATGCAAACTGGTATAAGAGAAACATACTTTTCCCCACATTGTTGTATTGAAGCTCAGTGTCCACCCATTATTTCCAGTAGCCCACCACACCCTTACACCCTCTACACATGATCAGCCGTTTTAGCAGAGCTGCTAAACCACTGAAGCCTTCCATTTTCTGTTTCTAGTCATGTCTTCTTCACGCAATCCTCATAAAACTCTCGACACCCCCCCCGAGCTCTCGGACATCTGCATTTTAAGACACCGTGCTCACGTTGTGAAATTGCACGAGACGAGTCTGCGATAAGAGAGAAACAAAAGAGGTAGAAGGGCACAGGAAGGTGCGTAAGGCAGGTAGAGTTCTAACAGAAGAAGAAGAAGAACGAGGCATAAAGTAGCTGCAGTATTATCAATGCCGGCCTGCCTGACTGCCCGGCGCACTCAGCTGTTGTAATTTCTTAGGTGACTCACAGTGGCAGGTTGGTTTGTAAAGAGACTCAGAGGGAGACTTTGTGCAGCTTCATCGTCACCGTTTAGAAATGTGAGGTGGGAAAATGTAGTACAGACGAGTGGTTTATCCAGTCCAAGTTGCATAAAAGGACAAAGGACGTGATTGTTACAGTTAAAGCTCGCTGGGGTTTGTAAGCCTGACAATATACAGTTATTTCTCACTTGATTAAACCCTCTGGGTCTTTTGTCAAACTTTAGACAAACTTGATTAGAATTTGAGGTGACGCCAGGAGGTTTGTGAAGCAATTAGAATTAGGGATGCAAATAGACCTGGTTTTGCTGTGGACATTTTTATGGAGAAAAATAATGACCATAAGGATTTGAATCTTAAAAGCTTCTGAATATTTAAATACCAATGCATTTTATAACGGTGAAATATTTTACTTTGACAACATCTAACTAAATTCCTGTGGTCTGAATTCTCCTTGACATTTTTTATAGTCCATTTCAAATTGTGCAATTTTTAAAAATGTTCTTTTAATATGAAGTTATTTTTCTAGGCTTCACAATTTCATTAATTAAAGTACCCAATATTCAAAAACTATATTCAAATTGCTTAAATTCAGTTAGCTCAATTAGGATCTGAAAATCCAAGAACAAAAATGTGGTTGGATGTGGAAGGAATCGATCACGCCTATCGGCCTATCGGGCTTCGTTCTGTCATGCGATCGAAACGCCTGCGTTGAGAAAGGAAAGATTTGTCCACACATAGGTGTTCAGACCTCTCAAATACACGTTTAGTTTTTTTTTTAAAGAAAAATGTTAATGCTGTCAATTTAGTTTTATTTAAATTTCAACATGAAGTATTCAGTAGCGATTACATTTCACACTTAAAAATGTATAAAAATTAAATCCTTATGGGGCCATCCATACTTTTTGACTTGCCGTTACAGAATGAGCACAGGTGTGACTAATAACATTAATGATGGCGATGTTCAGTTAATTAATAGCCCATTCACACACTGTGGCGCGTCTGTCCGAGTGGGTCAGTGAGCCCTCCGACGCTTCTTGGGTTGAACCAGTAGGGACTGTGAGTGACCAGTCGTCTGTTTTTGGGATAAAATGAATTTGAATAAAAATGAAAATCCTGTGACATGGCTCAACCTACTACACTCTACAAAAGTACAGCGCAGCCCACTGGGGATATTGACGGGACTCACAACAGCTTGTTGCCTATTCCTCTGTGTTTGAGACTTGCTCTCCAGAGCTGTCAGTCCTCTCAAAGCCCCAGCAACATCCTCCACTACTGTCGATTTCACTGTGTGACTCGAGAAACGCTTAAGCGGCTTCTTCTCAGCTGACTCCGCCTTCCCACTGATGGTAGGTCAACTCCGGCCTGACCTCCATGAAGATTTGGTTTTACCATACGTTCAATTAGTCGACGCTTTTATCCAAAGCGACTTGCAATAAGTGCATTTCAACCATGTGGATACAATCCAAAAAATAGCAAGAACCATACACGTGCATCAACTTCATCATGAGATTTCAGTCTATTCTCTACCCATGTTGCACATTTGGTTCGGTAAACTTCATAATGAATTATATTGACCTGCTGTCTGCTCTTCATCGACCTGTCTCTTTTCTGACCCTTTGAGCTTGACTTTACTTCAAAACATTAAACTCTTTCCAGCCCCACACTTAGAAATGTTGTCCCCTTCCTCAGTGAACAGCTTGCTGTGACAGAGGGAGATTCTGTTAAATACGGCGGCCGTGGCTTGGTGGCAGAACGGTCGCCGGCCAATCAAACGGTCAGCGGTTCGATCCCCCCCAGCCATGCGTCGAAGTATCCCCGAGCAAGATACTGAACCCCAAAATGCTCCCGAAGCTGCGCTTTCGGTTTGTGAATGTTCTCATATGTAAGTCGCTTTGGATAAAAGCGTCTGCTAAAAATAAATGTAAACGTAAATAATTGAATACTAATTTATACCTGTCTGACAGCATTATGGAAAGGACACTTGCTGTATAATAGCAGTCAAAGTGGACATACTGTGTGCACAATTGCCCGGAAGGATTACATCGCAACCCTGTTTCGCGGCTGCTGCTCAATACTGGACACATTTAAAAAAATGTTTGTCCCCGTTAGTCACTTAGACACAAAAACCTGGGAAAATAGGGTCCAAATAATCACATTTTCACTCTCGAGTAACCTAATTTGAAGTGACACCTAGTGACAACTTGGATGAAAACTTACATTTGTGGTGTTTTTGTTTTTTGTTTTTTTTAATCTTGTGGCTCTGTTGTTCCTTTATACTTAGCAACAACATTTAATTAAATTATATTGTTTCTGTTAGGTCAGAATCTTGAGTCAGTAAGAAAAACCGCTTTGATTTTAGCTTGACCACCATGCACTTCTGAGTGATGTGATGTGATTTGAGTACATTACCAATATATTCATGAGTAACAACAAATTATTTTTTTCCCCAAATAAATCAGCGATTTCTTTTGTTTTGTTTGACACTTGGCCAAATAACATCAAATTTGAGTTATATAGTGATGGTTGGACTTATTTAAAGTTAACATTTTTTTTTCTTCCCCCAACACAGTGCAGACCTGCTTGCATCAGTATGTATAAGGCAGCTAGATGTTTGAGTCTGAAAGTCCGGTCAGGTATGTTCTGGTGTCAGGTATCTCATTCCCTTTGCATTTCCACCCCCATGAGTGTTTTCAAAGAGAAACTTGTGTGTCCCAGTGGTGATGCCTGAGGAATTGTTAGAGCATCAACTGAGGATGTTCCCGGACTCAAGCCAGAACCTGCAGCTAAAGCTCAGGCCACGTGGGACTGGAATTACACAGAGGCCTCATGCAGAATTCAAAAAGTAAGGTTGCTGTCAAAAAACTGGATTTAATTTCCTATCGGCTGGCTTGGTGTAGTGCAGAACCATAAACTAGAAAACATTTCCTGCATCAAATGCTTGTGCTTTCTGTATGCCGACCTGATCAGCTTGATTTTAGTGCAGAATCCCAAGCATCTGAAAAGTAAAGCCTTTGTTGCTCTGGTGCATTTAAGTTGTGGTTTTAATTTGTTCTCCAGCAGTTGGAACCCAGCTGCTGTGTTGGTTTTGTCTGCCTGTTCATTTGGATTTATATCTGCCTGCCTGTACTTTTGTTCTGTTTGCCGCATGTATACCATCCAGTAAGACAATTAAATAACCTTCAAGTCCTCCATCTGCCTCCTCAAGTCTGCATTTGGGTCCTGCAGATACGTTCATTGAAAAAAGTTTCTTCATTGTGTTAATATAAATGTAATTTGGATGGTATTTTGGTTACACTTTATATCAGGGTACACATATTCACCATTAACTAGCTCCTTATTAGCATGCATATTAGTAGCATGTTGGCTCTTTATTAGTCATTACAAAGAACTCAATGTGTTATTCTGCATGACCATATTCTACATCTACTAGGCCATTAACTAAGAATTTCCCCTCAATAACCTCCTTTGAACTAATAATTCATTGTGAAATAAAATAAAGTGTTAATTTATATTTTTGCATCTCTTGAAGAAGCAAGTGCATCAATGTTCTAAAATTTGATTTGATTTGAAGAATTTATTTCACACACTTCATCATTTTAAAGACAAAATTAACAATAGTTACAAAAAGGTGTAAAACGACGTGTGTCCGTCTTTCCTGGTTGATACCCCCAGCAGCTTAGGCAAGCCTGTAACACATTTTGTATTGTGCTGCAACACCAGGGTGTGCAGTCAGTGCTACTCCCTCTTTCCTTATCTAACTGCAGCAGCATGCACAGTGAAATTGATTGAGTTCTACAGTCAGAGCACTATGTTAGATGGTTGTAAGTGGGCGGGGAGTGCGTCGGTGCAGTTACTCTTATCAATTTTTCTTCCTGCTCAATAGGGCATTATAGACATGAGGAAGGATGATTCTTTCCAGTGAATAACTTCATTTCATATTTTCTTCCATCAAAGCTAATTAAACATTGAGACAAGTGAGTTTAATAAATGACAGACTGGCATAAAAGCAAGTAAAACTTATTTTTAATATAAAAGGGGGTTTTATTACCTTTTTTTGGGGGGAGATCTGTGGTAAATGAGCAACATCATGTAATATATCCTGTTGCCGTGATTGATTATGTGGGTGACGTCGGCCGCGTGATCGCATGAAGATAAACCTCTGCTTTCTTTATTAGAAATATACATAGATGTACATTAACTTTTCCGGGGCTTGTTTGACACATGGAATACATCACATACGAGAAACTAGGTATTTTATAATGACAAATATGTTCATGGCTGTACTTTCACTTGTTTAAATAAATAAAGCATAAGCTGCAGTTCTTCTAATGGCCACTGGATTCTGGCTCGATGTATAAGGAATTGAAAAAACTAAAGTGATACTTGATAGCTAACGTGACTTCTACTGCTTGTTTCTAAAACAAAAGCTTGATTTAACCATGTAAAGTGTCTGTCAAAAACAACACATTTTAAATGTCATTACATAAGGTTTGCACTGTTTACAAAAATTCTAAAGCAGAAGAATCAGACCAAGCCGAAACCAGTGTTGTCCTTTCTGTTTGTTCTCTGCAATCTGACTGTATTTGTGGGAGTCTGCTGGAATCAGACAGGACATCTTGTACAGGAAGCTTTC
Source organism: Coreoperca whiteheadi (assembly GCA_011952105.1). Classification (NCBI taxonomy): domain Eukaryota; kingdom Metazoa; phylum Chordata; class Actinopteri; order Centrarchiformes; family Sinipercidae; genus Coreoperca; species Coreoperca whiteheadi. Next base: position 23,079,450 of record CM022492.1, read on the forward strand.
TTCAAGCACCTTTTTCTGACATAAACAGAAGCGCACACTGAAGGAGAGCAACAGGACTCGACTATGAAACAGGGAACAGGAGGACAATAGACGGACAGTCTGGGAGGGACACCGTGAGAAACAGGAAGAGCAATCGTCCACAGTCTTGCCTGGCATCTCTTCTTATTGTGTGGATTCCTTTTTCACAGCTCAAGACAGCTTTTTCTTCTCCCCTCCACCGCTGCTCCACCGCCCTGTCCTTTAACATGATGGATGGTGTTCCCTGCCAGCGCTGAATCACGGTTCCCTCAACGGCTTTAGGACATTTAAAGTTATTTGTAGGCTAAAAATCACATTCAGAGACTGGCGATAGCAGCCACTTGTTGGGTAATTTTGTTTACCGTCTTTGTTCACTTAGTTAATTCACTTTTCCTCCTTGCTTGTCAAGAAGTTTGTTTTTGTCCTCCTTTATTTAATGCTTCTCGACCAGCGAGGCCTGTAAGCAGTCCTTGCGCTTTGGCACAAATCAGGGAATGAGTTATTCCATTGCACTTTCAAACAAACAAGATGTTAATCAAAACCTCCCGGGAGGAGTGGTTTCCCTCACTTTGAAGAGCTTGGGATTGTGATCATTAGCTTGTTACAGATTACAGTTTACCAACTTTTTGTCAAAGTTGTTTTTATTCCCATTGGTGCAGCAGGTTTTTTTTTTTTTTTTTTAGTGTTTGTAGTGTTGTGCTTATTGACACCTGTTCCCCCAACAACAAAAAGTTTTGTAGGTGGGATTAAGAATGGCAAAGTAATCTCTGACACACAATGTTACATTACAAACAGGGCTGGACTCCCACGCACGACTCAGACAAAGAGGTTGGATGTAATAAAAGGACTTATTGAATGAAAGGAGGAAGGGTTAGCTGGGATCCGGAGCAGGCACGATGGCGGTGGAGAGGGCGTGGGTGGCTGGCTGGCAGGTGAGCAGTGATCCTGAGGCACAAAGAAACACAAGCAAACAAAGAGTTTCAGCATGAGCAAGATTTGGCCTGACTAGCAACTTTTCACGAGGGTTGAAACAACAATCTGGCGACGAGTGGATGAGAAGGCGGGGTAGATATACTGCAGTGGATGTGCTGATTGGAGGCAGGTGTGCTGGCTCAGCAGAGTGATTGGAGGATGATGTCAGGTGAGTGAGAGGAGCAGCCACGCCCACACAGACAGTAGATGTAGGGCAAGGGAAATGACTGGAGACACTAGGGAATACAGACAAACTGTAAGAGCAAAGGCCATCAAAATGGTAACAAATGTGGATGAGATCAACACGGCTATACAGGTTGTAAGGCAGAAGTAACACATTAGCATATTTAAATTTACATTACATTCATAGTCATGTAGCAGACGCTTTTATCCAAAGCGACTTACATATGAGGAAGACAATGGGAGCAATTATAACAACACAAGGTAACAAAAAGCACAAGTGCATCAAAAACTAGTCTGATTAAAGCCCAGCACAGTATACAAAGCTAAGGATAGGAAGGTTTGTTTTTTTGTTTTTGTTTTTTAAATGAGAAGAGATAGAAAGGAAGAAGAAGTTAGTGATTGTCAGTCAGGTGTTGACGGAAGAGATGGAACGGATGCAGAGAAGGTGCTCCAGAGGGATGCTGTTAATTGTTGCCATGGTACCACCAGACGCTGTTCGTCTGCAGGGACCTGGCAGGAGCACAGGTCTGTATGAACAAGCGAAGATATGATGGTGCAGAACCAGTGGTGGTCTTGTAGGCCAGGAGCATCGCTTTGAACCTGATGCAGGCGACAGCAGGGAGCCAGTGTGACCTGATGAAGGGAGGGGTTACGGGGGCTCTCTGCGGCTCATTGAAGACCACCCTTGCCGCCGCGTTCTGGATCATCTGCAGAGGTTTGGTTGTGCGAGCAGGGAGTCCAGCCAGCAGCACGTTGCAATAGTCCAGTTTGGACAAGACAAGAGCCTGGACTAGGACTTGTGTGGACTGCTCAGATAGGAAAGGTCTGATTTTCCTGATGTTGTAGAGGATGAATCAATCAATAAGACAAAAACTTAACTTAACCGCCCTTAGCAACTGTTACCCCAGCAGGATGGATGGATGGATATTGATCTTGTGCCTGTCCATTAAACAACAAGTACTTCCTGGGCATAACCACAAATAGCAGCTTGAACATTTCTGTAAAACATCAGATACATTGTGATAGTGAGATTTAGTTAGTCTATTTTAAACTTCGGAGAGAGCCGGAGATTGGGGAGTGTGTAACTCAGGTCTGGGTTTATGAAGGTGACTGACTGCATTCTTTATGTATGCAAATAACTTTTCAAACTCATACTGTAGGCCTACATGTGTGAAATAAAGTCTGGCAGAAGTCAGGGAAGGAAGCACATTACATGTCTCATTATTTCCCTGACTACTATAATCTGACTACAAGCCTAAAGCCTAGGCTGTCGCATTAATACATGGTTTTCACGCCAGGAGCCGTGTCATGGGAGGAGTCGGTAGAGGAGAGTATCTGACAAACTATCCCTGTCGGGCAAGTCTCTACAGGGAAATACTGCATTCCTAAGCTCAGCAGACCATCTGTCTGTCTTTCGGTCTCTTAACTTTATCTATGATTATCAGCAGGTTGGAGAAATGGCCTCCGATAACATGAAGGTTGCTGCCCTGGGTCGACCTTTCACCCTCGGAATGCTCTATGATGCTCGGAAAGATGAACTGATCGCAGGTAAGTCTTGACTTCTACATTCTTATATAAAAAAATAAACAAAAGATGTCTCAATAAATCTGCCTGTCACAGCTCTGCTTACAGGAAATCTTTGAAAATCATTTCATAAAGCGGTGACACTCATTTAACCTCACCTATTTAACATTCATACGCACTATAAAAAGAATTAGCAATTGCTTTGTAATTCTAGTTGTGACCATGTATTGGTACAGAAGAAACCTGGGAGGGACATTAGCGGAGCGGAAAACATGGTTTTGGTGTTTTTTTCTGATTGTGTGTTCAGGCTTGCCCCTTTCTCCTCTCCTGTGCTCTCTGGCTCGAAGCCTTTGTTTTACATTAGTGCGTGGCTGAATTCTTCCACCCAAAAACACACACACACACACAAAACCTGGTACTTCTATACTTGTGAGGACTCTCATTGACATAATGCATTTACCCAGCCCCTTACCCTAACCTTAACCATCACAACTAAGTGCCGAACCCCAACCCTAACCCTAACCTTAACCTAAATCTAACTCTAACCCTAAAACCAACTTTTAACGCTCAAACAGCCCTTTGAATGACACAAATGCTCATTGAAAATACAATACTTAACTATAGTAAAATGTGTTCAAATTCTCCCCTTTAAATATGAAGTCCAGAGGCACACAAACGAAGTTTTTATCATTGCATTGTTACGCAGTATAATCTTACCATACATCCTGTATCCTATAATTCCTTTATTAATTAGGTTCATGTGAAAGAATGAATCAAGCACTGAATATATTTCTGGTTTAGTGAACCGCTGGCGGGATAAGAAGCAGCAACGTGCAGACACCTAACTGTTTATGATTAGCTTTGTGTGATTTTTATATTAACAAAATGATTTCCCTGCTTCATCAGATGACTGATGTTTTCCAATTTCTGCAGGGTTGACATTGTGGGATGATAAAACTCTAAAAGAGAAGACAGTTGAAAGCTCTCAGCACAGCAGTGCATTTGAAATTTCTGCCTCTGACTCCATCGAAGACAAGTCCTCTCTGCTGGAAGTTGATGCTTCGCTGAAGGCCAGTTTCCTGAGTGGACTCATTGATGTCGGAGGATCTGCCAAATATCTGAATGATAAGAAAAAATCCCACAATCAGAGCAGAGTGACGTTTCAGTACAAAGCCACCACCAACTTCAAGCATTTGTCAATGACTCACCTTGTAACCCTGGACACCCGACAGATAGATTTCATTAAGAAGGGCATGGCAACACATGTAGTCACAGGAATCCTTTATGGGGCAAATGCTTTCTTTGTGTTTGACAGTGAGAAGTTGGAAGCCAGCAGCGTTCAGAAGATCCAGGGCAGCATGGAAGCTGTGATAAAGAAGATCCCAGACTGTAATGTTGAGGGGAAAGTTGACATCAAGCTGACTGATGAAGAAAAAGCCCTGACTGAGAAATTCTCCTGCAAATTCTACGGGGACGTCATTCTTGAAAGCAACCCTACAACATTTGCAGAGGCAGTGAAGACCTATGGAGGACTTCCAAAGCTGCTGGGAGAAAAGGGAGAGAACGGCGTTCCAGTGAAGGTCTGGCTGATGCCACTGAAGAGTTTGAATCCCAAAGCTGCTGAGCTGACGAGACCAGTCAGCATTGAACTGGTCAGGAAGGCGCAGCACGCTCTAGAAGATTTAAAACATATAGGAATGAGATGCAACGATTCTCTGGTCGACGGTGGTAGGGTGGTAGAGAATTTTCCACAGCTTTACGAAGAGCTAAGCAGGTTCCAGAACTTGTGCAATGATTATGCAGCTGACCTTCAGCAGACCATGGCGAGGAAACTTCCCTTGATCAGGGCAGGTAAAGAAGATGAGAGCTCAGCAAAACAGCTCTTTGAAGACAGAGACAAGTCACCATTCAGTCATGATAAACTAAGCAAGTGGCTGGATCATAAAGAGAGGGAAATCAACGTCATCAGGTCCTGTGTACAGATGATGGAGGGAACCAAGATCGTCCAAAATCAGTCAGAGCTGGACAGAGAGGTTCTAGCTGCAGGTGTAAAGGAGGCTCTGTGCTTTGTCTTCACCTCGATGGAATGGGGTGATACCTACCTCGATGTGATGGCCGACTACTTGGACTCACCTAAATTAAAAAGTACCAATGAAGACCCGTGGTACTACTCAGATGACGTTTTAACCAAAGTTAGAGAAAAAGCCGAAGGTGTCCACGATCTCGCCAAAGCCTACAAGAACAGCAGCAGATTCTGTTTCCTGGTAGCAGCCGTTGCAAATAAGAAATACACAGGCGCAACCATCTACCATTACAAGGACGGCAAACTGGTCACTGATGATTTCTCAAAGCCTGACCTCCCTCCTGTGGAGACCATCACAGACAGAAGACATGTGATCTGGTGTAAGTCATTTTCCATCTGTGTTTTTGGGTTACAAATAAGTATAAGTATATATGACCTGTTTGACCATCAGAATGACTAATAGCACCTCTTGTTTTGGTCTCTCCATCAGACGCCTGTGATCTCACCCTGGACCCAAACACTGCAAACAACTACCTGACTCTGTCTAAAGGAAACAAAAAGGCAACATATGGAGCATGGCAGACATATCCTGATCACCCAGAGAGGTTTGATAAACATCCTCAGGTGTTGTGCAGTGAGAGGTTAGAGGGGCGCCATTACTGGGAGGTGGAGTGGAGTAATGGCTACTATGAATCTGTTTACGTAGGTGCTGCATACAAGGAGATGGAAAGAAAAGCAGACAGTTCACAGAGTCAGCTTGGAAATAATACCATATCATGGTGTCTTGGCCAACGTGGATTTCTAAAATCCACACTTCAGGCTTATCATAATAGTAATGTGTGGAACAGTCCTTTTCCCTCTGCAGGCTGCAGCAGAGTCGGGGTGCTTCTGGACTGGCCTGCTGGCACTCTGTCCTTCTACAGAGTCTCTTCTAACACACTGAGTCACCTCTACACCTTCCACAGCACATTCACCGAGCCTGTTTACCCAGGCTTCTGGGTTGGACGGCGATACAGTTATGTGGACCTGCGTCCAGCTGAATAAAGAGCAACAACAAAGACTTGTTAGATTCTTGGTCTGTTACTGAGAATGTGTTTACATTTAATGTTTAAAGAGCAGCTTAACATTTTAGCTTAAACACACCCCCTTCACAAAAAAAATGCATTCAAACCCAGAGGAAGCAGGATAATTGATGGGGTAATAAAGTGAGTTTATATGTAATTGTCTATGTATTATATGTGTGTCCATGTTGATTCTATGCACAGCCGCCTTCTCAAATTGGTTTGTGCCTTTGTTAGATGTCAATCACATTGCTGATGTTTATAGAGCTGAATCAATGTCAGATTCCTGTGAAACTGCTACACCTGTTGGATATGTTTATGTTGAGCAGAATATTCAGTAAAGTGGACACCTGAGTTTACCACTGTGTGCTACCTTGTTATTTCCAGTAAAAGGTAACTGTACTAAAGGTTATAAACCTTATCATTTATCATTTTTAATACAAAGAACACTATAAATATATATCACAAACTCTCAGAGGACATTATATAGCTTTCCTTCTTCACAGTTTACCAATTTGTTTGTCAAAGTTCCAATCGGTGCAGCAGATCTTGGAAAACTTTTTTTCAGCAATTCACATTCGCCTAGTGTTGTTCTCATTGACAGCTGTTTTGTAGGTGAGATTAAGAATGGCAGTAATGGCCATTATAGTTGTAACAGTGGGTTTACGTAAGGAAACTACTTAAATTATTATTAAACTCCCTGGCCTGATTAAATTTCATTCTGTTAGATATATAGATGCACAAACTCTTCTGTTACTGTGGTATCACAGGGATAATACCTGTCTGTTGTTTTAGCAGTTAATCATAAAATATCAAAACACTGGAAGCTTTTTAAGTATTCGTTCCACAGAAATTCCATGATCATGGGAAGGTCTTTCTACTCATATTTCACAAACGTGTCTTCATTTCCGTGGATAAAATGTTGGGGCATGTTACATAAGGAAAAGGTTGTTGTCAGGTTTGGAGGCATGTTATGCAAATCAAGCCCAAACCTGAAACTAAAGCCCAGGGCATATGGGGCTGGAATTAGGGGCCTCATGCAGAATTCAAAAAGTACGGTTGCTGTTGAGAAACCATCAGAATTTAAAGAGGACTTAATTCCCCATCGGCTGGCTTGGTGACTGATTGTTTCGTGTTCCATAATCGGTATACTGTGTAATCTGTAGGATTGTGGAAAAGTGTCAGCAAATTCATCCATAATGCAAATAAATGCTAAAGACTTTCCTCTGTGATAAAGCTTATAGTTAGGGCTGGCTGGCTCAGGTGAACCTGAACCATCCCTTAGCTATGTTGCTATAGGCCTTGACTGCTGGGGGACTTCCCATGATGCACCTCTCTCCTCCTCTCCCTCTCCCTCTGTATGCATTCTCATCCCAAAAATGCATGTTACTAACTCAACATCTTCTCTCCTGTAGTTTTGTGCTTTCACGTCCCTCTCTTCTCTCTTACTGTCACTTTCAGCAGGTGTTTCTGCCTACGGAGCTGCAGAGTCTGGATCTGTGATCGTTGGGCCTCCTGCTGGGGCGGGGCTGCTGTGTCCGTGGTGGAGGGGAGGTGGTGTGGCTCGGGGTCCTGCTCTGTGGGCTTCACCTGGAGCGGATCCGTCGTCTTACTTTATACTTTACATTCTGCACTTTTAAGCGTAATAATATATACTACAATTTCATCACTTTCAAAATAAGTGTATGTAGTACCATTTCTGGATACAACCTCTAAACTTGTGTTTTGCAACCTACTGTGTCATTGTAATTGTAAATACTTGGATTTTTTTTTTTTACTTGAATCTATTTTGTACATACATCTATTGCATGTCTGTCCGTCCTCGGAGAGGGATCCCTCCTCTGTTGCTCTTCCTGAGGTTCCTATCATTTTTTTCCCTGTTAAAAGGTTTTAAAGCTTATAGTTAGGGCTGGCTCAGGCGAACCTGAACCATCCCTTAGCTATGCTGCTATAGGCCTTGACGCTTTGTTGACCTGGAAAAAACTGGCCCTTTAAAATGCCACTTCGGGAGGAGGAGAAATAATAGTGTTCCTCAATTGTTTCTTACTGTATCAGTGCTTTTTAACTTTTGTGTATTCTTAGAACTCTAACAACTATAAGTTTACAGTATGACTCTGGGAAGCTGGGTTGGGAGTTTAGTCCAATTAGTCCAACTCATCGGATAGTCAAAATGTCCATTTTATCCTATGCTGATACAACGATTGTCAGTGCATTATTTTCAGTGATATATGCACAGTATTGTATTACAAAATGGAAACGTGCTTTATATTGTATGCCCCATAAAACTTCAATCTTTTTATGTGACAAGAAAACCCCCCTAAAATTTAAAAAAGGAGAAGAAAGAAACCATTTCTGTAAGATTTTATAAATTTGAATATGTAACATGGCCTCATGAAGTCAAAACATTTATAAACAGTATTTCGATGGTAGTGTTTTAAATGTATCACACCAGTGTTTAACTGATGCGCTGTCACAGATATTCATATGGTAGCTGTGTGTATCCCTTTGGTGGAAAGAATCCGTTTCGAGAAGAGAGAACATGGTTTTGAGTTTTGTGTTTCATTTTGCATGAGAATTGTGGAGTTTTGTGTTTAGAGTTTTGAGAAATTGAGCTATAGTTTCTGGAAATGTCTTAAAAACAACTGAGGGAAAAAATAATCCTGGCTGATGCCGGCCTGAGTAAAGTTCTGTCTACTGTATATAGATGCTCATCTGCAAAATCTCTTCTGTTACCTAGTATCACATGGATAATATTACATTTACATTTAGCAGACGCCTTTATCCAAACCGATGTACATATGAGAACTTTCACAAACCGAAGGCGCAGCTTCGGGAGCATTTTGGGGTTCAGTATCTTGCTCAAGGATACTTCAGCACATGGCTGGGGGATCGAACCGCCAACCTTCCAATTGGCAGGCGACCGCTGTGCCACCAAGCCACGGCCACCGCAACACTGGAAGCTATTTAAGTATTCATTCCACAGAGAATTCATGATCATGGGAAGGTCTTTCTACTCATATTTCACGTACGTGTCTTCATTTCTGTGGAAAAACGGTTGGGGCATGTTACATTAGGTAATGGTTGTTGTGTCAAGTTTCGAGGTGTTTACTGGGAGGAGTCAGTAGAAGAGAGTATCTGGCAGGATATAAGTAATCTCGCAGCATCACAGATCTTCACACTGGCAACTCCAGTTGGAAGTCAAGAAGACTCGCTCACAACTCAGCTGATCTACACAACTTCACCAGGTGAGGACGAACTGGGGGGACAGAGACAGAGGGGGACAAAAACACATGTATTGTATTTACATATTTGCACTTTTATTGAACTCCTGTCTGTGTAAAACTATCACTGTCAGAAACATGTCTACAGGGAAACACTGCATTTACAACAACAGTAGACTGTCAGTGTTTCTGTCTCTTATCTTTGTTGTCCGTTCTGTTTGTGTGAAGGAGGAGAGTTGACTCCCAACATTAGAAACTCTCAGCACTCGTGCTACTTAATAATGTTTAAATAAAGTCCTGAAGGCTGTGTGGTTGCTTGCTTGACATTTCTCAACAGGTTGGAGAAATGGCCTCAGATAACCTGAAGGTTGCTGCCCTGGGTCGACCTTTCACCCTAGGAATGCTCTATGATGCTCGGAGAGATGAACTGATCCCAGGTTAGACTTGACTTAGACTACACTCTTATTACAAATATATTATTATTATACTAAATATACCTGCCTGTCACAGCTCTGCTTACAGGATCTCTAAAGTGGTGACGCTATTTTAACCTCAAGTATTTAAAGTTCATACAAAGTATAAAGAGAATGAGCAAATGCTTCGAAATTCAATAATGTAGTTGTGACCATTTATTTGTTAGCAATTCTTCAGATATTGATATATTGGTTAAAAATTATCCTGTGGTAAATGAGAAACCTGAATTGTCTTTGTTGCAGAATTTCAGTCCATAAATATGTCCATGGAGCCGCATTACGACAGCCCCAGACCAACGGGGATTGGTTCTAAATTAGTGAAAACACTTATCTTTAAGGTGATTTTGGCACAGAAAAAACCAGGGAGTGAGATTAGCGGAGCGGGAAACATGGTTTTGGTGTAATTTATGATGCATGTGCAGACTTGCCTCTTTCTCGCTCCACTCCTGTGTTCGCGGACTGGATGCCTTTTTTTGCATTAGAGCATGCCTGAAATCTTCCACCCAGAAACACACACAACAACTTCATAGCAGAAACCAAGACCAAAATAAACTTTTCACTTTTGACCATTAATTATAGTGCCACTATCTAAATGATTGGAGTCATATTTATTGTGAAGCATTTTCACATCATTTCCAGTCATGGGGCAAAGTTTCACATCTCTTGTTCATTCCAGCTCACAGCAAATTCAGCATAAGACAACAAATAATAACAAACCAACACAAACTCAATAGGGTTTTACCCCTTCAATATCAATGTGTGCAAGTCAAAGAATGAACAAAGCAATACATATTAGCTGCTGGCAGGACAAGAAGCTGCAACATACAGAAATCTAAATGATTATTATTTGCTGTGTGACTCTATATTAGGGGGTGCACGGTGGCAGAGCGGTTAGCCCCACTGCCTCCCAACAAGGAGATCGTGGGTTCGAATCCCGGACCAGACCACGACCTCCCTGGGTGGAGTCTGCATGTCCTCCCCGTGTTACCGTGGGTTTTCTCCGGGTTCTCCTGTTTCCTCCCACCATCCAAAGACATGCATTAGGTTAATTGGTGACTGTAAAAAATTGTCCCTAGTGGATGAATGTGTGCGTGGGATAGGCTCCAGTCACCCGCGACCCCGAACGGGAACAAGCGGTAGAAAATGACTGACTGACTCTATATTAACACAATCATTTCCCTGCTTCATCAGATGACTGATGTTTTCCAATTTCTGCAGGGTTGACATTGTGCGGTGATAAAACTCTAAAAGAGAACACAGTTGAAAGCTCTCAGCACAGCAGTGCATTTGAAATTTCTGCCTCTGACTCCATCGAAGACAAGTCCTCTCTGCTGGAAGTTGATGCTTCTCTGAAGGCCAGTTTCCTGGGTGGATTGATTGAAGTTGGAGGATCTGCCAAATATCTGAATGATACGAAGAAATTCCACAATCAGAGCAGAGTGACGTGTCAGTACAAAGCCACCACACATTTCAAGAAGTGGTCAGTGTCTGACAGTGTGATCATGAACACTGATGTCATTAAGAAGGGCATGGCAACACATGTAGTCACAGGAATCCTTTATGGGGCAAATGCTTTCTTTGTGTTTGACAGTGAGAAGTTGGAAGCCAGCAGTGTTCAGGACATTCATGGCAGCATGGAAGCTGTGATAAAGAAGATCCCCTCATTTAACGTTGAGGGGAAAGTTGACATCAAGCTGACTGAGGAAGAAAAAGCCCTGACTGAGAAATTCTCCTGCAAATTCTACGGAGACTTCATTCTTGAAAGCAACCCTACAACATTTGCAGAGGCAGTGAAGACCTATGGAGGACTTCCAAAGCTGCTGGGAGAAAAGGGAGAGAACAGCGTTCCAGTGAAGATCTGGCTGATGCCACTGAAGAGTTTGGATTCCAACGCTGCTGAGCTGACGAGTGGGATAAGCATTGGACTGGTGAGGAAGGCGCAGCACGCTCTAGAAGATTTAAGGAAAATGGGAATGAGATGCAACGATTCTCTGGTCGACGGTGGTAGGGTGGTAGAGAATTTTCCACAGCTTTACGAAGAGCTAAGCAGGTTCCAAAACTTGTGCAACGATTATGCAGCTGACCTTCAGCAGACCATGGCGAGGAAACTTCCCTTGATCAGGGCAGGTAAAGAAGATGAGAGCTCAGCAAAACAGCTCTTTGAAGACAGAGACAAGTCACCATTCAGTCATGATAAACTAAAGAAGTGGCTGGATCATAAAGAGAGGGAAATCAACGTCATCAGGTCCTGTGTACAGATGATGGAGGGAACAAAGATCGTCCAAAATCAGTCAGAGCTGGACAGAGAGGTTCTTGCTACAGGTGTAAAGGATGCTCTGTGCTTTGTCTTCACCTCGATGGAGAGTGCTGACCCCTGCCTTGATGCGATGGCAGGCTACTTGGAATCACTTCAGTTAGGATGTACCCATGAAGACCCTTGGTACTACTCAGATGACGTTTTAACCAAAGTTAGAGAAAAAGCCGAAGGTGTCCAGGATCTCGCCAAAGCCTACAAGAACAGCAGCAGATTCTGTTTCCTGGTAGCAGCCGTTGCAAATAAGAAATACACAGGCGCAACCATCTACCATTACAAGGACGGCAAACTGGTCACTGATGATTTCTCAAAGCCTGACCTCCCTCCTGTGGAGACCATCACAGACAGAAGACATGTGATCTGGTGTAAGTCATTTTCCATCTGTGTTTTTGGGTTACAAATAAGTATAAGTATATATGACCTGTTTGACCATCAGAATGACTAATAGCACCTCTTGTTTTGGTCTCTCCATCAGACGCCTGTGATCTCACCCTGGACCCAAACACTGCAAACAACTACCTGACTCTGTCTGAGGGAAACAAAAAGGCAACATATGGAGCATGGCAGACATATCCTGATCACCCAGAGAGGTTTGATAAACATCCTCAGGTGTTGTGCAGTGAGAGGTTAGAGGGGCGCCATTACTGGGAGGTGGAGTGGAGTAATGGCTACTATGAATCTGTTAACGTAGGTGCTGCATACAAGGAAATTGAAAGAAAAGCAGACAGTTCACAGAGTCAGCTTGGAAATAATACCATATCGTGGTGTTTTGGCCACTGGGCTTCATCTGTAAAACAGACACTTGAGCCATGGCATAATGGTAAGGTATGGGAAATGTATTTTCCGTCTGATGGCTGCAGCAGAGTCGGGGTGCTTCTGGACTGGCCTGCTGGCACTCTGTCCTTCTACAGAGTCTCTTCTAACACACTGAGTCACCTCTACACCTTCCACAGCACATTCACTGAGCCTGTTTACCCAGGCTTCTGGGTTGGAAAACAATCCAATTATGCATACCTGCTTCCATTCAAATAAGCGCAATGACAAAGGCTTGTTTGATTATATAGTGATACGGGGTTACATTTAATGTTTAAAGAGCGATTTAACCTCCCATTTTAGCTTGAATGTGCTACACAAACTTAAAAAATGCATTCAAACCCAGAGGGACCAGGGTAATTGATGGTGTATTAAAGTGATCATATGTAATTTTCTGTTTAGCAGTTCATGTTGATTCTATGCACAGGCTTCTTCTCAAACTGGTTTGTGCCTCAAAGCTTCACAATCACTTTAAACCTTCTTTGCTTGGTACAACACAGCTTTTTTTTGTAATTGTAACTTTCTACTCTAATTCCTGATACTTCAAGATACAAAACTTATACTGCTGTATCAACTCATGCATGTTGAAATAGAAACTCATAGCTCAAGAAGAAAGAAATTATGTAACTTGTTTTGTTGAATTTATCATGTTGATTGGGGTTTGAAATAAGGTAGCTGCCTGATGTGTAACTTAGCATTTGTTCCTTTTCTTCTCCGTGCAGTATTTTAAATATAGCTATCTTTTCAGAATACAACAGTAATCATTTTAGTTTTTTCTCAAGTCTTCGCCTTAACCCTGACCTATGGTTCAATTAATGACTTTACTGTTCTGAGCCGTCAGTTAACTCCATTTATGTTAGATTTTAATCACATTGCTGATGTTTATAAAGCTGAGTCCTGTGACACTGTAACACCTGTTGGATATGTTTATGTTGAGCAGAATATTCAATAAAGTGGACACCTGAGTTTACCACTGTGTGCTACCTTGTCATTTCCTGTAGTTTGAAAAGTTTACCTTACTAAAGGTTATAAGCTTTATCATTTATGACACATCAGCATGGTTCAATGCAAAGAAAATCCCACGTATTCTGCCTTACAGCCTACATTAACACAAAGTCTGGAACCAGGTCCTTCAGTATTTGGATCGCGTAGTTTGTGAAAAATAAGGTGTTGTCAGATTTAGTAGCTACAACTGTTATTTCAGTGTGTCCGAAACAAGTTTAATTAACATTCAGGTAAATATAACGGGTCAGACTCGGTATCTGCAAATACCCAATATTAAAAGACTAAAAAGAGTGTGGAGCTCTACGGGCACAGAGGAAGAACACACAATACTTGTTTAGTAGGACACATTTATAGTTTTTTTGTAAATGCATGGTATTTGTTGACAACAAGAAAGATACAGAAAGTGACCTGACTCATATTTTGCTCTCTTTAATATTCCGACCAGCTTTGTGGTTCTTGTTACAGCCCCAAAGATCCCAGCTGCCTGAAAAGTTGAATAAAAAAACTCAGAGATGGTTGATCGTGGTGACAGCTGAGCCCTACCTGTTGCCTTCAGTCGAAGGACAGCTTGGCGGGTAAAGAGAAATCAATTTTTGTGGTTTTTGTGTTTGATTAATGAATAAAGATGAGGCACTGACCTCACCAGCATGTCCTTGCATTCCCAAAAGGACTTGATTACCTTGTTAAAATCAACTATTTCAGTGTTTTCTCAACTTCTGAGACAGCAGCTGAAAAGGTCGCAGCAGCCCAAGGCTTTCTGCTTTTCACCGAGGTTTGGCTTCAAGGAAAAAGACCCGTTGATATAATAGCACTAGATTGAATGTCCTGTCTGGTACAGGAGGGGTCAGTTCTAATGAACAAATACAAAAGAAGTGATTTGGTTTTTCATCTCATGTTTAGTCCTTCTCCCATTCTTTTCTTTAAATCTACATATCTTTGGCTCTCTACTTTTTAAATGAGAGAAAAGCTAAAAGCAAGACAGATGCGTGAAGTCTCAGACTGCTTTCACACTCTTCTGTCCAGTGGATACTTTGTCTATATAGAAAGAAAGAAGGCTTGTTTTCTTTCACTGAGCCCTGGAGCTAATGGCTAATGTTCTGTCTGGGTTAGAAATGGTCCAAACAATCACCCTGAAAGTCTAACACACCCCAACAGAAGTGAGAGAGAGATTGTGCTTCACAGCGTGCTAGAAACAGCAGATTTTGAATTACATTGTGTGACATAGTCTATACATCAGCATCGAGTATGCCCACATGCGTAAGTGTAGGAAGTGCTGGGGGGGGGGCGGATGGTGGCAGTACAAAGCACCACTTTTACACAAGAGACCAGGGGTCCACATCCTGGGTCCCGTGTGGTTAGGTTTGGTTAAGGGCCGGGAAGGATTGTGGTTTACATGTTAATAAAGTAAACGCCTCCTGTCTCGTGCTTCAAGGTCTAACCTTAACCCTCAACGCTGACCCAAACCTTCCATCCACCATCCTTCCCCGACCTTAACCTAGTGCTTTGAGTGTCTAAACGTAACCATAAAATCATGCCTCAATTGCAACGAGCGAATACTGCAGGGGACGTCTTTTGTCCTACATTGATGCAGATGCTGTAGTATAATGTTGATTACTGTTGTATAGTCGTCCTTCTTGTGATGGTGACGTCACATCTGCTTGACCAATCATGATGGACAGCACTGCTGCCGACCCCTGAAAGTACCTGGAACTTGCATTGAGTATAAGCGCCTGAGCAGTGTCCCAATGTATTTCCAAGATCAACTTCCTGCACCGGGAAAAGGTCTGTGCTCCTGATCTGGGACTTTTCTGACGGGCCAGGAACCGCAGCTCCCAACATGAGACCGATCAGACGTAAACGCCATCCCGTGTACAGCATCATTCACACTTTAAACAAGCACTGTCAGTATCAATATTAGGAATGGGAAAAGTGAGTTATTTAAATGTACTTCCCTACTTCCAAACTAGTTTAAAAAGGAGCAAAGTTTGGTCTTCAAACATGATCTTTTTCACAGATCACCCTCAGATGGGGAAAGAAAAAGCTCCTTCAAAGCAAACCGAAGGAATATGTTCCTGCCTCTCAGGTAACAGCAGAATACACTGGCCTCTGAGTCTTGCCTTTCCAAAAATAGATGAGTCAAATATCCTGACATGAAAGCAGAATTATTTATTTTAGATTTTACCTGAAAAATACATCAAAAAGCTTCCCACTTACAGAGACAAGAGTATTTATAGTTACTTTCCAGCCCTGCGCGCACACACGTACACTTCCAAACCCACACAGACCCAGTCGTGACGTGGTTTCCTGCTCTGAAGTCTTATTGCAATCGGCCTCTGACTCGCCGTCTCGCTGCTGATGGATGCGATGTGAACCGTCTCCCGCTCCCTGCGGCTCAGCCTAATCTGCACTGCATTATTGCTCTGTTTGGAAAGTTGATTACCGCTCCTCCGCTGGTGGTTGAGGAAACAGTGCGGTGCAGCCAAATAATCCTCCGGGTCTCTTCTGAAATGAACACATACATGTTTGTCTAAGTACAATTGTGAACTTCATTCGGTAGATTCATTTCCAAAGGCCTTGGTGTCGCCTCGTCTACCTCCCGTCACGCTGAGGGAACTAGGGCACTTGGTACTACAAACAGTCACTTTGGAAAGTCCTCAGAGTGCTGAGGTGTCATGTTAGCCTCAGATAAACTTTGGTATAAACCTTTGCAGAATGAAGACTGGAGATTTAGCCCCCCATCGCTTACAGTGACAGCACAACATGAAGGGATCTCTTGATGGCCATGAACATGGGGAATGGTTACAGCAAGCAGAAACTGTTTCTTATGGGCACTTTTTATATTGAATATCGTTTCAGACGGACATGAAAAGTTGTAAACTCATCCTTTAAGACCGGACATCACTGAAATGTATTGCATACCACAAAAAAGCTCAAATTCAAAGGCCCTCAGTATGGTTCAACAGAGTGCATCGTCAAACAGCGTGTTACACACTCTCCCCTTCAGAACAAGTGTCGCCATTCAGAACAGGTATAAGCCCTTCTGTCTTTAGACGTGGTTGGACGACACTTCATACAACCTAATTTCTTTGAAGCACACTGAACCCTTAAAGAATTGTCATCTCAAATCTCCTTCGCAACCGGTTAAAGAAGTCCTCCAAAACGCTTCCCGGACTTTCGACCGTTTTCTACTCTCTTTTGTCTCTGTGAGGACATTTATTCCTCATAAATTCACCTATTACTCATTTGCGTATGTTTTAACTTATTCATTACTCATTCATTTACTTATTTAGTCCTCGTAAAATTAAAACATTCACACATGTACGCACCGGTCGGCAGCTGCAACTGATCTTCAGACTCTGTCTTTTAGCCGTATGGTCACACACACACACACACACACCCCTCAAACAATTTGCGCCCTCCCTCTTTCACACACATATCGTCAGTTATTGTCAATATGTGAGTTTGCGCAGGGAAGCAATCAAAGTGTGTAATGATGCTACGTGACAGCCCATTAAACCGGAGAGAGATGAGAATGCAATTACATTGTCATCCACGCCGGAGCCACTGCAGCCAAAACAGATGGAAGGAGCGAGAGGAGAGGAGGCTTATTTTGGGAGGGAGATGAGTCTTTTCAGGTTGAGCGGATGATTTCTGCGAAGACACCTGACATGATATCGAGTGATTGAGACATGATTGTTATTGCGTGTGACCCGCGGTGTCGCCGCGCGCCTGTTGGCCCCCGGGTGGATTCAGCTGCTGAGCTGGAATCACAAGCTGAAGTCTCTCCATCGGCGAGAGCTAAAGTCTCCGCTTCGCTCACTTTGTCTAGTAAAATAATCAAGGTAACAAAAAGTGAGACTTGGCTCTGAGTGGAGCTGCAGAGTTCAGTCTGAGAAGATAAGGTGTTTAAACTCCAGGTGGCAGAGAGAATCACAGCAGATCATACCCCCCCCCATAGGTGAAGGTGTAACTCATGAAAGGTGTTAACATGTTGCTCCTCAGGCTCTGTGGGCCTCGGCTCTAGCTCCTCCTCCTCCTCCCTCGCGCGGCTGCCTGGTGAATCTGGGGACCTGCAGCCAATCACAGCCCATCTGGGGGTGTATGAAGGCTGGGGAGCTGCACCTGGTGGCCTCTCGTGGCCGCTCTTCCTGCTTACACCCACAGTGTTTGTGCATTGTGAGCAGCTCCTTTGTGCGTTGTTGTCAGGTTTAAGTATTTTGGCGGTTGCTTATTTTTCTTGTATCTTAACAACTACCTTTAATTCCTTGCCGGGAAGCCCCTTGGGGGAGAGCTGCCATTTTTGTTGCATTCATATTTCTACATTTTTGGTTTTCTTTATTGTGACGATAGGGGGTTAGGGTTGTAACTTGTAACTTCTTATTGGGACCTTATTTAGTGTTTTGTTTCTGGTTGTTTTTTTGATTTTTGCCTCAACTCTCCCTGATGTTGCATTCAGGCTTCTATATCTGGCAATAAAAGATTGAAATTCTGAACAACTTGACTCCTCATATTCTTCATCTCGTTTCAGGTCACGCCCTTCTACCCTGGGTCAAATTTGGCATCGTAACAATAACCAAAAAGAGTGAACCTGTCAAAAACAAAGGCTTGAGCCCACGGTGTAATCTGCAATACGTAACATGGCAGTAAGTAAAGATAGAAAAGATACAAACTTTATGTATAAACTTTACATTTATATTCAAACATTTTATATAAATTGTGGCGCTTTAAACAGGTGAAATGAAATGCATTTTTGTACAAAACGTCCAGGCAGGATTCAAACCCACAACCCCACTGTTACCAAAACCCCCATCGTTAACCTGCTGAGCTGCAGGGGGCTGTGAGCTACTAAAATGAAAATGAAAAACATAAAATTGCTTCGTTTCTGTCAGGAATGAACCTTGAAGCTCAACGTGTCCTTGCGAGTTTGAACATCTTTATTAAAAAAAGTTAGCAAATGCTTTAGAACACACTGTTCGTATCATGTGTCATTAAATATGATCACAGCTGTGTTCTGCCCGGTTTTCCGTTCTTCATTAACTGTTTAAATACAACAGAAGAAGTTACAGTCGTTGATTAAAATATGTATGAACGGTTCAAATGTTAAAACTACGTTATAGTGTTATAAACCGTCACTAAGTGTTTTTATACTGATAAATACTAAATAAAGGGATTAAAGTAAACCTACTACCACACGTATTCATTTATATTTATTGATGTTAGTTTTATTTTTATCTCATTTAATTTCGTTGTATTGCTGTATTTTCAAATGCCTGACTGTATTTGCCTCAGTGCTGACGTGTTGTAGCCCTGATTCAGCCACATAAAGCACCACTCTAATTGTAAATTAGAGTTGGAAATGTGCCGTGTATAGTTATTATTACTATTATTACTTACTGCTGGTGTTTTTGAAGCAACAGTGATGTGAAAGAAAGCATCCCTTGTATTCCCTTCAGCTGGTATGACTGCTGGACACACACCGTTTGCCCTCAGTGTAAAAGCATCGCAGTAACCGCTTGCTGCCAGTAGGGGGTGTGATGTTCCACCAATGGACACCAGTGACCCATGTAACTCTGTATGTTTGTGTGTGAAAATAATGTACAGTACAGATGTATTATCATTATCCAGAGTCATTATTAGAATGAATAATACACTGATATAATCTAATATTATAAATATAAAATATGTATTTGATGGTTACTATAAAGATATTATAATCTAATATTATTATGATGCGATTACTTGTGAATACAATGAATAATTACTAACCCTAACCCTATAATTTTTATAATGTATGCATCGTTTCTATATAATTTGGGGTTTATAGTTATAAATTCTATATTATATATAATAATTAAGAAGGTGCCACATGTTGAGGACGATGCTGATGATGATAATATTAAGGTTACTGACTTCGATAAGGGTGATGATGAGGCTGCTGACAGGGTGGTGACGCTGGTGATGATGTTATGAATGGATGATGGTGAAAATATTCAGTCTGGATTATAGCAGTAGTGTAGAATAGTACTGACGATGATTAGAACGTGTTGACAAATATACTGGTCGACTTTTGTGGTGAAGATATTAACCCCTGAATTGAGATTGAACAGTACATTATTTTGGTGTGAACGCAAGTCAGGTATCCGTGGAAACCACCAACGTGTGACGTCACGCTACAGTGTCCAGGTAACGTGAACTGAACTGAACACGCCCACCTGAGTTAATTAAGGAGTCAGCTGATCATGTTAGGGTGTCATCAGCTTCAAACTCCCGTATTCAGGTACAGAGTTCAAAAAAGAAATTGCACACAGTTTTAGCAAGGCTTACTGCACCATGTTGGCCTCTAAATAACACTTAATGTTCATTTAAGGGAAGCTGGGGAGTCCCTTAGGCCATACATGTTACTAAAAGGCTGTCCGATAAGTCACAAATATAACTAATTGCATGAAAACTAAATAAATCATAGTGTGAGTAAAAATATTCATAAGAAAGACAAGGAAAGACGCCATTTTAAATGTAGCAGTTTGTAACAGTCGCTCTTTGTGCATGTAGATTCATTCTGTCTGAACACTTGCACTGTTTTATTTATCTGTGAATATTCGAAGCTCCAGGTTCAGCCCTTCACTGTTTATGCAGCCATCCTACTGCCCTCTTCGGGGACTGTCTCCTTACTTTTCTTCGATTTTCTACTTTTCCTTTCGATGCTGCTCAATTTAATTGGATGAAAAGGGTGAGAGTGGGGTGAAACATTCAGAAAGTTAAACTAATTCCATTATATCTTGTTTATTAAACTGGATATTGATTATAGAGAAACAAAAAATCACAACATTTGTATTATTAATCCTGCTGTAATCTCAATTTCTCAGTCATTTAAATCGATTAATTAATATCTACTTAGCTCTTTAAGAGAGTTTTACATATTCTTTTAACTCTTCAGATATCCATAGTTACAGTTACATTTACGTTTGTCACATCTGGGACGCCGTAGAGGAGCTGTCCGGTCCGGCGTGGTGCTGAAACTGTCGAGGATCCATCAGCAGGCACCACCGACAGAGGCTCTGTGAAGGTTAATCTCAAGACTTTCGCCGAACTAGACTTGGCCAAACAATTAAAAGACATTTCTGAGTCACAATCATTCGCAAGAAATATCCTTTAATTGTAAGGTCAAGTGTAGTAATCCTCAATTTCCGTCTTCTTTCCGCCGAGTGGAAACACTCCTGTCGGTTCCCACGGGCCGTCACCCTCCTGGCGTATGCGAGCACACACGGGCGGGAAAACATCTAGAATGACATCACGGGAAAGGTCAGTGACGTGAACACGATGCGTTGTAACAACATCGGTGACAGGCTTCGGGCAACAGAAGACGAACATATCCTAGACTTCATTGAACCCCATTAGAGTGCCAGACCCGCAGCAGAGGCAGCTTACCACACTGTCAAACAAAAGCAACCCTGGAGGCAGCAGCGTCGGCGCGTCGTGGGGATCGCTGCTGCTGACTCGTTGAAAACTCCCCCCGGCTGCGTCCCGCCGCTGACACATCTCCCTCCTCTCCTCTCCTCCTCTCCTGTACCGGGACACCAGCGGGTCCGAGCCTCCCCGAGGCTCCTTTGGAGGCTGGAGCTGAGGAGCTTCCACTCTCACCCATACCTTCCCCCCAAGCCCCCGCTATCCCGCCCCGCTGTTCCACCTCACCGCGTCTGATTTTTGAAGCTTCGCTCCCTCTCCGTTTCTGGAGAAATCCTCCACGCAGCGCCGGGAACATTTTACGCGCGCGGCGATGCCAAAGCCCCCTCTCGCCCTGCATCCGGACGCTTGAGCGCCACGTTGGAACTGAACGTGTTGCGCGCGTCGCAGGTCTGTTCATTCCGAGCCGAGGAGAGATCGCCGTCAAAGTGGAATCTTCTCGGATACTCGGTGTCGCCTGTCCGTGCGCCGAGCGTCATCCACAGCCTCTCCAAGCTGCCAGCGCGAAATCCCGCTTCACACCGGTGTTACACCTGATCCGACATTCATTCGGGCTTCTGCAACTCTACACATCGACACAATCGCCCCTTGCTGAGATTCAGCTGGTCAGGTTGTTTCAAATAGAATTGCTACATCTTATTTTCGTCTTTCCATCACGAGAAAAGGAAGGGAAAACGGGCCAAAACCAACACCGTCTTGAATTTACGCACGGACACCGAAGTCACAAGCACGAGCCGAACAATGCGGTGTGTCGGCCAAACACGGAGTAAATCCAGCGGGTGCAACAGCTTCGTGGCGAAGGCGGCGATGCAGTGCGGACGGGTCCTCTTGTCGGCGCTGAATTAACGAACTTCAGTCGGAGGGGAGCGCGCGTTCAGCGTGTGAAACGTGAAGTCGGGCTGCCGCAAGTTCATTCCCGGCACCCACAACCCCACTGTTACCAAAACCCCCATCGTTAACCTGCTGAGCTGCAGGGGGCTGTGAGCTACTAAAATGAAAATGAAAAACATAA
>CM022492.1:23102984-23139964 GCA_011952105.1 Coreoperca whiteheadi
CCACCACCCCCCCTCCTCTTCCTCCCTCCTTCTCCTCCAGCCATCTCTCTCCCTCGCCTCCCCTCATCTGAAGCCTGAACTTTGAATTGGACGTGATTGAAATGTTAATCAACTCTGCCAGGGGAAGAGATGACAGAGGGGACAAACGCCGACTGTTTGGGCTCTGCAACGACGTCGGCAACCTAAAGCCAGTTGGCGAGCTGCACTTTCTGCTCCTGTCTTCTATTTTCATCATTTGATTCCCTGTGATCTTAAGTCACTTTTTAGTAAAAAGCCTGAGTTGATGGAGAATACCGCCGGCGTCAGGAAGGATTGGAGGGGATTTTGAGAGCAGAGCAGACTTAATGAGACGCCACTGACTGATCACACACTCACAGCCGCACGCACTTTTCATATAAACTCCCCAATTTTCTCTAATTCCCCTTAAAGAGAGGCTCCACTTCGCCCCGAGATGATTGGATGCGGCAAGCGGCCGCCTTCAGTTTGGAAGAGAGCCATCCAGATTGCAAAAGGAGGAAGCAAAAGCAATAATAATGTTTGACATTTCAGATCTCTGCTGCAGCTCAGACCATCAAAACTGGCCAGTGGCAGCACTGCGGTGGCCTGTGTGGTTTAGCCAGGAGAGGGGAAGAGAGAGGAGGAGGAGGCAGGGATGGGGTGGAGGAGGTGGGAGCCAGAGCCATTCAGCTCAGAAGAATACACTTCCCAATTCAAGTGATTTTTCAAAAGACACAGGGACAGATTGCTTCTGAAACGCTGCATCTCCGTCATGGAAAAGATGTCAGGTGATGTTTGCTAAACATAATTCATAGGCTACAACATTTAATAACGACAAACATGCACTACATGGGATGACTCGAGAATGTGAAAGTAGTTATGGGAGAGTGGGAGTCTGTTTTTTCCCCTCTTTCCGTTTATGCTGGCTGTCTAATTATAGAATTATATGTATTTGTCCACATACAGATGGCATTCACTGGAAATAAAACCTGCTGTACACCGAGGAAAGACATCATTTTGCAAGTACATTTTGGCTACTTTCAGAAGGGAGGGTTGAACTGACAGACAGATGGATGGATACTCTACTGTCCCTCGGGAGAAAATCTGCCTTCAGTTCCGCACATGGAAACAACAGAGAACAGTGATACAGGATTATCGAGAACACAGAACAGTAAATGCAACAACTAAGGGAGGGGATGCCAAGTGAGACCAGACATGAACATGAAACCACGCCGTTACGGTTCATGTACTGGGGTGATTCATGAGCAAAGGACACAAATAAAAAAGCACAATCCGAGCTGATATTGACACATTTAATGGGTGCAGGTGCTTTAGAGGAGAAAGTCTATTGGTTTCAGGCGCTGTGTGGGACTTGAGGAGTTTATCCTGCTCCCTTTTAGCCAAATGTAGTCTGGTGCAGCCTGGTTCCCAAATGATGTGGTTCTTCTGACCAATTTTTCGGCTCTTTGAAACACATCTCATCAAAGCTGATTGATATATCTTAATGTCAGTGTTTCAGGTAAAACGCAAACCAGCTGTGTTTGTGGCTTCAGAACAAGGCTTTCGAAAGAGGGTGACTGATTGTCTCAACCCGAGGAGGAGGAGCTCGTGGCTGTTCAGTTGAAGCACAAACATGAAAATAGGTGTTGTAGGCCTACCGTGTGAGTGTGACGCTGGCCCGCGACCTCTGGCTCTTGTTGCATGCGTGGACCAGTCAGGCGGTGGATCCCTGCAGGTTCTCATGGTACAAATCACAGGCTGTAGCTTGGATACGTGTGAACAGGGATGCAGCAGCAGGAAGCTTCGCAGTCGGTCTTTGCAGAGCCAACATGCGTTTTTTTGTAGAAGCAGAATCTTCAGCTATTCAGTGTTTTGGTTTCCTTCAGGCTGGACCCCCATGCCTTTCTGCAAAGACGGATTACTATCACATTTGTATTTTAAAAATATGAGAAAATGCTCGTTGGTACCTGCAAAACCCCTCACAACCAGGGTTCCCTGTGGCACAACGCTCAAATGGTTTTGTAGGGAACCTTCATGGTGCTACAAAGAACTCTTTAGTTGGCAGGAAAAGCTTCAAACCTGCAGTATTTTAGATACTAGACCAGATGGTTCTCTTAATCTTATAGAGAACCAATATCTTTTATAGAATATAATAGGTCTGCGCAATATTGTAAAAAAAAATCCTATTAGGATTATTTTGACAGATGTTACGATTGAGATATGATTCACAAGTTAAAAAAACTATTAAATTCATGAGGATGTGACATTGTTGGGGTCTGTACCAAACAAACATGTTTTCTTACATCTGAAGAACAAGATCTGTAGACTGGGGCATCTCTGCAGCACAACAGTACTTCATTACAATTATATTATTATATATTATATAAATTATATTGTCACACATTTGACCTTTTTTCAAGAAATTGCAGCTTCTGCGATTTGGATATTGCACTTGGCCACATTACGATTTTGATAATATTGCGATTAATTGTGCGGCCCTAGAATATGAATGAGGAACCAGCTGCTTGTCAGAGTTGTCAGATAAAGAGTTTTTGGTTGAATAAACCAGTGGTTCCCAATCTTTTTGGCTCATGACGCCTTAAAATGAGACAGAGTCCTCTTGTGACCCCACATCAAAGGTTATGGCCTCAGTGTGGACATGGCTTCTGAGCAGGTAAACCCCAGAGTAATTTACCTTCTCAGATTCTTTCATTTTATGGATTTTTGGAGGACTGCAGAGGTAAAAGTATCCAGTACAAGAGGAAGAAGCAAAGTAAACAATAAACAATTATTTTATTGTGACCGAAGTTTTTTCCTTTTGTATTCTTTTAATAATCTCATGACCCCGAAGATTTATCATGTGAACTTTATAATAGTACCACAGTTTTTCAGTTCAGCAAAAATCAGTTGTCATAGGTTATGACAGTGTGGACATGAGCAGTTTAACCAAAGAGCAATGCTTCTGAACCGATTGTTTGGCCTGAAGAGGTGAAAGCATCCAGTTTTTCCACGAGAAACAAGCAATAAAGTAAAATGTAAGCATAATTTTGTGTAACACAAGTTTGCTTTCTTTCTTATTCCTTAAATTATCTTGTGACCTCTTAGATTTGGCTTGAGGGACCTTGGCTAGGAGCCAAGAACAAAGGACATGTCTGAAATCTGAAAGATTATGTCAAGTTTTTACGAGCACCACATGGGCTCCCACGGCTAATTTACTACTTTTTTTTCGGTTTACCAAGAATCAGTTGAGGAACCCATTCCATTGGCTTCATTGGACGACAATTGTCTTTGTAACTAGATAGTTTTCCTACTGACATTCTTTATGTAGGTACCTGTTTTCCCAATAAAATTAAACATTTGCACAAACCCAAATAAATACACTGAAAAATGTGTAGTTGCATGAACGTACAGTAAAATAGATTTCTATTTAAACGATGAGTGTAGGGGCCCAGGGTTCGAGTCCAGCCCTGCTGCCGTCTGCTGCATGTTGTCCCCGCTCGCTCTCCCCCACATTTCCTGTCTCTCTTCAGCTGTCCCTATCAAAATAAAGGCGAAAAGCCCCCAAAAAATAATCTTTAACAAAAACAATGAGTCTAAAGCCTGAACTGCTACCCTCCCCCCCTCCTCTCCGTACTCGTAGCTGATCTGTGGTTAGCTTTCTACATTCATAGCCTCCGTTGTTCCCCTGAACCAACTGACAGTCTGCCTCTGACTGACTTGGCAGCGTAACGCAGTGCTCAGATCAGATGTGACAGTGTTCCAACCTCGGCCCCGAAACCCCTGCCCGAGCATCTGTCTCGTCCAGCCTCTTGGCTTTATCGTGGGTGACATATCCCGGTTTGTTTGTCCCTTCTCCTCTTCTGTTCCCTGTAGAGGATCAGTGGCAGGCAGTGGGTGTCGCCGGGGGGTGGCGGGGCGGGGGGTGTTGATCCGTTAAAGAGCTGATACAGATGAAAACGTGGAGCTTGGGCCTTCAGTCAACCTGCTTGGATCTGTGGCCCACGTGTTGTTTTCGAGTGCATCAGTGGTGCAAAATCCTGAAGGTTTTCATTTCATCCAATCGCAACAGCAGCTGATTTCTCTAATAAACCTAACCCCCCCCCCCGTTCTTTGGTTGAATATGCACAAATCAGTGAAAACAGCTGCTGAAGGGTTTGGCTGGGTTTGGAAAGTGCTCAAGGAACTTCAGCTCATCTGACTGAAGGTCAGGACCAGGAGCAGCAACCAGGAGGAAACAGGGCTCGAATCAATTTTGGCCTTTAATTAAATCTCAGATATCAAGCTGTCAGTGAGGTCCGCTCCTGAGGTGATGGAGTCTCTCGGGAGGGGGGGGGGGCTTCTAAGAACATCTCTTTTCAGGGAAGAGGAAGGTAAAATCATTATGAAAAGCAGACAAATACCAGGTTGTCAAACCTCAACAGAAGCTCCTGCAGACGGATGAATCAGTTTACAGACGTGTTGAGACGATATCGAACAGTTTGTGGAAATTTGTCTTTGATGGAACTCAATAAACAGACATTCTGTTGACACATCCTACCCAACATTAACAGACGCAGAGTAAGAGGAAACAAGTGTGCTCATGTGTTAGTAGAAATACACTATCTGGCTGGGATAGGCACCTTAGTCCCTCGAGAAGGGAAATCCTAATGCTAAAGCATACAATGATGTTTTAGACAATAGTGAGCTTCCTACTTTGGGATTTGAGGAAGGCCGGTTCCTGTTTCAGCGTGACATGAGTGCACAAAGAAAGGTTTTTGGTTTTTTTCCAGTTTGATGCGGAAGAACTTGACTGGCCTGCACAGAGACTGGACCTCAACCCCATCCAAAGCCTTTGGGACGAACTGGAGAGTCATGTGCATGAAAACTGAAATGAAGGATGTTTTGGAAGGTCTCAGCCGGCTGTCATATCGGCTTTTCGTCTGTCTGGTTTTAGTCTTCACAGTTGGGACTGAGTTACGTTGATTAATTTCCATGCGTTGTACATGATGCGGGACAGGTTTGATTTGGTTTAACAGAGCCAGAGTAAATTCTGGCAGGCGTTTTTATGTGGATTTTGAGGTTTGTTCATCAATGTAATTGTTCAATATTGTCTTGGAAATTTTGTGTATGCCACATTAGCTTTCATTTGGAGTCTTCAGGACTCGAGGGACCCCTTTCACATTACACATTGCCATTTTAATTTAGTGCTTGTATAGAACATTTTTATAATAGAGCCTCTAACATGGAACGAATGGTCTGGTTTCAGTGGAGAGTTTTAGAGTCCCACGAATGTCCGTGTGGTGTTTGAGAGGCTGTTTCAACCAGACACAAGGAATTCAGTAAGAAACTCTGAATACTAATGAAGTCATCCAAAATATAATTTTCATAGATATCGAATTTGCAGACTGTGAGGTCCTGAACAATGTTGGTATCAGCCTTCAGGAACTGATATCGGTCAGTACAACTTGGGTTGTAGCTCTTCTTGTCCCCTTTGGGCTGTTTTCCAGGTCTGAAGGTCCTCTAAACGCCCCTCAGGCCAAGCGGATAACAAGTCCCTTTTCATTAGGCGCCCGAGGAGGAGAGATTACCCCATCCCATGAGCCAGGCAGCTGACGAGGGATGATTTACGGCGCCGGTGTATCGGCCAGCAGAAGGGGAGCCCTGCTTATCCGTGGCCGGGTTTTGGAAAGGCGAGCTTGAACTGCAGGAATCCAATCTGTTGAGGCTGGCAAAGCGAATGAACAGCTGCGGCCTTTTTCTCGCCCCGCCGCTAAATAAGATAAACTAACCCAGTTAGGGAACAACGCAAAAGGCTTCCCGCACTGTCTCAGCCAGGCCATTTACCTCCACCACCTGCACACGCACACGCACACACGCACACACACACACACACATTCGGTACAGATGCAGGCGTGGACAGAGAGCCGCAAAGCCATCTTTCTAACATGCAGCGGCCCCATTCGGTGGATTGAATAAACGTGGCAGAGTGTTTGACCCTGCAAGGGCATTCAAATACTCTGCGAAGAAACGTTAGCGTTCCTTCAAATTCACAGTGACAAGCAGGCAGAGTGAAGACTGTGTGGGCAGAGGCAGAGGAACAGGCTTGGAGAGGAAACAGGTTTCTGAAAGATGCTGGTGATACTGATCTTTATATACGGATGCTCCCAAGACTCGGTGTTTTGTGCCGATGCTGCATATCCTTAAATTTGATTTAGTCCTGGAAAGAATGACAAGTGTGAGGGATGTTGTTGTCTAATTAAAGCCTCTGAAAACATGAGACTATCATTAGACTGTAAGATTTGCTTTCGCTGTCTATGATTAAGCCCAGTCCTGGATTTAGAACATTCGTCAGTAGGTTTGTCCACTTAAGTTTGTTTTAAGCTTAACCCCAAAGGGCCGACCACACTCCACACATCTTATTTATTGAGCTCTTTTTTTAGATACTCAAAGACGCTTTACATGACTTAATTAAGAAAAACTAGGAAACCTAAAACTGAATAGTAAAGTAGAGCAGGACATAAAGTCAAACATTTAAAATCAGGTTTTAAAAGGGGAGTTTTAAGAGACTTCTTGAACATTGCGAGATCTGAGCAGTGACTGATGAGCCTGGGGAGAGAGCTACAGAGGGAGGGGCCTAAAGAACGAGACCCTGTCTTCTCAGGTCCGGTCGTCTTGGATGGTGGGGACAGGAGGTTGGGGTCTGAGGACGACCTTCTCCACTGTGTGGTGGGGGAGAAGAGCGGTGAGGTGAAGGAGCAGGCCTGGTTATGGAGGCCACTGTGGGCGAAGAGAAGGGGCTCGAATTGAATCCGTTGTGGGGAAGAGTGCCGGCGAAGGTGTTATAGGACAGAGTGACGTGAGAGCAGCAGAGTTCTGGATGTACCGGCGTTCATTAAGGGCTTCGGTGGATGTATTATAAAGAATACTCTTGCAGTCGATTTATTCAGTAGACGTTTTGCACACATTTTCATCTCTGTTATTATTTATTGGTTTTGATGCTGTTGGCCAGCAACAGATTGGCCACTGCCATTAACCCTTTATCTTTTTACATGTTTAGTATATTTATGCATGTGAATGAATTGTTTGTGTGTTTGTAAACCCACTTTCCTCAAATTGTCCCTTAAAGGGACAAACACAGTCTTTTGAACTGAACTGAATATTTGCTGTCCGTTACCCCAAAAGTGTCCCAGATTTCTCTGGGAAACATCATTTTTGGCAAGAAACTGAACGGGTTCAAAAGAAGGCATGACTGACACTTAATCAGATTTAGAGGCAGCAGAGCTACTGCTGCTTTTCCTCTTCTGTTTTGATGTTTTGTGATTTCCGTGGTCGCATCTCCAATTCACTTCACTCCACGTAGATTTTGTCGTGGCTACTGGTTGTATTCCTTCTCACTTTTACTATTTCTTCGTCCAAATAAGGTGATGTGAACTGCTATCGCATGTCCACATGCACAGACTCCGATTGGGTAACTGCTGGCAGAAATATATTAATGCATTTTACAAGTTCCAAACTTAAGCCAAGGCTTGCCTGCATGTTTGCCAGCCGAAGCTTTTTAATTATGAGCGTGGCCTAATTACTGCTGTGTTTCACATGAGATACTGACGCTCTCTGGAAGGTCTAACACACGGATACAGCACAGTACATTTGCAGTTTGCAAAGTGGGATTATATTTGTGTTGTCTGACACTTTGCTTCTGGCTTAATTTACAGTTTTCAGCTTCTCTCAAGCTAGATTTAGTATATTAGCTGCTGCTGGATGCTAACGATGCTAATAACAGTCTAGCAGCTGCTGTGGCTCGATGGATCTTAATATCCATCATATTACTTCCAGAGTAGAATTAGTCTTGTATATAATTGTTGGTTATACGTGCCAAAGTGTCCGGTCGTGTAGGTAATCTCAGCAGATGCACATTTCATTTGCATTAAGTCGGCGTCTGATAATTATTAGCTGTCCGACAGAAGGAAAAAGGGCTCAGGATCTCACATCTTGGGTGAAATCTTGTGGGCTTCTAAATGAAAAGGCTGAGAGAGGAGTTCGGTTTCAGGCGGATTCCTGCGGTTTATTTCTGCAGCCCTCAATCTGTCTGCTGCGCCACACGGCTGATGATGTCTGACAGTGTGGAAACATATTTTGTGTTCATATGGAAGGAATACATAAACAGTGAATCAGGCTGCTGCGGTGGTTTGTGGTTTTCTTCCACATTCTTCATCGTTTTGCAGCAGGTCACAGGGATGAAACATCACCTGTTTGGATGTTTAATTATGATCACGGCTCTGCCATGTGTCCAGTGCTTCTTTTGGTCTCCTTGTTGTTGTTGTACTTTGTGTTCTGCAACATTTTAAAGCTCCACATTACTCATTTCACTTTTTAAATCTCTTCTGGCTCAGGATCAGAATGATTCAGTCTGTTGAACAGACTGAATGTGAGGGCTAATTCCTCACAATACCTGACCCCGATTGGCCGACAACAGCAGCTTCTCTGTTTTACTGTAACAGACGCAAACCTGCTGAATGGAGGCTTGTTAGAATTGTTGGTCTTGGTCTTTCAATAGCGTCCACTGAATTGAGATAGCTTTATTAGCCAGGCTTCAGACTTGACGTCTAAGTTCAAGTCTTGACCATCTTGCTAGTATGACGACTAATTTGCTATTGATACTTTGGATTTTTGCTGGACATCTATATGTGTCACCATGATTTTAGTCTCACGGGCCAACCCTATGTTCACAGTTCATCTTAGATAAGTGAAAAGCTGTTTGATGTTCTAAATCCAATCAGAATTGTCAACAGCGAGGCTAAACTGCACTAGGAAGACTGGTACTCTTATTACATTTAAAGCTTGGTGGGATGTCCTGGTGGTCTAGTGGTCTAAGAGACACATGAAGCAGCTGCAACGTCCCTGCTTCAAGTCCAGACAGGGACCACTGTTATATAATAATAGAACAGAATAAATATAATGCTTGGAGTTAAAATGTTAATGAGAAATTGCACATAGATGCAATGACATTTTAACACAATCGCTAAAGTAGTTTGGGAATCACAAAGCAATTATAAGAATTTGCATCCTTTTCAAGAAACATCTCATTATACACTCATCAATATCAACTAAGCCGCATTACTTAAAACGCCAACAAAATTATACTTAATGAGCCGCAACTAGATTCAGGAAATTAAAGAAAATTTAGTTTAAAAAGCATAGAAGCGGTTTCTATAGTTTGAACATGACTTCTGTACAACAGCATTACCCAGAACTATGTCAATGTAAGATCAAGTTATTTCACAGTCCGTTTTCAGAGTTTCAGTGTTTAGTATTCTTGCAGTAAGTTATCCAGTGTCAGTATGAAGTAAAATGTAAAGACAAAGAATCATTTGTGTTCTTGCATGTAATGCTACGGACCAGTGATTAGCCACATGGGCAACTTAAAAGAACCTCTTGTATTACCACCAATTGAGCCCTCAGTAGGAATGGATTTTCCAGTATGAGGGGGATGAAAAGAAGAAAGCGAATACGTATAATTGCATTGACTGTGTGTCCAAATCGACCATTTCAGTCAATTAAAGGGCCCAGAGTGATCAGAGGTGTGATGGCGGGTGGAACAAAGTCAGATTTGGCCTGTTGTAAAGTTCCTCTCAAATATATCATAAGAGTAAAGTCCCACTGTGTCAGCCTGTCTTTTGTACACTCTGTAGTAAAGATGACTGACAGTCTCTTTATTTGATTTCCTTTTCCGCGGAACTAAGCGAGGCTAAGTGTCCATCTTCCCAACAGCACAGCAAATTTGTCTGTCGTGTGCAGCCTGTCAAAAATGTAAATCATCTATAATTATATTCGGGCTCTCTTCGAAAATGCTGTTCTTATGTCAGCAAATCACATCTGTGGAGTCAGAGTGAAATCACGGCGGAGAACCGGGAGCTGCAGGCCCGTCGCTGTCCTTGGTGCTGAAAGGGAGGCAGCTGTGTTGAGTGTCTTCATGAATAGACGTGTCTCTGGCCATGGTGCTGAAACAAAGGCTTTCAAAACAACACAGTTACTAACAAGATGCTGATCTGATGATGCTTGTTGGGTGTTGTTGTTTTTTTTACTCTACTAAAACTTGCCACAGTTAGGATCCAACGTTATTTTGTTAGACAATAATAAAGATTGAAAGCAAAAAATGTACGGTAAGTGCTTCCACTGCCCCAAAATAATGAATGAATGAGTCAAAAAGCGATCACAGCACTGACTGAGAAGCTGTGAGCTGAAGCTGTAGGTTGTTACTCCTCTCACAATGCATGAGATTTGCAAAATTTAGGAACAATCTACACAGTCCAGGCAATGAACCCTCAAACGTTATTTATGCATAAACACATGCATAGACTGACACATATTTACAGTCGACAGTGGTGGAAACTACCACTCAGGGGTACTTAAATATGATTTGGAGGTACTTTACTTGATTATTTCCATTGTTTTCTACTTTATACTTCTACATTTCACAACATATCACAGGGAAATATTGTATAGTATTTTAAGTCCACTACAGTCATAAGAGTAAGACTTTACATCTAAAATATATGGGTTAGTGTGTGCCTTGGTATAGATGAAACTATCCAACAGTATAAAAAGTCGTTCAAATTAACTCTTTCTTGAACAGCAATAACAATATGAAAGTGTCCATCCTGTGTTTTAAGTACTTTTACTTTTGATACTTTACGTATACTCTGCTAATTATACGTCTGTACTTTTACGTAAGTAACATTTTGATTGCAGGACTTTTACTTGTCAATACCACAATGTGGTAATATTGTTAACTACTTCATTAAAGGAAATGAATACTTCTTCCACGACAGTTCACCGGTTCACCCAAAAAAAATCATATTTCCTTACTTATCTCTAGTGGTATCTAAAGATAAGCGAGAAGCTTGGTGTAAGTTGTCCATGCCTTGAGACAATTCAACAGCAGCATCTCTTTCCAGAACCAACACCCAGGTTACATTGGTTAAGCCGCAGAACACAGTAGTTCCAATGAAAACCTTTCACCTGTGTACATACAGTTCATCTGGTGAACAAAAAGAAAATACATCAATACACAGAAAACACAAAGGAATGGACGGAAAGTTTGTTCCAAATCAAAGCTACAAAATCTCCTGCCATTCAGGAAAAAAAATTTATTTAATTTTCAAGAAATCAAATCCTGGAATATTTTCATATTTTCAGTTGGCAGCAGGTGCTTGTGATAAAATCAGGGAATATTATCACCCAGTGAGGCCTCCATAAAGCCTTTCTGAGATGAATGTTATGTCTACTTCTGTGCATGTACATAGAGAGCAACGTAAAACCGGAGTCAAATTCCTTGTATGTGCACAGATACACGGCCAATAAACCTGATTCTGATTCTGACTCTGTTAATAGGTCCAGCAAGAAGCCAGAGTTTGTGGTTGCAGATCACAGAGGCAGCTTAATCCCCAAGTAAACCAACCGCTTTCTCTGATTTTCCAGCCAGCTAGAGCTTTGGGAAGCAAAGCCCACAGACTGCTGGTTGATTACCTGCCAGAGAGACGAGGAGGTCTGATAAACTTACCAGCGACATTACATTGTTTTTTGCGTCACTGGGAAATAAATTGCATTTGGCTGCTGGCTAGTGTGAAGTTCCCACCCTGTATGTAGCGTAGGAATGTTTGCAAATACGCTCGAAAGGCCACAGACTCCAAATCACACATTCATTTTCCAACGTCAACAGGATTCCCCCGTGTCTGTGGCATTTAATAAATACTCAGTAGGAAATTCAATAATCTGACCTTAAGGACTTAAAGCATATGCACGCAGTGAAAGGAAACGTTTTAATAAGTGCAATTTCTATGCTAAAATACCAACTAATGCGGTCTAGTTTTGTATGTGTAATACAACCACATGTGCCACAGAGTGCTAGTATAAAAGTGCCAAAATGAAATAAATAAATACACCATTAAATAATTACTTAAATGTGTCATTAAATAATTAAAATACCAATTATTTCAATATTTACATTTCCATTTCATGATTTACATTTCCATTTCATGGTCCTGTGTTGCAGTGCTTCATGAATTGTCAAACTGTCAAACTCGCCCATCAAAGTTGGTAGGCGGATCCTGACACCTGATTGGTTACCCTGCGCATCAAGTCAAGACAAATCAATTGCAGATAATGGATCGATGCAGAGCTACTTCCAATACACTGGGTGGCGCTCTTCGCCTCTAATGTTGGTTTAGATAACTATTAAACTAAACTTTACCGCCAAGTCGAACCTGCTAACCCCTAACGTTGAGAACGCCGGGACAAAATGGCTAAAAGTTGCCCGGAGCTGCTGCGAGAAGCAGCTAATTTAATAGAAGAAGCTCTGAGCAAAACTCCTCCAGCTCCGGCGGCTCAGTCGCAGCAGAACCCTGCCGCTTCAGCGTCAGCTAGTAGGGGCACTTCCCGGTGAGGCTGCCAGGCAACTGTTGCTATTATCGACAAGGATGGACGGGATCAGGAACGAGTCCATCAGAGGGACAGCTCATGTTAGATGTTTCGGAGATGAAGCCAGAGAGGCCAGATTGAGGTGGTTTGGACACGTTCAGAGGAGAGACTGTGAATATATTGGTAGAAGGATGCTGAGGTTGGAGCTGCCAGGCAGGAGGTCTAGAGGAAGACCAAAGAGGAGATTTATGGATGTAGTGAGAGAGGACATGAAGTTAATTGGTGTGAGTGAAGAGGATGCAGAGGACAGGGTTAGATGGAGGCGCATGATTCGCTGTGGAGACCCCTGAAAAGGAACAGCCCAAAGGAAAGAGACTTCAGACCAAAGCAATGGATCAGACTAGATTAGCGTTAGCCCCACCCACTGACTTTGATGGGCGAGTTTGACAGTTTGACAATCCATGAAGCACTGCCACACAGGACCATGACATGTAAATCTAAATCATGAAATGTAAATGTAAATCATGAAATGTAAATGTAAATATTGAAATAATTGGTATTTGAATTATTTAATGACACATTTAAGTAATTATTTATTGGTGTATTTATTTATTTCATTCTGGCACTTTCAGTCCTCCATACTAGTAAACTGGTGGGTGTGCCGATACGAGCCGACTTAGAAGTCAAGTCGCCATGAAACAGTATTTTGAGAACATGATGCCTGTATTGTCATAAATACTTCCTGATTCTACAGTAAATTTAAAAAATGATGCGTGTTACAACAATTGATGTTTTCAGAGGGTCTTCTCAGCCAAATGACTTCAACATATTTTCTTATTTACACCTTGTATCATCGCATGTGTTTTGGTTTTACCCGTCCAAGTTTCGGTCTCTGAGATTTCTGCCTTCGCCCCAATACAATGGAGGTTCAAATATTTTAGTTTGTGCCGCTCACAACAACATTATCTCTTTCCGCAAACAGTGTTCCTGTCATTCTGGATAATCCACAGAACATGCTGTCATATTGCTGTCAACCACATCTCTGGTGGAAAGCGTGTGATTATGCGCAACCACAATCTAATTTTAATTCACCTCTATTGTGTCGAGGTGGAGGCAGAAATCTCAGAGGTAGATATCTCACAAGCTGAAGAAATGGAAGCCAAACTATCTCCATGGATAGGCAGCGCCGGAGGGAAGTGAGAAAATGGGTTTCTTTTGTAATTTGGGGGAACTGACCCTTTAGTTTTGCCAGTTTTTTTTTCCCCCCCTCAAAAACAGACAGTAGGCGAGACTGAGGAGTACAAAATTCATGGAGGTTTGATCCTGAGCTCACAGAGGCACCAGTGGGTCCAGAGTCCGCCTCCTCCGCCCTCAGCACTCATTATTAATTAAACTCGCTGAAGTTTGAGGCTCCCCAGTCTGCTGCTGCGAGGAGAAATATAAACCTCACATCAATTCCCTCACAGTTGTCTCTGACAGGTGCAAGACGATTCATTCTTAATTGAAAACGCCTGACTGACTGCAATTTCACAACCGGATGATTGATTGATCAAGCCCAGAGGCGAGGCAGCGTCCCCTCGCCGCCCTGCGAGGAAGGCCGTCAGACCCACGGCGAGGATCTCGGTGTTGAGCACAGAGTTCATTTGGATACTCAGCGAGATGAATGAGCACAAGCAGCCTGGCAAATTGAATTCTCACTCGTAGGCAAGGCTCTCCTAATTGCGCATGACAAATTGTCCAAACAGAATCTGGAAAGTTCCATCTATCAAGCCGTCCACTTGTCTGCATTCCCGTCCCCCCCCCCACATGTCTTTCCAGTGGCTACGAATCCATTCCTGCTCATCCGTTCATCAGTCCGCACATTTAAGATTTCCCAGTTGCACTTTAACCTGGCAGAAACCTGCTATGCATCCTATAACCAAGGACATCTCCTCCATGTAAGCTTAATGTCTGTTTTGCTTCTCCCCCCTTTAGCCAGCTCATGAAAATTAAATACATGCATCATTTCAACTGCAGCGCTCTTGAGCACTTTAATAAAAAAAGCAGCAGCATCTCGCTTGGTCCAGATCCTGAAGTCGGTTTTCGGCTGCAGAACCATCTTTTCATGCCACACAGATGTTGAGAGGCAATCTCACCACACGGTCTATTTAATAGCTGTTCTGGGGCTTTCGGTCATGCCACATGAGCCCCGTCAGCAGATGGAGTATGCCAAGCTGTAGATGTTCATATTTCCACTTTTTATGTGCACTTTAACGACGCCTCGTCCACGTTGGGGCTCAGCGTTCCTTCTTGACCTTGGAAACAGGAGTTTGGGAAAACAGTCCCACCACGGGGTCCATTTAAGAGCTGTTCTGGTGCTTTTGATCATATCTTCATCGGCAGATGTAATGCAGCAGGAGGTTTGTGTGGAATAAACACTGAGGGGGAGTTAGCATAGATTCAACAAAGCGAAACTTTCAGACCTCTGAATCATTGTCCACATCGTGGCCAGATTGACCTGCTGGGGGGCCCTGGGACAAAGGGGCCCCATAGACCCACCCTCGGATGCTACACCTGCCCACTTGGTTTGTGATAATGTAATTAGACGCTGATTTTGTTTGGTTTTTTTGGGGGGGGGGAATGCACCATTTAAACTACCATTTAAATAAACTACATACCAAAGGTCTTAAAACTAGATTTTTATACAACTGTATCTTACAAGAAATGGCCCCCAGGATAAAGAAGCCTGTTATCACGTCAGGTGACACACAGCGAGCCTGCGGCTGCTGGTGCACGCTGTTCCTCGGCCCACATGTCCAAGTTGTTCAGCGATTCAAACAGAATGAACACAATTAAACAAAATAGCCTTTCAGTCTGATTACCAAGTGAAGCTGAAGCCTTTTTTCAGTGTAACTCCTGTGAGAGTATCTTCAAGATAATAGTGTACTTTGAAAAGTGTGTCTGGATTATATTATTATTATTTTTCTTTTCTTTTTTTAAACATTTATTGTATTATTTATTGCATATTTGTTGTTTCATTTTAAGACTTTATGCTTTGTTTAAGCACTTTATAACTGAGGTTGAAAAAGTGCCCTACTGAACATATTAAGTTATATATATATATATATAAATATCTAGCCTAATGGTTTTTTTCGGGGGGCTAATTCATTTGATTCATTCTTAGAGGGCTGCTGCTGATTGGCTGACAGCACGGTGAAGCTGACCACGTGATCAATAAAGAACCTTATGGATAAACAAACTGCGTAGTTCCTGTAGTCGCGGGAAGACTGCCGGCCGAGTGGAGTGTCAGTTAATTACTCAGTTCGCTAATTAGTCAGACACCAAAACCTATCTGGACAGGACACGATAATTTAAAGGAGCTTTCTGCTGCCACAGATGGGAAATAAATCCGGCTTTTAATGGAAGAAGTCGTCGCCTCTGCGCTTCTTCACCGCAGAAACTACGTTAATTGCTTGTTACCTGCGGGGAGTTAATTAGTCTGAACACCGGAGGTCGCTGTGCTCGGGGCGGCTCGGAGGATACCGGCACACCTGCTGACCACAAAACCGACCGAGCAGGGCCGAGTAACGGTGTCCTGACGGACCTGCGAAGAGCTGTCCGCTAGCTGAACGGTTGGTGTCCGCTTATGTTTCACAGGTAAAACTTAAAACACGGCGCTCCGGCTAAATATTTGGCACACAGGTATGTTTGTGCCTTCAGGCTAAACCCACCTGAAGCTGCAGGAACACACTAACAGAAGCCAAGGGCGCACCTGGGGTTCATTAATAACGGCTCATTAAAGGAAGGTCAGGTGCTCGGACCCTTCAGGATCCCATGACCACATTTTTATTTTAGTTTTTTAACCCGGTGTGGTATTATTAAACTACCTTTAAAAAAAAAAATTAAAATTAAAAATCATGTAATTATTTACTACTATTGCACAAAGTTAACCACAGTCGGCTATTTGGCGGGAATCTGACATTGTCATGACGTGAAAGGGGCGAATTAATTCCGCCATTTTTTGGAAACAAAACGTTCTGATGGCAGTCGGATACTGACATATTAGTGGAGGACACCTGTAAGCAACCCGTTAACGTTTAGTTTTATTAACTGATGAGTCAGTGTAGGGACTGTGAACAGGCACCGAGGAAGGATGAAGAAGCGCTTTGGGAGGATGAGGATGAGGATGGTGTTGCTATGGAGATCTTCAGCATTATTTGTACTCATTAGAGCTCACCAGGCAGCTGTAGAACCCAAACACTGAGGGTTTGTAGTTTGTTTACCTGTGTAAGTCATGAGACCTGTGTTCCTCTGTACTATACATACATCTGGATGCGGTTTCTGAGCATGTTATTAAAGTGTTGGTTGAATATAATTGTTAATAATTTCACCACTTTTCCGCGATGTTGAACCCCTTGATTACCTTACTGTGTCAGAAACAGAGCAGCTCTTCTATATCATACAACAACTATTAAATATACTTTATGGGTATTTCGTTGTTGAGCCTCTGTACGAAGGATGTCACCTTCAGAAACATAATCCGGCTTTATTATTTTCACTTTGGAGTGTAGTGGGGGATTTTCTTTTGTCTTTGCCTTTTTGTTTTCGTTTAAAACAAAGTGTGACAATTTTAGTTAATCTTGTAAAATAGCCATGTAACGACTGAGGACCCCGGAATGAAGATAGTTCTGAGCTGCCTGTTAACGTGGCAACACAGGATGCACTTCTTGCCAAAGCAATGAGTGAATCTGAACTCTTGCTAACTTTTATTTATTTATTTATTTTCCCTTCAGTCAGTGCAGCAGTGTTTTGGTTCTACGGTGGCCTGCTTTGACTATAAAGCATCTTGGGATGCTCGGACGGGTTCATCCCACGACAAATAAACATTTTAGGCTGTCCTCTCAGTAGAACTGGTGAATTTTTGTCATTTATGCTCTAAAAAGTCGTTTCCCTCTCCCCGTTCCCACCTGTCCAGGTGCAATATTTGAGGAGAACGCCGTGCGAGACGATGAGGTGTTCCAGCTCGCCGTGTCTGACCTCAGTCTGAGTGATGACATCCTACAGAGTGAGAAGATCACACACTCCATTAAGCTCATCGAGCCCAACAACCCTTTCCAGGCGGTGCAGGAAGGTAAGGACGCTGTGTGAAGCGCGTTTACATTGTGCGACTGCGAGTGTACATGAGAGGCTTTCGGCGCCGGCTGCGGTGCTTTTTGCAGATTCTAGTTTGTTGTGTGTCAGTGTGTCTGTCTTACTCGCTTGCTTCGGATTGTTAATCTTTAGGTTTTGCTGGTTCTGTCTCTTGGCGAAGCATCCTCGCGGCTAATGACCCACGTATATCGACCTCCTAAATGCTGTTTAAATCCCGGCTGCTGCCTGCTCCCAGAGGACGCTGTTGGTCTTTGATGCTGCGCCGCAGAGCCTCTGCTTCGCCTTCTCTATCCTCTGTCTTAGCGTTTCCTCTGAGACTGATTCTCTCCATCTCAGACTCTATATCTCTGTGTCTCTCTGGGCCCTGGTTATTTTCTGTGCAGAGGAAGCTAGGGGGAAACACTGAGTCGAGCTGCATTGAGTCCAGCTGTAATTTTCCATGTAATTGCCTACAGTGAGGCTTGGAGGGGTCTTAGCTTTGAAAAGAGCTAATTTGATGCAGAATGAGAGTGTTTATGTTCATACTGGGAGCTCCAGAAAAGACAGTGATGATGTGTATGATAATGTTTCTGCTGAATGGTGCTGATAAAAGCTATCATTTAGATTTCTTTTGTTACAGATAATGAAGATGATGGTGATGATAATGGATATAACTGACATTGATAATGCTGCTGATGAATATTAAGATGATGCTGATTATGATGTGAGTGTTGAAGGTCCACGTGGTGATTAAGATGATGATGATTAAAAGTATATTAATGTCTGTTGTGATGAAGATGATGGTGATAAAGACGTGACTGTGGTGATTAGGAGGAAGCTTTTGTTGTTGATGACAAAGATTAAGGTCGTGTTGGTGAAGACACTGCGGTGTCGATGAAGATGCTGAAGAATAACTGTGTAAAATTATGAGGAAAAATGTGTTGAAATATTGTTTTAGAAAATGTATACTGAGGTCTCTTTAAATAACGTCCAGATCCTTGCTACAGCCAATGCCACTTTAATTTCGATAACCTTATCATATCGACACGCACTTGCCCAAAGGTCATGCCAATAAGCCATATCCGTAATGTTTAACATGGATTTCTGCAGAGCTCCTGAGTTTTCCTGCCTGTAGCAGCCAGTTCAGTAAACTGTAACACATACCTGACAACAGGTCAATATTTAGTAACCTGAACAAATCTCTTCCACAGCTGGAAGCCGGAGTACGTCAGCGAGACAGCTCAGAGTTGTTCATGATAACGTATATCGATTTGGCGAGTACGATCGCAGCGATAACACACTTTGGGTTGAGGTTCCTGGAAGGTTTTTGACTTGAAGCACGCCGGGTGACGCCTCGGGCAGGGCCACAGTCAGCTTCCATAACAAGGCAGGGAGTGTGTGACGGAGCCTGGGCCCCTGACATGATTGGTTTTCTTTCTCTCCGCTGTAACATCAGCTAGATTTCTTTGGTTACAAGGACACCAGAGGTCGGAGGTTGCTGCATCCTGATTAGATGAGACAAACGTTTGTGTGACTGCGGACTGGGTTTTAATTGTGTGTGAGACCGAGGTGCAGATAAATCGAGTTGTTGTTGTTGTTGGGTGTGAGAAGTGACGCATTTTATTTGAATATCTCTTTTTAAAAGCAATGCAAGTATGACCTTTGCTGACCGTAGTTTAGTCAGTGTGTTTGCTGTAGTTTATGAACAAATCTTTCTGATTCATATAGGTCACATTTTGTGTTAATGAT
This sequence comes from Coreoperca whiteheadi, assembly GCA_011952105.1. Taxonomy (NCBI): domain Eukaryota; kingdom Metazoa; phylum Chordata; class Actinopteri; order Centrarchiformes; family Sinipercidae; genus Coreoperca; species Coreoperca whiteheadi. The sequence goes on from CM022492.1 coordinate 23,122,236, forward strand.
CTCCAATTCAATATCGCCACCTGGCAATATTGTACAACGAATCACAAAGCACTTTGAGACAGTTGATGCCTTGACTCAAAGTTATGTTGTTCACAAAGTAGCCAGAGCCAAACAGGTGGCCACGTACATTTACAGTGGCTAATCTGTGGTGGAATATCATGGTATTTACCCTCATTTTTATATATTTTATAGTTTTCAAAGCAAAATGCTGGACAGCTAAAGACAAACTGAAGAGAAATCAAAAGTTGGATGTCATCACCAACACAATTTCGTGACAAGCGTAACTAAGTTCATCCACATCCAATATGGAGACAGTAAGCCGTTGATGTTGTAAAGAAGCAGCTTTCAAATTAAAAGTCAACGGGCTGCAACAGATACTGCTCACTTCTAACTGGAGTTGATTGTAAGATTAACAATATAACTAATACTCTGATCTTATTTATGACTTTGGAAAGCTGACTTCTATGACACAAATTGGCTGATGTAAAAACGTAAAAGTTGCAGTAATGTGACAGTTGTGCAGAATTTCTGTATTTTTACTAATTTGATGAAAACAAGTGGCATTTATTCATTTGGCTCAAGTCTAGGTGATTACCTCTATTGATAACCAAACAATTGTTTTGAGGAGGTTATCAGCTGTGTTTGCTCCCAGGCTTTATCAGACATGGACAGCATCAAAAGATATATGAAATAATAGATTCATATTACCCTATTTCAGGTATTTCTTATTTCAACATTTTAATTCTACCTAATTGTTCACCTTATTTTAGTGTTTACTGACAAACTACTTTAATCTGGTCACCTTACTTTTTCTCTTTTCCCCACGCAAACACCTACTACACACAACAGCAGGTGAGCCGTGTGTGGAGGCTTGCGTAGCCTGTGGAAACGATCAAAACCAACGTGGTACCAAATGACATCGGCACCAACAGGTGCACTGACGAGCTTTTAAATGATCAGCTTGTTATCAAGCAGCTTCAGGAGTTCGTAACGAGTCGATCATTTAAATCATCGGTGTTGGAGCAGGGAGAGATCTAAAACATGCAGGCTAAGAGAGGTTCTGGGAAGCGCTGGTCTATTCCATCCCTGCCTTCAGAGTGTTGAGCAGTTGCAAGCACGTAGTGCGGCTCGGTGCGAGGAGATGGGGAAACCAAGCCCTGTTCGCTCCCAGGCTAACGTACAGCTTAGCTGGCTACGCTACCACCTTATCGGGGCCGTTTGAGACGTGTGTAGGCGTGTAAATGTACGTTTAAAGATGTGTGGGTTAGTGGAGGAGAAAAGGCACACAGAGAAACGCAAGAAATCTCAACTGCCGTCACCGTATCACACAGTAACCCGGCGGCAGACTCCCGTACAGCGGGACTCTTGCACAGCTCGTCCAATAAGAGTCCGTTGTTCGGGTTAAACTGGGATCTCGCGTTGGCTTCAAACGAGACTTCATCTCCATTTTACACCTCGGTGTGAAATAACAGCTGACTAACTCTTTGTCTCTGTCAGGCCTGGAGTTGAGGCTTGGTCCTTGCAAACAGGGCGCAGTCTTTTGTTGTCCCCCACATGGGAGGCGAGGTGAGGCCCAACAAGGATAATTAGCGAAGATTAGCTCAGGAACTTATTGGTTATTTACCACAGCAAGCTCATCAGCGTCAGCCAGACCACTTAGCACTAGCTGCCACTGTAGTTATGTATGTTTTTGAGCTGGAACTTCAAAAACCTGGACGTCTCCCTGAAGTCAGGAACCGTGGTGCGGTAGTAGTAGATGTAACAGAGAATGTTGATAAAAGTTGAAACAGACTTCCATCTCTGCACCTTATTCCCGTTTGGTTTACACTGGGCCTTCCTGAATATCACGTGATCTGTGTGGATCACATGCAGGTATAGCTATTAGAAGTATTTGGAAGATGCAGTCTCGGCCTTCGGAGGAATTGAGGGAGAACTGGTATCAGGATATACGGATATCTGCAGACTGATGAACTGGTAAAATTCATATTCATCGTGTTAAAAGTGTAAAATCCATTTCCTCTGGCTGCATATGAGTCTCTAACAGTGCCTTATTTCTTATAAGCAGAAAACTCATTAAAATGATAATAGCATTTTCACTCTTGTTACTGTTGAGTGTAGATCACGCTGGTTAGCAGCACCTGTTACTGTAACGACTCGGGGAAACAACAGCCTGTTGATTTTTGACACTTCTGTCATGGGTGTAAAGAATAAATCTTCTACAGACGCACTGGGCTCGTTGAGTCTGTGGAGGAAATTGCATTAAATAGAGTAAGAGGAGGAAGTGTTAAAGCACACATGACCGCTTTGGATTTGTTCAGTAGCAGTGCTATGCCTGAATTTTGGGGGGGGGGGGTTTCTGTGCAGCAGAGATGAACCCGTCAGTCCAACAGTGTTGCCGTGGAGCCAGACCTCTGAAATGCTTTCTACATTTTTGTAGGATTTATTTCCAATTAGTCCGGTGTTGTGCTCATTGGCCGCTTTGTCTCTGGTTGGAAAAACTACCGAGCCAATCAGAGCTTTGTTGGTGGGATTAAGAACGTGGACGTCATCTTTCTGTGCCTGAACCAAACAACAAAAAAGGGTGACCGAAGCGCTTCTACAAAATGGGGACAAGCGTGGATGAGATCAACACAGCTGTACACCTTTTGTTGTAAGTGGACTCGCAGAAATATCAACTCTCATGTCGGCATATTTCAACATGACAAACGTTATGTGTTCCTACAAACCTCTACTGCAAAATGCCCCCCCCCTCCCAAACAGGAAAGGCCAACCTGAACATAATGTCAGAGTGGAAATTAAATGGCAAGTCCCTCTGATCATCTTCTGTAGGTGGCACTCTTTTCAGCCACGGTGGCTATCACTGCCATTGCGAGCTACCATTTCTTCTTCTGCTCCTTTTTTAATTCCATACACTTTGGAAACCCAATGGATTACTGCCACAGAGGTTGTTTTTTTTTTTTTCCGGTGTTCAGGTCATTTCTGGGATTCACAAGCTGTGTTTCCTTGTTGTGACAACATGTAACTGCGTTGACCGACAGCCAACATGGAGCCGGTGAACTCAGCTGCCTTCCACTTTCACGACACAAAGTAGCTGGAAAAAGTGATCTTGACTCTGTCATCAGTCTCGCTTTTTTTCAAAGGTCATGGAGTTGCATCATATGCAGACTCACGCACACACACACACACACACACACCTGTGTTTTTTGAACGAGTCTGATTCGTGTTAACTAGGTGTAAAGCCTGCCGGTCTTCCTTTCAGACGACACACACGTCATCTACTTCCATTTCCTGTACCAGCTGTTGTCATCAACCTTGTCCCTCAACGCCGTCAAGTAAAATACAGGATTTTCACTTTTTACTACAGTGAAAGTTTGAGATGCTTATTTAGTCAAAATAAAGTTAACATGCCCAGTATGTGTTTCCTGAATGTGGTGAGAAATCCAGCAAAATACGTTACAGTAACTGCTGCCACCCACTTACTGGTGAGGAATAACGCAGACATTTAGTTAGGTTTTCATCTTTTTATTATAATTGTATTGTATTTTATCTCTTTCTGTCTGTACTTCTGAAATAGAGACCGAGTGAATGGAGGCAGAGAGGGGAAATAGACAAACACTTAAAGAGGGAGAGCGATATTAAGGAGGGGGAAAAAAGGGGTGAGACATTCACACATTCGTTAAAAAAAGTTGCAGTGTTTTATATAGTTTTCATTTGTTTTTTTTACCTGCAAGTCTACAATTTTTAATATCTTTTACTTATCTGTATTTTAATAGCACAGTTCTTGTGTTTATGTATTTGTTTCAATTTAACTTTCTGTGGCAATGAAAGCCCGATTGAATTGAGCAATGCTTAGAGAGAGAGAGAGGGGAAAAGGGTAGGGGAGAGCCTGAAATGGTGGGGGGATGAGAGAGGGAGAGAAAACAAGGGGTGAGAGAGGAGTGAAAAAGAAGGGAGCAGGAGAATAAGATTGTATGCGTGTGGTTGGAAGACAGTGTGATCAATACATCTGCAAGATTGTTTAGATGACTTTATCTGTGTGTGTGCGTCTCGATTATGGCCCAGCTGGTTTCTTGCTCGCCCTGACCTTTCTCAGAGCTCCCATGATCCTCGGTCCTCAGAGAGTTCGATGACAGCCCGGGCTGTAGTGGATTATGGGTAATGAGAGGGATTCACACCCTGTGTGTGTGTGTGTGGCAGCTGGTTTGGCTGAGGATAACTAACAGCTCAGGTTTAGTTTTTCAGTGTGTCTTTCAGCTCCGTTGCCTACTTAACAAAAACCATCGCACTGATTTGATACGTAAGACTACAGTTCTTAATGTGATCGATTAGTCTGAGAATTGTGACATTCGATAAAATGTGTATTTCCCCAAACCTTCTCTGGTTCCAGCTCAAACGTGAGCGTTTGCTGCCTTTACATCATTGCCAACTGAATATTTTTTTTGCCGGTTTTTGACTCTTAGTCAGGCGAAACAAGCAACATGAAGAGACCTCACCTTTAACCTTCCTGGTTAATGCTTTCACGGTGATGGCAGGGGTCGTAGGGGGGCAGCCCTACTCAAGAGCACTGTTCATTTCGTCAAAGACCGCTGTGGCCAAAAACATTGGCTGACATTTTCTCCACGATGAAAACGAGACTAAATTACAAATTTTCAATTTGCCTGAAAGGGCTTTACAGTCTGTACAACTTTCGACAGCTTCGGGTCTTTTTTTTATTTTGTATTTTTTTTTAAACAAAAAATTAAAAAGGGGAGAGGAGAAACCAGACAGACAGGTGATAGCAGTCATTGATTAACAGAAATGCTCAACATCATATAAAACAGAGTCGAGAAGGAAAACAAAACACACCATACAGGACACGTACATCTCAATTTGTGTTCTGATAAGAGATCCAGTTTTTCCAATATGCTTTACATGTCCTAGTGGCTTGTCTTGGAGAGAAAGCCAAATGTTCCATAACATAAATTTCCCGTGCTCTTTACTTAGCCATTTCCTAGTTATTGCTTTCTTGCATCCTGCTAAAAGTATTTGTAAAAAAATATCTGTCTTTCCCAGCCCTGTTGGTAGATTTCCTAAATACATAATGCTGAAATTAAACTCAAGCTCTAAGCCGATTATTGACCTAATTGTCCTCGTCACCTCTACCCGGTACGAAGAGATATGAAAATGACCAGCAGGCATGCTACCACACATTCTCCATCACTGAGGATTGTTGCTCTGACATCTTTACATTGGAGGTTATAAAGAATCTTCAAGTGTTTTTCCATGTGCATTCCCTCCACAGACCTGAGCTACAGGTGGCAGATTGTGTCCTGCATATATTCAAGCAGTCGTCTTCGCTTATCTTTGTTAGCTTATTTCTACCACCTCATTTTTACATTGTTGAAAGTCCCCTCTCCAGCTTTAAACATGAATATAGACCGCCTCTGTCTTTAGACCCTCGATTCGAATAATGGAAAAGCTACCCGACAGAAAACCTTTTTAACAGGAAAATGAAAGAAACCTCGGGAAAAGCAAAAGAGGAGGACGGACAGTCGTACAACAGAAGATCATAGTACATACGATTTATGATGAAAAATGAAGATTGTGAAACATGAGAACTTAACATTTTTTACACTTTCATCAATGAAATGAGAAAACGTGTGAACAATTCACTGCCTAAACAAGTGTTGGATTTCTGTTATTAACCTTGTGATAGATGAGAGAACGTGTAGTAATGGTAGCTGGCAGCATGCATACCTAGAGGACATATAAGTTAATAACGCATCAACAAAAATGTCGCTGGCCAAAGCCTCCTTAAAACTAACAAAAATTGACTAAAATGATACTAAAACTAACATATACTTCTGTCACATGACTAAAACTAAAATCAAAACCATGTGCCAAAATGAGCCCTCCTCCAGACAAACCATTCAACCACCTCTTTGCAACACATATATCCCTCTGCTGCTTGAAAGGCGCTCGTCCCAACCACACAGCCAGTGGAACTACAGTTCTTTTCACAGCCGAGATTCCTTTGTCGTAATAGAGGCTGTTTATTCAGATAGGAGTGCAGCTCTTCATCCACGCGGGCAGATACGCAACACTTCAGCCTCGGAAAGGAAAATCTCACTGAAACCATCTGTCAAACCAATCCGCTCGGATTACATGGCTCGAGTTTTCAACAAAGAGGCTAAGACAGAGAGCCGTTTCTCCACCAACTCTAATCCCTTTAACACGTATCAGCTGGATTTTTCAATAAAGACGTCCCGTGTTTGTTTTCCTTTGCTGATGGTACAGTTTGGTTCAGCAGCCTCAACTCCCCGACCCCGCCGGTTTGTAATGCGGATATAATCTGATGAACTTTTCAACACTGCTCACTTATTCTTTAATTGGCTTTTCAATTCAAACAAATTAGGCTAATTGTCTTATTATGATCCTGTCCGGCTCGGCTCAATTACTGTTTAATTAGAGCAGAAATGACCGAGAAGTCAGCAGAGGAATGTGATGTACTTCATTTTCACTTTATTCCTCTCTTCAGCACTCTGGCCTTTTATCTCTCCATTTTCTTGTGCAAAACTTTCTCTCCTCCTGCTTTTCTTAATTGCTTTCATTTTTGTTTGGTTGTGTTTGTCTTTCTCTGCATCTCATTTTGTCTCCACTTTTTCTTCTGACTCTTTTGATTTTCTGCCTGATTGGTTTCTTTTTTTCTTGCTTTTGTTCATGCTCTCCTTGTCCCTTTCGTTTGATTTCCTGACAAGGATTTTTCCATTTATTTATAGTGTTTTTGTACACGGTTTGTAAGTTTAATAAATAGTTGTTTTGATGTCATGTGGCCCATTTCCTGTGAGTTCGTGAAGTTATTTTATTTTAAAGGAGTTTTTTTTTTTTTTATGTTCCCTCTTGTTTATTCTTTAATGCCTGTCTTCCTGTTTTCAGCATCTTGGTAATTAGTGATTTTAGTGGCAGGTAATATGGTTAGAATAATTCTGTATATCACAATATGTCAAACATAAAATAATCAATTACTTTGAGTGCAATGAACACTTGTTTTTTGTTTTGTTATGCAACAGAAAAAAGAACTTCATACATTTAAAATAACTCAATCACTTCTTTTATTATTTCTTAATTGCTATTTGTTGTTTGGAGACATTTACTTCAGAAGACTCTTTGAGATGCAGCATGTGGTGTTCATGTGACGCCTCTGGGATCCGGTCTGCGTTTTGTACCAATGCAAAACAAACCTGGACCAGAACGTTTGGACCGGAGAACCTTGTGTTTTTCAGACTTCAGGGTCTGCAGAAGACCTTTTTTTTTTAATACTGATACACTTTAAACACAAGCACACAGTGAGAAATGGAGGTCCACACACACTCGCATAGGAGGAAATGACTTGCTTACGTTTTTCAGCTCTTATCTCAGCGTCTGCCAGACAGGATGACAGTTAAGTTATCATACCTGTTAAATGCTGAACAACTTGGTGTGTGTGTGTTGCCTGTGTGTCTGTATTTATTTGAGTGACAGCTGCTGCTGTCGGATCCCAGCAGACAAACTGGCCTCACCTGTCCCACAGCAGCCGCTTTACACACCGCCAAGCCTGATCAGGATCAGATGTGTGTAAAATGTCAGTGACACCGGTTTTAATTTTTCATGTTTCACTTGAATTTGGAAAGAGTTTGGGCCACTGAACTCTAGTACAGAATACTGGCTGTTTTCCCACCTGTGTTTCTTTACCTCTGAGCATCGTCACTTACAGATGGCTCTACGTGTGCATCTTCAACTTATGTTCATACGCATTTTCATGGAGGGATAAATCAAATTATTGTGACTTACTATGATTTTTTTGTTGTCGTTGTTCTTGTCCTGCCTTTGGTTGCCACTGATGGCGTCCAAAGGATTGGTTGCCAGTTTCTCAGAATGGTTGCTTATGACGACCTGGCAACCGTTACCGTCGAGCCCTGCTCTGGAGGATGATGTAAACTGTATTTTCATGTCAGACACTCGCAGGCAGCTGCTGTAACTTTCCGTGTCGATTGCATCTTGTTCCTGACAAATAAGAATCTTAAAAAAATAAAATAAAATAAAGACATCACAGACTTTGTTCTTGCTCCAATGCCGCTAATCTGAACTGTCAATTGACTCTGTGATCTTTGTTGGTCCAGACTAACAGCTCTGATGTTTGCGGTTTTCTCCTTCAGACCGCAGCCTGTAATCACTTCACTCTCTGATCTCCTGCTGTTGTTAGATGTCAGTGATCCAACGATGTGGGAATTTGAAGGCTGATATACTGTCGGTACTTGAAGAAACAAAAAAACCTTCTTTAAACCAGGGTAGCTTTGCAGAGCATAGTGATCAAGAGGATAATAATACTAATACACTTTAGTTGGACAGCACCATAAAAATGCAGTGTTTTCACATTTAGATTGAACACCCAGAAGCCATCCGCTACCACCACAGTCTGATTTGATGTAAGTGTCTTGTCTTCACCACCCAGATGTACCTTGCAAGTCTGGGGATCGAACCAGCAACCTTTTGGTCATAAGCTTGATTCACTAACCTCTACAGTGAGTCACTGCAGCTCCAATTTGAAGCCTTTTGATAAAATGCAAAAACAAGTCCCAGTTGTTGCTGTTTGCGCTTTAATTTTCTTATCAGAGTAGAAAAGTGTGATTTCGAGCAGTACGTTTTTTTTTTAATTATAATATAAATCCATGTCTTGCGGTGATCCCTCGTCACAGTTCGCATGTCTGTAGATCGTTTCATATAGGCATTCATCACAACGCCCAGCTTGGGAACCACTGGCATACTAAATACATATATATATATATATGTATGTGTGTGTGGAAAGCTGATCAATGTGTAAGAATCATGGCTGCCAGTGTTAATTAGTAAAGCAAACACACGTTTACACTCTAGCTCATTTTACCATCTTGTGGTGGGGAGGATTGGTGGGCGTGGGGGGGGGTTTGTATGACGGATGGAAAGGAAGGAGAGCAAGATAAGGAAGGATGAAAGAGATCCACAAGGACACAGAGACGAAGCCCCGGGCGAGCGCACACACACAGTTCCAGTTCTGCGTGGTTCGTGGTTGCGGTTGGTGATCTGAGTTTTGCTGACGGTGTCTGAGCGCCTCAGCTACTGTAGGTGCAGCTTGAACTTATTTTTCATGGTTTTAAAAAAATGTTTTTGTCTAAAGCCGCCTATCTGTCCGCCCTTCTCTCATCGCTCTTTTCACTTTCACTTTTCTATGCGTTTATTACCACTGGATAAAAATCCTACATCCCTGTATGTGTTTTATATCAAGATATTGATGTATTTTGTGGTAGGAATGTAGAGATCCAACACACGGATCAGTATCGGCACAGGATAGCCTGATATTTAAACAAAAAAGTGCTCCTCTTAGATTTTTCTTTCTTTTAATTGGGTCTTTCTCAGGGGAAAAGAAACCGATAAGGCAATGTTAGATGACGATATCACACATAGTTCCCCTTTGTGATGTCTTTTGGACAAGGTTATCCAAAGTGTTCCCTTCTGTCAAATGGCTCGATCACACGAAAAATCCTTCAAAACGTGTTAATACCATCTGTGATAATCTGCAGTACAACCAGAGAGGCATTCATATCAGAGCAGCGTATCTGTTGTCAATGGAAACTCGGCAACATGTCAAAAAGCTTTACGTGGCGTGTTCTTCCTGGGCGTCCACTTTAAATTCATAAGCCAATATTTCATAAACGTAGATGCGCTGCACATAGAAATGTAACGCTTTTGTAAGCAAAGGTCTTCAAATGGCCCATAAATCCTCTAGTACCTGTAATGGCCTCCACTCTGATTCTAGCAATCACTTTGTAAGAGAATGTGACCTGTTTACGATAGCTGACATCACATTTATGGAAAGAGTCTTTAAAGTGAACTGAGCTATTGCAGCAGTTCATTTTGTCTACAAAAACGCTCGGAGAGCAGCCGAGGTCTTCTGGAGGAACACAGAAAATTGCCTCATTAGTATTCTTTGCTCTTCTTTCACACGGTAATTATTCACCATTAGCTGCTTTTTTTTGTAGTTTATCGATGGCACAATATAATAACAGCTAAATTATCTTCAATTCAATGCGCCATCTGTTTTTCTGTGATGGAGGCTTTTACTCCTTCAGCTTGCTGGTTATTAATCCGCAGGGAATCATCAAGAGGGAGGGAGAGGGTTTGTTACAGATCTGAGGGAGTCTGAGCTTGACTGTTTGCCGGAGGAGAGAGCGAGCAAAGGAAGCAAAAGGTCTCTCAGCCGCTCACTCGCTCCCCCAAGCTACTCTCAGCCTGTCAGTTTGTGTCTCGGTTTGGACTGAACTTCTTTCCGTTTAGCTCTTTCTTCTTGTGCTCACCGCTGCCTTCTTTCAGCACACCTCCATACCATCTCTCTCTCTCTTTACATGCCTCTGTATCGTTCACATGACTGCTAATACAGCTACCAAGCTCACTCTGCAAACTACAGTCTTTAATCAATATTTTTTAGTAGTTCTTATGGAGTGGATCAAAAAATTGATTTAATGAGACTGAGTGAATTGATTTTTAAGACAAATACGAAACTTTTCTGTGACTATTTTCCCTACAATTGAGTGTCATTCACGTTTTCCATGTGGAAAGAACATTAAATACTGTATGTCATTAACAATGTAACCCAGTCACACCAGCATCGTTAATGGAAACATTTCAGACCAAATTCGTCTCGTTTCAATGGAGTCGCTTGCGGAGGCAAAGTAATTTTGAGCGGTATGCTGTCAAATTCAAATTTGGTGAACTCTGACAAACAAATTTGTTCCGCTGAGCAATTTCCAACAGTGCTGACCTTTTTTTTTAGAGGGAACAGAGCAAATGGAGGACGCTATCGCATTAGCTGTGCCACACAATTTAAAAACCTTGAATGAGAAGAATCGATTCCGTCTTTGTGTTTGGGATTTCGCAATGAAGGAAACTAGCCTGCCACAATCAACAATCAGTACTGCGCGGCCCTAAAGACCCACCAAGCTTGCAACGCCACCTGTTTGTTAAAACATACAGGTCTAAACGGACACTTACAAATATGAAAACCCATGTGAGTATAAAAGCAAATGACCATTTGGGAGAATCTACATGTGTGAAATAAACATTAATTAAACTGCGGCTAAATAAACAAGCCTTGTGATGTTAGAACGCAGCATAAAAACGAATGGCATCACCCTTGACACAACAATGAGTCCCAAAAGCACTGACGGCCCACTAATGGGACTTCTTTGTTAAAGTAGCTGATGTGGTAGTGAACGAATCTGATAGAGCCGACGATATAATCAATCAAAATAAGTCAGCTGTTGAGAAGGAGGGCTTTGATGGAATAAAAATAGAAAATGGTCTCCCTAAATGTAATTTCATGTATTGTAAGCCCTCCTACTACAAACCTTTTCTCTAACAGAAGGATTTGGATGATTCCATGTCTCCAGTTTGAAGGGGCTTAGAGCTCCCAAAATACCAATTTCGTCTGAGTTTACGGCGCTACACATGGCATTCTGAGTGCACTTATTTTCCAGATAGTTTCATTGTGCAGATGCTGTGTTAATAGACGCCGTAGTCCTCTTCCTCAGGTGTTTACAGCGCTCTCTGTTCTTCTCTTCTCCTCTCTTTGACTACAGTTTGGTGCTCCAATACCTATCGCTCCATAAATCCTGTTCTGTCAATACTTACAGCCGTAACGGCCTGTCCTATACTGCCTGAGTCACTCATACGTTGGAAATTTACATCAAATTGCTGCACGTCGGCAGGATCAGCAATTGGCCAATATTTCCTCTTGATCACAGCTAACTGTAGATGGGCTGACAGCAGTAAGAGCTTCAGTGGTACAATAGATCAGCAGTGGGCCATCTGCTTGTCACTTCTGATTGGGGACATAAATGTAGCGCTCGGTCTTTTAAAGTTAGCCCGTGACCGAGGACGTTCAGAAAGGAAGGGTCCAGGAGTTCGTCCAGATGTGAGGAGGGGGAGCCGCTGCCAGGCACGGACTTGACTGATCTGGCCTGGGAGTCTAGAAAGCTTCAGACTGTCCTCACTTCACACACACACACACACAGGCGTGCACACAGTGACTAAACACTTGATATAGTTAAAGGGGTTTGATTTTTGCCAAATTTCCACAGCAGGGACAATTAAGTTTATTACTGCGATAGCCAGAGGCAGCTCGAAATGTTAACAACCCAGGATCAAAACCACAATTACCTTATTTAAAACGGCAGTCACCCAGCTGGCAAATATCTGTAGGCGATGAAAGGCATGAGAGGCCACAGCCGAGAATGGCCTCTTGATTAAGCGTGGTGGTGTTAAAAACTGTGCAGGTGGTTGTTGGTGGTATTGGCAGAGCTGACAGTAAGGAACTGAAAAGGTGACGCTGTTAAAAAATAATGAGCTGAGTGGGATGTCTATGTATCCGATATATGAGCTTCTGATATAATGAACCCTTTTCATGGCCTAATCGCACCAATACGGTCACAATTCAGCATAAAGGGCTTACGGTTAAGTACGCTCATATTTCTATTTTAAAGTTTGACTAATATTGACCCCTACCACCCACCATCCTTTTTGGGAGGAGTCTGGTTAAATTGAAACAAATTGACTATTTTGGATTAGTGATGAATTTGGGCAAGCTTTTAAAGGTTTTTTTAAATTTGTTGGACTGGCAGACTGCTTTGACTGTGCGGAGGCACTGGACGTTTAAGGATTCTCTTTTGAAAATGACCGTTACTGTTCGAGCCGTTAAAGTTCTACATAATGTGAGCAACAGGAACAGTGTGGGCGCTAAGAGGTTTAAACTGGTCTTTATATGTATTCCCCCTTTTGGCATAAAATGTACATAAACTCAGTCTAACCATTGGTTTTTAATAATAGCACCGTTTTTATAGACGTAAGTAAAAAATGCAAATGTTCAGCAGATCACTGAAACACTAAAGTGAAGAAGGAAAAAATGATAGGTGTGATTTGAAGGGCGTTCTGATCAGGAATTTAGGGGGCGATACCGATCGTGTGGTCTATTTGAAGCCTTTTTTAAATTTTTTTTATTTGACTATTCTGAACATTGTGACATATTAAAATTAAGAGCTGAGAAAGTATCAGGAATTGACAACTGTTTATTAATGGTAGGCAACATATTTCTATTTCTAGTAGGTTATTTCTTGTTTCAGCATTTTAATTCTACTTAGTTCTCCACCTTTAGTGTTCACTCATAAACCATTTTAATCTTCTCACCTTCAGCCCCCCCACAGACACACACCTACACCTCTACACACACCAGCTTGCCCCGCCTCTTTCTGTTTCTGTCCCCTGTTGGCTTTTTTCATCAGCAGCATGTTCTTATAAAGTCGCCCAAAAAGCACAACTTGTGTTTTCAGATATTTTTCACCCGCGATTCCTCTTTCACAGCAGCAGGTGAGCCGCGTGTGGAGGAGGCTTGTTGTTGTTGTTGTTAACGATGTATCGAACCGATCAACCGACGTGCCACCGAATGACATCGGCACCAACCAGGTGTGTTCACTGTTGCTTTACCTGGTCTTTCCTTTATATAATATCCACCGTGTCCGCGTCTTCTTACGTAATACGAGGTAAGGCCTTTCTCTCGGTCTCTCTCCCTCTGTGTTTCTCAGCAAAATGTGGTCGCACGTCATTAATATACCTTGGCGGCATTGCGTCATCTGATCGGCCTTTGCAGAGAATCCCCGATCAAACCATTTGTTACGAATGTCCGCTGATAACAATCGGTGATCGATCGGATCACCCTTAGTAGGATTATGAAGGAAAAGACTAAATATACTTTTATTGTCCAAACACCAATGTGGTGAATGCTGACATTTAGTTGAATTTTACAAAGAAAAGTGATTTTAACTTTTTTGTGGTGGCGTGAATGGAAACAAAATTCAATAAACGGAGACCAACAGAAGTTGTTTTTTGTTTTTTCTTGCATACGTAAGCCAGAGCAGTCAAGTCTTTTCCGCTTTTTGGACTTTCAGCAATAGGTGATTACCAGCCAAAGTGGCCAGTAGAGTCCTCCTAACTAAGTCCTCAAAGCCCAGGCACTGATTTGGGACGGACCCAGTAAACTGCATGGGATGACACAACGTCTTTTTGAAAGCCATATTGCAGTGGGAACTACTGGACCAGCTTACCAGTCGGCCATATTTTACATGCTGTTGGTTATTTCTCTGCCTCCCCAGTAGGGTTATTTTGATTACCGCAGTCTTTATTCACGGTGATGACACGCTGTACTGCTTCTCAGCAGGGCCCAACGGCTTCATGGGGGAAACTTATCAGACGGATCTGCTCTGGCACTAACATGAGATTTACAGAGTGGTTTGCTGGATTTAAAACTGCTGAAGGCGTTTGAGCTGATGGTGGGGGACTTGGCAGATCGATTCAACTTTCAGATAAGGAGGAGTGTGTTTTGTGTTTTTATTTTGGGAACATTTGCCTCAATTCAGGAAAAAATGCAGATCTCTCTTCTAATTTTGATACCATGCGGGTCATTCGATGTGCTTTTTCTTTTTTGGCTTGCAGCCTCTCTTTGGCAGGTAGAGATGAAAATGTTCCAGCTGGATTGATCGAAAGATGATATGTGAGGCCATTTCCTGTCTCTTGGAGCTGACATAACAGGGGTAACCAATGTGGCAAACTGACTCAGCCGACCTGTCTTCACACAAGTCAAAGCTGCCGGCACACAGCAAGATATTGTGAAACTATACAGAGGATTGTAAAGTCACAATCGTGGTAGATTTAAGATGGTGGCGTTCCAATAATCTTCTAAAACATGAGCTGACCTCAGTTTGGCAGTGCTTTGTTTGGCCTCACTTGGCCAAGAAAACAGATATTTTGGATTCAGTAACAACCTTTTTAAATTGATCGAAGGTACAGGATTCGTCGGCTGGTAAAAGAGATAAGTTAATTTGCTGCCCAGCTTACACTAAAGCTGCGAATAACTTCCGTTTGACCAACTGGTCACATTTAGACACATTGACGTCATGTCCCAGATGTTTTCCAGAAGCTTTAGCAGAATTTGACAGCCGAAAAAGTTGCATCAATATGAACATAAAACTTTGGTGTCAGTCTGCCAGAATCAAAGAGGCCATCAAAGAAGTGGAAACAAAGACACCAGTCTCTAAACACATGAGCAGGAAGTAGACCAGAATGAAATGCAGCTGGAAGACACGTTGGGTTTTTATGTATAAGACATCACGTTGTCTTGACTGAAAAAATACTCAAGTGTTATTATGGAGCTGCAGCTCTGCTCTCGCCGCCTACACACACCTAATGCAACAAGACTCCTCTGGGGGTTCTCCGAAAGCTCTCTATGCATGTATGAAGTCAGTTACTGAAGTAAATGAGGCAAGTTGAAGGGAAGTAGGATCCATCAGTCATCACAATTCCATCCCGATACGCCAGACATTAGACTGATTTGGGGGGTTCGGTTTCACTCTTACTGAGGGTGGCAGGTTGGAGCTTTGAGTCCCACACTGTCGGGAAATCCCACTGACTGATGTTAGAGTGAAGTTCTCCCCTTCGATGAATGACCAGCGGTGTGACTGTTCTTTTAACAAACATATTTACATTGTGTAAACAGCATTTATTTTCAAAGAGGATAGATTAGCTCTTTTTCTTCTCCTTTGGGCTGTTCCCTTTCAGGGGTCGCCACAGCGAATCATGCGCCTCCATCTAACCCTGTCCTCTGCATCCTCTTCACTCACACCAATTAACTTCATGTCCTCTCTCACTACATCCATAAATCTCCTCTTTGGTCTTCCTCTAGACCTCCTGCCTGGCAGCTCCAACCTCAGCATCCTTCTACCAATATATTCACAGTCTCTCCTCTGAACGTGTCCAAACCACCTCAATCTGGCCTCTCTGGCTTTATCTCCGAAACATCTACCATGAGCTGTCCCTCTGATGGACTCGTTCCTGATCCTGTCCGTCCTCGTCACTCCCAAAGAGAACCTCAACATCTTAAACTCTGCCACCTCCAGCTCTGCCTCTTGTCTTTTCTTCAGTGCCACTGTCTCTAAGCTGTACAACATCGCTGGTCTCACCACCGTCCTGAGCACCTCTAGCTCATGACCTTTTTTTTGTTTGTTTTTTTTTATTAGATGAAACATGACTTGTAGAAACACATTTTCTCCTGTACTGTTGGGAGTCTCATGGCTGGCTGTCCTGAATTTACTTCCAAAGTCTGCTGTAACAACACCGTGCAAGCTCAATGCATTTTCTTGGGATAAATAAGTGTGACCTCTGGAATTTGTGGTTTTAATGATCCAACAAACAAGACAATCCCACCAGGACTCGGATCTGGAAAAGAGAAACCAATATGCCATCCCAGTTTTGGCCCGAGGCACATTCATTTATGTTTACACGATCCTTGGCGAGAACAACAAGCCGGCACGCTCACCTCCGAAAATGAGATGAAAGTGATTACGCCTCGAAGAATACATTGCAAGAATTACCTCTCTGCTTAGCCACCGCCATTTAGAAGGCAAGCGCTTCCAATTATCCAGAACATGCCCTGCCGGTTAAACTGTGCAATTATCAGCTAGATGGAGTCATCACCTCAGCAACACTCGGAGGGTGCGGCCCTCGTCTTCCCATGCCTCTCCTGATTTATTAACCTCTCCGAGGCAGTCGGAGCAAACCGTAGACGTCAACTTTCATGAATCATTGTTGCTAGAAGCCTTGGACGAGCCGGAGTGTTACCGCCATACAATGCAATACAATTTAAAAGTAATTTACTGCAAGCAGCTTTTATACTGAAGTGACACAGCATAACATAACATGGCATTACTTATATTACACGAAAGACAAAGAGTGTAGGAAACAAGCCAAGAGACTGCAGTAATAACAATCATTACACCATAACACACAATGCAAAGAACAGACGTGCAGAAAAGAAATGCCATTAAAACAGATCTCTGGACCAAGGTCTGTTTATGCTTTGTATCAACCAGCAAACGCTGCTGACAAATGAGAGAAAACATGGCTCAATTAGTGCTGATGAGTGACCACAGTAAGAGCAAGCTGGGTAGATTAAAATTTCTGTTGGAGAAACCAGAGGTTAGTAGCTGTAACTTGTTTGACCATAACTTTTCGGCATCGATACAGAAACCACATGCAGCTCTGGCTGCTGCACCGTCTACTTTTTTTTTTTGTTTTTACTTAAGCAAACAAATGTCAGTGGGTTTGAGGTCCTGTTCCATTAAACATCAACAGGATTGTTCTAGAATCATTATTTAGATAAATCACATGGGGGAACAGCAGGAATTATGTCACTTAACAGCCGGATATGAGGCAAAATGACTTGCTAAGACCACGTTTTAAGATGGCTTTGAGTTGTAAACCCAAAATCCAGTCACATCACACACACTTCGTCCTTGTTTCCTGCAGCCCGTGACCCACAGTGATCTTTGTATTTATGAATGAGAGTAACCGAAGCCTCTGTTTGCAGTGTAATAATGGCTACAGATAACCAAGCGGATGGTGTTAGCCTTGTGTCATCACAGTGTATCACACACCTTCTGCCTATAGCACACAGTACCTCTGGAGCACCGTGAATCAACAGCTCGCCCACATCAACTGTGCAGAGACATGGGTGGGTTGGGGAAAAGCCCCCGCAAAAGGGCTCACAGCTATCAAAGCCTTTTAACTAAGAGGCTGTGACTGCAGCTGAATCATTTATTATTCTGTCCGTCTTTATCATGGTCCCCCCCCCC
>CM022492.1:23139989-23191493 GCA_011952105.1 Coreoperca whiteheadi
TGGGCCCCCCCCCCCCCCCCATCTCTCTTATGCCACGTCCACACCAAGCAGGCTAAATCTGGAAACATTATTCTCTCCAGTTTGGCCCTCCGTCTCCTCCATGACGATTTCTGTTTCACACCCATAAACTGAGCGTTTCAGAAATACAGGATAAATATGAAACTTGCCTCTTAGTTTAGTGTGTGTAGGAACATTTTTTTTTTGTAATGTAATGGTTTGATTACGCCGGCGTGAAACTGATTCCTGTTTCCTGAATTGTTCTGCGTTAGCTCTACGTGGTGGTTTACTCCGCTGCCTAGTGGATGATCTGTTCGAGTGTTAAAGAAACACACGTGCGAACATGTTCAACCAACGCAGGTGTGCAGTACGTTCACTTAACACATGATTCCAGCTTCAGTGTGGGCGGAGTTCTTCATGAAAATGACCTGAACGTGCGAGTGTGGACTCGTGTCTTCTTTAAGTAGACGGCTAAGTGTCTTTCTTTCACCTTGTGTCTTATTAGTCTTCTTGATCTCTCTGTCCGCTTGAATCTCTCATCTCTTTTTCTGTCCCTTCTTTTGTTCCTCCCCCCTTCTCTCCCACTGGATTTCTCGCTCTCGCTCTCTCTCTCGCTCTCTCCCTCCAGGAACTCCTTGCTTCATTTTTAAATGAGCTGCTCATTAGTAAATCAAACAGACGAGCAGCCAGCCAACCTCCTCCCTCCTGCAGCCGGTTATACACTTAGGTCTTTCACTCATTCTCTTTATCTCTTCCTTTTCTCTTTGTCCCCACACTCTCCCTATCTCAGTATGGCTTTATTTGCATGACGAGCACGCTTGGGTTGCTAAAGCGCATTTGGATAGTCCCAAGGATTTGTATGAAACACAAAATACCTGCATACACAATTTAAATGTGACTTTACAGTTAGGTAGTCAGCAGCATTGTTGATTGACATTTCCTAAAGGTTCAGTACATCCAAACTAAACACACTTTTGTCATTTACCTCTAGTGACATACAGCCATGCAACATAAAAGCACCCAAAATATATATTTTTTTAATCCTTTTTATTGATTCCCACTGAAGAATGCTACTCAGGAATGAGGTCTTTCTCCAGTGCATTCCTATTCTTTGTAATAGTATTACTAATTTGAATCCATCAAATAACAATGTTTTGTTGTGGCTCAGTTGTTAGGAGCAACAGTTAAGTTATATAGGTTAAACGTTTGGTCAATGTTTCACCCAATTTAGGGCTGAAACTAAGCATTAATTTCATTATCATAAATGTATAGTCTTTTTATATTGTCAACAGGTTTGAAAATGCTCATCAAAGCCCACGGTGATGCCCTCAAATGAAACGTTTTGTGAGGCCAGCAGCCCAAGACACAAATATACTCAATTTATAATTATATGAAATGGAGATAAGCAGCAAATCCTCATATTTGAGAAGTGGAGAGTGAAATATTATGTGAACTGGCGTTAAGTAGGATCCTTAATAAAATAATGGAGGGGATACAGAAAGGCCATTGACACACTTTTGTTATTTAGACAATTTTTTATTTAAAACCTTTAACTTGATTGGCTTAATATGTAAATCCATTAATTCTATAAAGACAGTAAGCATACAGTAGGGGGGAAAATAGGACAACGTTTGTCTTCTCACAAACAAGGAGATACATCACGCAGACACATTATGTATGCACTTCCACTTTTGGTTCAAACATACAAAGGGACTGTGAAAACATGACTAACGAGTCACCAATCCCCTCCATGGGGTTGTTTCAGTGAAACGTGCAGGCATTTCATTTAATGTCACCGAGAACCTCCGCTGGGTTTTCAGAGCCACACATTCACCGTCTGTAGGCACAGACACCAACACACACTATACGCTCCATGAAAGCCTTCAATCTGTTTCCTGTCTCTTGAGGCCTCTACAGGGTCGGGGAAATACCACCAGCTTCCAGCTAAAGGCAAGAAATCTGTTAATGTAGTCTATGACTGGTAAGAAAACACAATTTCAGCTCAATGGGGATGCTGGCAAAACAAACGAAATCCTCCATGTTTGTAATGATTACATGAAAAACACATACAGACGTGAAAGCACGCAGCTGTCGTCGGATCCAGATCTGTGATGCAACTAAGGTTGCCGCTGTTGTTCTGAGCTAAAGAGTGTAATGTACATTTATCTTTTTTAGACAACCCACTTTGCCTCAAAGTAATGTCAGACTGTTCTTAGTTTACGCAGTAAAATGTTCCCGGTCAGTGTTTTCCTGTTTATATCTGATGTTTCTGGATCAATATTACCGCTGCATTAATGTGCATGTTGCATTTTACTGCTGCAGATGTTTCAGGTTGTGCTAATTTTAACTACTTTATTTTCTGTAGGGGAAGTTTATTTTGCAGCAATGCATCACATTCTAGAAGATCGAGTGTGTTTGCACTATTTGAGAATTTTCTGTATGTTGTTCTGGAGAATATGTGTATATCAAGATGTATTGCGCGGCATATATTAGCCTAAAAATAAAAATAGTTATTTATAAGCTCTAATCGCCCAGCTCTAACTGTACGCGGACCGATCGTGCATAGGGTGATCGTGATCTGTGTGATGGAAAAACCTGGAAATAAAGAAAACAGTTCAAAAGAATGAATTATGGCCCTCAATGGTAAGCCGCATAGGCAATAAAAGTCCAGGTACTGTGGTTTTAAGCCATAAAAAGCCTTCATCTACGCTTTCCATTTATCAAATCAGCAGAAGTGGCTCGACTCGGACATTTTATACCACATGGGTGGTATAATAATCTTTACGTTTTTATTTTTCCCTTTGAATTTCTCCTCCAAGAGCTTGTGATAATGGAACACCTGAAGTGCTCTATACAGTTTCCCTGAACTGCTTATTGTCTGTGATTATGATTTATTTATCTTTTTCTTCTCTCTCCTCATGATTGCATCTACGGTTAACCTCTTGAGTATTTTCAGCCACAGCAGGCTGTCTTTTTGAAACGAAATGCGTCAGTGCTGGAGAGACGCCCTCCGAACCGGCAACAGACACAATGACAAATATTTGAATTCCCTCCCTTGACTTCCTTTCTGTTTCACGGGGTGCAAGCTTGTCTCCTTTTAGCGAAAATTGCCGTTTTGAGTCCGAAACGTGAGATTCTTGTTGATCAGATGAATGTGAATGAGTGTCTGCAATGAATCACTGAGCTTCTGGTTTCTGTGCTGAAGAGGGCCCGTTTTTTTACTGCCCACATGCCTTAAGAATCTCTTACAGTAGCGTTATGATAATTTGCTTATATGACCACGGGTCCAGTGTTGGGACCGTTAAATAGCCTGAAAAGGTTGAGTTGTTTTGACGCTGGACATCACAGTTTGGGCGTAACGTTAGACTCCATGGAAATAATGTTAACACCTAACGTTAGCTAGCATATTTCTATAACGTTACTGATTTTAGGGCTCTGGGACTACTCGTTTAACGTTACCGTTAACTATTACAGCATAAGTTACAGCATAAGAATTGAGTAGTGGACGTTCATAATTTTTGTCCAGAGTTTTTGAATGTGACCGGACTGCAGCAGTATGCCCCAGGTGAACATGATGGTGGTGCCATATTTTGAAACCAAGGTTTCTGTTTGGCAAGGTGTCATGTTTGCGTTGGATATACTGCGACAGTGTGAATGATCGTCCTCCTGATGTAGAGTCCTGCCCCAACATCATGTTGAATGCAGCAGCACATTAAACTATGGAGGAAAATTGCGACCTGTAAGGTATTTCGTGGTGCACGTGAACTCATTTTTGTGCAGTCATACAGAAGGAAAGTCTGGTCTCTAAACTATTTTGTGGGACCTTTTTTTTTTTTTCTTCTTCTATTTTATGATGTATTTCTGTTGTAACAAAGCGTCCAGTCGAAGATGGATCGAAAATTAGAAAGCGGTGCTTGGAGGTGGTGTTTTAACCAGACTTGCAGGACCAGAGTCCTCATATTCATGTGATTGTTACCCTGCGGGAAGTCGGACTGTGAGAACAAAGTAAACCTTCGTCCACACGTACGCTTACTGTACGCCTGTACTGTTCTCCTTTTTGCGGTTGATATGACAGCGGTTTCCAGGGAGACCGAGCCAACCGGTCCAGCCACCTGTTGGTGTGTGTGCATGCAAATACACACCAGGCAGGCGTATGTAATATCACACACACACACACACACCACCTTTCACCGTCAGCTCCAATCTTTGAAAGGTGTGTTAGACCTCACAGAATTAGTGTATCCACTTTGTCTTCTCTTCTGAATGGAATTAAAGGCTCGGCGTGTCGGCCGGTCACCTCCACCCGCTCTAAATCTCATTGTCTCCGCAGAGGGAAGAAGGATTTATTTCAGGGTGGTGGTAATCCGCCGCTCAAGGAGAAATAGAAGTTGTTTTTCAGCACTCGGAGAGACTCCGCTGGGCATCAAATAACTAATGGAGAGGCTGGCGGTTTCATGGGTTTGTTTTTCTGTTTGTTTGTTTTCCCCCTTTCTTTTCAATCTCCCTGCAGACTTTGGAGTGCTGCTGCGGTGAGCTGGACCGGGCTCCACCCTGCAAACGTGCACAAACGCACACGCTTCTGTTTCCGTGCGGAGTTTCTTCTTCTGCTCCTTCGTTAACATCAAAATCTTGCTTTCAGATTTGCAGAAATGAAGCTTTTGTTGTCTTGAATTATTGATCCAAATGTTAGTCGCTTTTGTAGGAGAGCAGTGGTAGAAAACCGTGATGAGGGGCTTACGTGTTCTCAGTTTCTTTCTTCACGTCTGTTTGCTTTCAGTTTTTCTCTTCCTTCCTTTTGCTCAGTCTTTCTCCCTCAGTCCATCGTTCATATTTTATTTCCCATTCTGATCTGCCTCGTGGTAGACTTTAAACAATCAGATGACCAAAATAAGTTAATAGAAATACAAAGAAGAGGGCAGGCTGAATGAAGACGTGTAAATATAAAGCTGATTGAAAAGATGACTCTTCAGATGTTTGATTCAGAAACTAAAATCAGCATCTGCAGAATGACGAGAGTGATTCAAGGACCCTCTGTGACTCTTAGAAAGAACTTTCATTAATAAATGTTGAATTAATCATTGCCTGTAGCTTTGTAAAAAGGACTCGTTTATCTTTCATGAACCATTTATTAATTATAAACAGCTGTTGCAATTTCATTAAGGAGGCTGATATGATGCTTTGTTGGTTTTACAAAAAATATATTAACCATTCATGAGTTCGTACTGAAACACGAGCGACCCACTGTTCCACCATATCCACTTCTACGGCAACCCCCCCCCCCCCCCCGTTGGTACGTTCTGCGGCCGCCGTAGCTGTCCCTCTAACGGGACCGCTAAAAGTCCCTTTAAGGGACACAAGGGGGAGCGATAACACAGCAGCCTCGCTGCCAATCGGCCTCCTGAGCGCAGGCACTGGCCGATGCCGATTATCTCAATTAATCGGCCGACTTATTAATCGGTTGACCACTACTCCGTAGAGCAGGAGCTAGCATTGCAAGTGCAACAGAACACTACAGCACTGCGCATTTAGCCTGAACACTGACGTTTCAGTTCACCTCCAGCCGAGAGATCCTCTCTCCCCTCAACCTCCACGTCCAAATATAGATCCTTCATCAAACACCAAACTCTGGTGGCCTTTAATCCTGCTCAGTCTCTCTTTATTTGATCTGATCCTGCTCTCTGTGCCTCTTCTAGTGACGGAAGTTTCTTTCTCCGTGTTTGTTGTGTTGTAAACAACTTCTCAACTGCGCGATGGCGATGGATTCCTTTATTTATTTATTTATTTATTTATTTTAGGAAAATCATTTAGCACTGCTTTCGATTGCCTCGCTGGCTTTCATCTGGCTCTCGAACACTGTTCCTCACTGTGCTGCTTTGCTCTCTGTGGCTGTCTGTCACCCTTAATTTTCAGGATTGTGTGTGTTTGTGTATCTACAGTTCAAGCACACACGAGTATCTGCTTTGTGGGTGCATTAATGTGGTGGTTGACATGTTGGAATGCAGTTTCTGAGCTACTTGACTCCCACCAGTGGAGCCAGCTACACTTCAGAGCTTTAACACACACACACACACACTTCCCCTCATGTATACCACAGCCTGCCGGTGATCAGAGATTATACAACTCGACGCCGCAGAGAGAGAGAGTTCAAATGCAGCTGATGTCTCTCTCTCTTTCGCTTGCTCGGCCTTTCAGACACCCACAAAAAACAAACACACACACACACACACACAGGGGCGACACTTCAAGCCTTTCTCAGCCTCCTGATTGGGCTAAAAGTGATGGCAGCACTGCCGAAGATTTAATTAGTTCTTGTTGGTGTGTCCCTGCTCGTTCGTTTGATGAATTAGGCCTAGATCATCATCCAATACGGGTTCGCACTCACGCACCCACACACTGAAAGCATACTTGGATGTACAGCAACACACACGCAGTAGCATGTGCAGAAAAACAATCACACACAGACTCGTATCTTTGTTTGTTCAGCACACGTCCACAAACACACTTACATGTGCACACACACGACCGTAGAAGAAGCCACTGGTTTCCCCTTTATCCTTCCCGGTCTTCCTTCATTGCTTTTTACTCTCCCCCGTCTTCAGCTGATTATAAGAGCGTGCAAATCCCCAAAACTGGAGGTATGGGGCTTCCACACGGCAGCCAAACTCTTCACAACGAGCCGTTTGATTTGCCGTTTATGTAAAAGTAATCAAGTTTACACAAAAGAGTCGCTCCACCCCTCATCCTCGCTGTCATATGGGCGTCAGATCTTTCGATACCGAGATGAATAAACATAAGTTTCACAGTCTTTCTGTCACACACACTTCATAAACATCCATACCACACCCACACACACCAGCATCCAATGAATCTGGGGCTCTTTCAGTCATTCTAATCACATCAAATCTGTGATTTCTTCACCACAGAATATATTGGCTCATATCAATCATTTCAAATATGCTCTACTCTCATGCCAGCTATCACTCAGCCAGAGTATGCTTTGTTAAAAAAATAAAACCCCCTTTAAATCCCCTTGAAACAATTTAGTTCTGTCTGTGGCTCCTCGGCTCTTGTTTTTTATCACTGCAAAGGATTACTGTGATTTATTGTAGAAATATCAAGCATTTTTTGATTTTATTTTATTTTATTTATTTATTCATTTTTTTTACCCGCAATTCAGTGAGTAGTGCTTTATTGGCATGGGAGATCAGAAATCTGTATTATTTCATTTTCACCTCATGTTAGCAGCCCAAACTCCAGATCTCTCGTGTTTGCGGTGGGCGAAAAGCATCGACATGTGTGGGCGACATTTGAATTTCTTGTATCCTACAGCGTTTCTCTTCAAGTCTGACTTTTTACAGAAAAACGGAAGCAAATGAAGTCAATATCTAGTTGTTGTTTTTTTCTGTCCGCCCACTCACATTTCTCTAAAGGCAGAATTTGAAATGCGGAGTTGGGGTATACTGCTCTCCACCAACCTTTTTATGTTACTGGAGCCAGAAAATCAAAGTTTTGGCAAAGGGAATCGAGCCTGGGTGGAGCGGAGGTAGCAATTGGCCTCAATGAAACAATTATTTTCTAAATCATCACGGTACTAAAAGTGCATCTATAGTTATTGAGAGCCAGATGTCTTTGGGAAGAACGGTTATTATTGACTGTATTTGTAGAGAAGAGGTTGAGGAGCGGGTCACCCACTAGGGCTGTAAGCGGTACGTGTATTTGTCCTGAACCGTTCAGTATGCAACTCCCTTGGATCGGTGCGCTCAGTGAACCAAACTATTACTGCCAAAATAATCTAAATACGTCGACTACTCGCACCGCCGAACAGAAATTGTAGAGCGTGAGTTCTACCTGGAACGGCTTGGCAGAGCACCAGTTGCTGTCTATCAGCTGCTGGTCGCCTTAGCCCGGTTAGTCAAGCTCATGAAGGGTCGCTGCCTCCGAATGGTAAACACTGACGAGAGCCCAGAGCTGGAGGCTCCTCCCTGACTTTTAGACCCACCGTGGGAGCGTCGCGGTTTCCCCATTAGTTACGACGGGCAGCTATGAGCGTCGGACTGTATGCCGACGTAGTTCACCTGAAGCCGGGTCTCTGTGGAAACACTTCAAACACGTCGTTTACGACGGCGTCACCCGAATGATTAGATTAGCGGAGCGAGACAGAAACCGACAGGAAGGCGAGTCCTCCTCCTGTGTTCTTTGTTCTTTAATATTCCAGCACTTGGGTGCATTAACTGTTACAGTAAGAATCATGGCCAGTGAGCCACTATTAAAGTTTACGTTTTTTTGTTTTTCCCAGGTGTACCGGAAACATATCGAACTGCGACCCTAAAACCGAGGTACATACCGAACTGTGAATTTTGTGTACCGTTACACCCCCATTGCCCAATAATTGGAAGATCTGCAGTTCGATCCCCGGCTTCCCCCAGCCCACATGTTGAAGTGTCCTTGAGCAAGATAATGAATCTCAAAATTGCTCCTGAAAGCTGTGGCATCGGTGTGCGCGTGTGAATGATTTTGTTTCTTTCTGATTAACAGTTGGCACCTTGCATGGCAGCACTGCCTTCAGTGTGAAAGACTAAAACGGCGTTATAAAAGTAAAGACCGTTTACCATTCGTATTCACGTCAATACAGCCAGTGTCTAGTGGCCATTACAGGAGCTGTAGCTTCATGTGCTTCAACACCATGGCGTTTGTTCTTTGTTCAGCCTCCTCAAAATATTCTGAATGCAGTTAAAGTCAGATACTACAAGTACGTCATGATGAATATCACGATATATATACTGCATCTATGTGGATATAAATATTTAAATGAGGGCCCTTTACACATATCGGAAGCCAGGGTTGCCACTTTTTATTCACAGCAGAGGCCGTTTTACAATCAGCTTGATCTGCTGCATTCCCTATTGACCTATCAGTAAACTGAGCTAATAAATAAAAATGTAGGCGGACATTAGCGAGCATGAATCACTTGTTAGTTCAATTTAGTTGAACTTGGCTTTTTGAAAAAGTGACAACTCGGTGGAGGCTCTCCTGGAGTGAAATTGCACCATCGAAATCTAAAAGTCCCTCTGCTGATTGTTTAGTATCATCTGTTGGCCTGATGCTGCTCCAAAAAAATCCATCTGGTCTGGAAAGCAACAGATTCAAGGAGGAATCTTACAGTCCAACTTTCATAGTTTGTACTTGATTGTGAGATTGATTAAGTCTCAGTGGATTGGGAAAGTTTATTTTTATCCTAATAACTTCTTTAGATATATTGATAGATGGGAAACATTTCTATTTTACTGTATAATACTCCTATTTCTACTACTTTCTAAAAGTTGTGTCTCTTAAATGGGGACCTCAGCTATACCAATAGGTGAACATACAAACTCTAAGCTCATCATAGATTTTTGATCAATCTTACCTCTCCATCCTTTTGAACCACCTCTGTATTATCTCATTGGTTTGCACTTGATCCTTCACTGTCCTACCTCAGCACCCTGTCTCCACAGGAAAGGCCTCACATTAAGAAAGCAACAAGCTCTCAGAATGCCGTTTCACTGGGATTCATAAAGATTTGATTGACTGCAGACATTGACTAAGGGCTAATTAAGTCTTTTAATGAAGAAAATGTGCTTTTACCAACATTACCGTTTGGAGGTCTTTTGTGCTTTTAAGGTTGCAGAATGTCGTCTTTACGACCAAAAAGGTTTGCAAAAAAGGAAATGTTTTGTACATGGAGAACAAAACACTGTACAATGGTTCAACCGGACACACAATTGAAAGGACAGAAGTTCCCTCTGAGCAACAGAGTATTAAATATTAGATATCAACAGTTACTGGTAAAATAAATTGGAAGCTTAGCATTACAATCTGTGCAGATGTCAATAAGCACAGGTTCCTGTTTCAGTGTCAAGTGCACATAATGTGTTGCAGTGTTATAGGCATAACAAGCCTATAAGAAAGCTATTCTTGAAACTTCAAAATAGAAATAGTAGGTTAGTCTAGGGTTACACCGTGTCGTAACTGAATGCGAGCGTCTTTCTGGTTCCCGAAATATTTAGAGCCCAATTACAAGCACAGTTGTGGTTCAAAAATGATCTAGGGTTCTTACGCTTCTCTGGACTGAAAAACAACTTAAAATCAAAGTTTTTAGGGGGGAAAAATGGTTCAAACAGTATTCTCCCCTGTTACGCAACACTGTGGGGACATCGACTAAATGGAAGTTTTAATCATTTAATTACTCTAAAACGCTTTCAAATGTAAATAATACATTTGGTGTAAAATGATACTGTTTTTAATCTATGTTCAAATAGCGATCATTGAAGGAAAGAAGCTGAACATCAATTTTACAGGTTACTCCAAACTTTTGAGCAGTAGTGTTTGTTTTTTATGTAGTGGTTCACTTGAGGCTCTTCTTATTTGGCATGTTTCCTTTTGGCTGTATTTGCATGCATTTCTTCTGCTCTTGTTGCCATTTTTATTCTAAGCAAAGCTCATTAGAGTTTGGCCTCAAAGTCCTTCAAGTATAAAGTTAATGATATAATAAAGTCAACCTTTGTACGTTGGCGTTTGCTCAGCACTTTTCCAACAAAAGTGCGAACAGAAAGAAGCCAAGTGACACTGAGCCGCTGTGAAGGACTTACAGAACGCCTGGCTGAGCTTTTACACCCAAACAAGCTTCATGTCACAGCAATGTTGACGGTTCTGAACCAGAAAATGCATCCAGATCCAATGATAACATGCCCTGGGTGCTGTCAAGAATGTCCGCTAAGTGAACTCCTCTTCACTTTTTTGTTTTTTTTTTGGGGGGGGGGGGGTGTTTTTGTCAGCCTCAAAAGACGGGCTGAAGCATCTGGGAGCAATGAGGAAATACAATGGAATGATCCACGGCTCGCTTTCTGCTCATGTGGACTGGCTCTGTTTCAAAGAGCTTGGTCAGTGACTTGGAAAATGTCTTCAGTCCCAACAAGTCCAGATCTAAGCAGAGCCAGCTTCAGGCCACTCTGTAATTATGATGGCCAAAACAAAATATGGTTTATACTGTACACAGTCTATGAACAGCTGTAGCTTTTGGCTAATTCTGAGCAAATTACTGTGAGGAAAAGCATCAACATTACGAGCAGTTAACAGTCAAGGCTCAGAATGAATAAAACTTAAATCATGTTTTGAAAAGCTGTTATAACAGCTTTTTCATAACCGCTTTTCAAAAGTTGTTATTGACAATGCCAAAGTGGGTGTATTGGCACAAGACGATCACTAATTTTCCATCTCATGTTGGGGAATGATCTCTGTGGAACGTGTTTCTCACGCCACACTTTTTATTCAAACTCGACCCGTGCTGTTGCTGCATTGCAGTCTGATCGGTTTCCTGCTCCCGTGGATGTAGAAGTTGGTCTCGCTGATAAACAGTATGTGTACCTGTGTGCTGCTGTTGAGCATTCGTTAAATGAATGCTGTAGAAAGAAGCTCTTTGATTCTGAAGGACTAACTCCAAAACAAATTGTATACTCTAGCTCTCTGGAGCTACATTTGTGAGGCTATTTACATATAGAAAGAGAATAGCACTGAGTTAATGGAGCCTGAAATAGAGGGTGTGTCACTTACATTTAGTCATGTAGCAGACGCTTTTATCCAAAGCGACTTGCATATGAAGAAGACAATGGAAGCAATTATAACAACACAAGGTAACAAAATCCATAAGTGCATCAAAAAAACTAGTCTGTTAAAGCCCAGCACAGTATACAAAGGTAAGGATAGAGAGGTCCACGAGGATGTTTGCGTTCAGCTCGCGCTCAGCCTGCCTAGATTCAAAGGACAGCGGTGAGCGGGACAAAGTAATAATTAAGAAGTAATTAGTCATTGGGATTTCACTTTGAAAAGGGGGAACTGCTGTGCTTGCAGTGCAATTATGTGCGTGTTTGGTGTATTCAGAAGAAGTGAGCATGCACGTTTGTGTTTGTTTGCCCTGCTACGCCACAGTAATCAGCCATTAGCCGCCAGCTAACACCGTGCTGCTAGGGGAAGAAGTGTTAGTTACTTTCTTTTGTCATGGGCGACTTGTCTGTCCACTGTTTTTAGAGAACGTATAGTAGTACTTTCAAGTAAGGTTAACGCTGGGTCTAGGTATTGTTTAAAAGATTTGGATACCAGTACCCTTGAAGTGATACAGATGCCAATAGAGTACTTCTTTCGATGCCCATCGTGTGCATTTGTAAAGTTACGACAACTTCTGATTCATGCACATTGAAGATTTTTAAAGCATGAGAAATTGGCTCTTAGCGGTAATTGAACCCTGTTCCCCAGGTTCATCACATAATGACTTTCATGATTCAGTCAGGCTCTAATGAAGCTTGCTGCAAAGGCTAAAGAGGCATGAAAATTGAAGCCTTCTTTTTACTTAAAAAGTTGTTGCACAGTTGTTCAGAGGTTAGGTTTTTAAAACAGTGCTCTGCTTATTTTCCTGCTTTTATGTCCTTTGCCAATCACATGCCTGAATGAAGCTGAAGATACAATGATAGCTATTCTGTGAAACAATCATGCCTAAAAACACTGGGTTTGCAGACAGCAGTTCACAAAATTTCAATTGGTCTGATTTTATATAGAAGAATCCTTCCCAAATTACACTGATTGACCCAGCTTCCACTCGAGTGCCAGTGGATGCTTTCCAGACTTTGGTAAGCTAATAAATTATCCCACAAGCCCTCAAATTTCCACAGCATTGACCTCCAACATGAGAGCCGTGGCTATAGAGAACCAAGTCTCACGAGCAGTAGATCTAAGCATGTTCAGCCATTCTAAGGCTGCGTTATTGAAATAAGTCTACAGAACGGTTTCTCTGTGCCACATAGAAGTGTTGAGTGTTGCAGTATTTTGGCAGCTAATCAGCCATCACTTGGAGTCCAGTGATATTGTGAACATCTATCTGGCTGGGAAATGTGTTGCAGTTTGGCAGGTACAGAGAGTCCAGTGTCCAGCGCCGAGAACCAGACAAATATGAAAAGCAAATATCCATCAAAATGATGCACCGAGAGCACATTCAACACTGAATCTTGTGTATTTTGGGTGGATTTTCTCTTGAAGAAGAGATATTTTTGGGAGAGCAGCCTGTCATTTTGCTGCAGTGTTGCCCCCCCCCCCCCCCCTTGTGTGTTGAGTGTAGCTTTGCAGCAGACCAGTGTGCTGTCTGACTGTATAAACTTGTTTAAAAAGGCGTCGAGCATCAAACCGCCGCTCTCTGCACAAAGGCTTCGGCTTTGTGACTCGATGAAAAGTTGTTTCTGTTGCTTGTGTGGCGTGACCGCGGTGCTGAATAACAGCTGGGGGTGTGGGCTGTGTGTGTGAATTTGAAAAATGGTAGGCCTGGAGTGACATAAATCCATATTTATGTCTGAGTGTGTGTGTGTGTTTGTGCTGGTGTATTTATTTGATACAGATTGAGGAGGAGAACCAGTGTGTTGGTGTTCCTGTTGTAAATGTTTATACGGACTGCTTAATTTCATTCCTAACTGTGTGTGTTAGACAGACAGATGGACCGATATACCACTAATCAAATCTACTAGTGAAAGGACGGGTGTGTGTTGTGGCCTTCAGCGACCAAAATCCAAATGATCTACCATCCATTTAATTCAATCTAGATGTAGATTTTCCCACATGTGCTGGCTCTACGGTGCTTGAGGCAGTTGGAACCAGCTGGACACGACTGGCTTTATGTACACGCCAGCCATATCTGATTTAGTTTACATTCAGGCTCGGAAACTATGAACTCCGCTTGAAAGACCGTAAAGCAGATGGAAACAGAGGACATCACTTTGCACTAAAACAATTAAAATCTTCCCCAAAGTTATCATAACGAGTGGTGAAGTGTGTTCAGACCACTTTAAAACCTATGTTTTCTTCAAGTGACTGAAGTCCTATGTTTCACAAATCACAAGTGTTTTATTAGTTTGTGTCATGTTGAACAGGTGTTCATGGTATTGCTGTGCAGACATTGTACGTTCCTCCGCCGTGAAAAACATCTCACTAATTGGAGGAGTTTGGACAAATTAATGTTTGTCACGTGAAAACGGTAATAATTTGGAATTGAGATTATACAGTATATAGACAGTACACGTTTGATATAATTAAGTTGTGAGGGATTGTGGCTGTCTGGTGTCGATCACTGAAAGCTATTTTCTCCACAAATCATTTAATGCTTCATGCTTATTGATTTCTGAAATTGACCTTTCAGTGGTTCTAGACTTGCTACACGGTAAGCTTCAGACTAGTGAAACGATGAGTTTCTCACACACAGGAGCCAGACCTACTTTTTAAAAAAAAAAGGTACATCTGCTTGATTTAAGGACAGCTGGACTACGACCGGTCAAATCTGGAGAAATCCGTCCACTCATTTATAGACCTGATTAGTAGCCTAAGTGAAGTTGAGTCCCAGGTGGGTTCAAGGCAAACATTATCAGAATACACATCGAGCAGCTTCCACCTGCTGTGTTCCTGAGACACACAAAAGGGTCTGTAGTGAGTCGCCTGCATTTCAAACCTGCTGAATACGTGTGACGCATCGCTGTTTGTGTCACTATAAAACAAAAAAAAATACTATCAGTAGTGAAATATATTTTCAAAAAAGGTTTCAGCACCATCAAGTCTCAGCTGATACGTGGGATCAGAAACTCTTGACTGAGAAGGAACCAAATTATCCCGCTTACTGTGGATCGCTGGTGGCTTGCTTCACCAATGATTTGGTCTTCTGGAGCTGGTAAACCTGAATTTTGAGTGATGAAGGCCGTACCTTGTCTACATGTCTGTGTAGCCAATGCAGCACTTCAGCAGCACCTGCGGCCCTCTGTCAGTATCAGACTAAATGCTGTAGTAGAAATGTGCACTAGAAGCATTTTGGCAGAGCTCACAGCCCAATACAGTCCATGTAGTTGCACGCTTTACGTAAACAAAAAATGCTTCCGTTATGCGCCTGGTGTAGTCGGGTGTTTTTGGTTTTAAAGTTGACGTACATCTCTTCATACATGAGACTGACGACTGAAAAATGCTGCTAGGATTCTGACCTGCGCGGACCGAAATGATGATAAAATCATTTTAAGTGACAGACAGTGTGCGGGATTGTTTGGTTCCTTCTCCAGTAGGGAAATTTATGAAAGCTGAGAGAGAGCACACTTACATCAAACATACATGATATTTGAACAAGCAAGAGTGAAGCATTCTGTTAACTTATCTGTCCGGTGTGCGCACTCTTCTGGTGTGAAGAGGACAATTGACATGTGGCAGATGGGCTCATTTAAGGGAGGTTCAGCCTTAGTCTACCACTTCTACTTCCTGCCAGCTGGCAACCAGTGTTTTTTATTTTTATTTCCAAAAGTGTGGAGGATGGCACATACACTCACACACATTACTCGGCCATGTGTAATTGGGGTGATGAAAAGACCTGTGTGTCAGAACGTGTCTAGGCACACACACACACACACACACACACACACACATCTGACCACTGACATACAACATCCGGTGCTCTTTAGTGACTGTAGCCTTTAGTCTCATTACTGGAGATTAATCGATGGCAAAGCTCTGGAAAAGAAGACAGACGGATAAATGGACGGACCATGAAAGAGAGAGTGGGCGAGCGAGAATACAGGACAGGTTGGAAAGAGCGGGGGGGGGGGGGGGGTCTGAGTCAGACTTGCAAAGAAGGATGATTAAATGAAAAGATGGGAATACATGATGGAGCAAAGAGGAGAGTAGTGTCTCACTCACTCGCTGTTGCAGGCGAATATATTTTCAGCATTACGTCTCGTCTAGCCTTGTTTTAAAGGCCCCTCCTGCGGTTTCACTCCATTATGCATCTCACACACTTTAAAACACACACACAGCTACTGGTTTAACTCAGATTACGTGTACTCTGCTCATCAGCATGTGAAATAGAAATATTTTCAAAATTTCCTTAAAACTCACTCAACTGGCAGCTTGTATAAATGCATTTTAACCCCTGTTCTCTTTGTTGTAATACAGCAACCCTACAGAATTAGCTTTCGTGGCGCGAACAACAGCCTAGGCGCGATGACTAACCTCAGTAGATGGACACAGCGGAACCACTCGGTGTCGAGTTCCTCAGAGCCCACCAGAGTCTCCCATCTCAGACGATCATAAGCGACAGGATCACAGAGGCCCTAAGCCCTACCAGTTTGAACCTCTGGCTGGGTCGAAGCCTCCAGAACCCGAGGCTGAGTGTTGCTGAGTCCTTGGCCATGCCCGTGCCCCTTCACACCCTTCCCCCTTTAGCTCTGTGTTTGGTACGGTCTCTCTTCAGAATCGGCCTTGTTGGCCAGGTATGTGTACACATACAAGGTTTTTGACGAAGGTATGGCTGAAAGGTTTTAAAGCAACAGTGCTAGAATTAGTACAATGGTGCTGAGTGCAAGTGGTGCTGAAATAAGTATGATTAATGTAACAGGTGGCTTTATATACATGAGGTAGTTCAATATGACAGTATGTACAGCATGTGTTGATTTTAAAAAGTGTTCAAATTTAGCCAAACCGTGAGCTAAATGTACAGTGGATGTTTGTGTCACAGGGTTATTGCACAGGGACCGCTTCACACAAAGACTAGACAGAGAAGTGCTTCACACTGTTTTCACGTTAATTTGAAGTTGGTGCTTACAAACAGCATTTTAGATGGGGATCCGAACTCAATCAGAAGCTGTATTTTTGCTTTTTTTAAAATTTTTTATTTATTAGTACGAGCGTGGCAACCACTTTTAAAAACTTAGTGTTGATCCAGTGATGGAGTCTCGGCCATAGTGGTTGTGGATTCAGTACTTTTCTCAAAGGTACTGCAGCTTGAGTGTTTCTCCGTCACCTTCGTCACCTCACATGGATATTTGAGCTGTCGACCCGGTGACAGAGCCGACTGCACCGGCAGCACTTTAACAGGGTTTCCGAGTGCATTTAAATGTTCTCATTGCTGCTAACAAACGTGCAAACAATGACATGCAACGTGAAACAAAAGCGCCACTTGGATTCTTTAATGAGCCAGCGGCTCTTTCCTCCTCCACGAAGCCCTGAAGGACGCCAGCAATTTATGTGGCGTTTGGGAGCCACCGGCGTCGTCCTCGAGCCCTCACGCTCCGATATAAATGGCCTTGATCTTTACTGATGGCTGCGCTTGTTGTTGTGGGTTTTTTGGTGAAGACGCCATCTCTCGGTTTTTCGGCTGGATTGATGTAAGGGGTTAGTGGCACTTAAAGGGATAGTTTGCAGAAATTAATCTGGCAGGGACTGCCGGGTTTGTCAGAGGTGATGCCGTCACCTTGGATGGAGGTGCATTATCTGGATGAAAAGGCAGCAGCGGCCGACAAGACTGATTAGGACGGGACATCCTCCCTCCACGTTTTTACTGCTTCTTGGTGTTTTCCATAGCGGCGCACTCGCTCCATTGGTCTTTCTTTCCTGGTGTCTCGTGCTCTCATTTCCCATCATGTCCACACGAACACAGTCTCACAACCAGCTACTTTTTCTAATGTTTTTCACATGGCAGGAAAATCTATTTAATAAAATGGGGGGGGGGATCTACTATAGACAAAATATCCAAGGCATTTGTAAGTGAATTGCAATGGAAATAAGAGATCATTTATGATGCAATAGTTTTTCCTATCAGGGATCTAATATATTGACTTACATGCGACGATATATTTGCTATGGATTGTTCTAAATGCAATATATGAGAAAAACTTATAATGCAGAACTCTTACGTATAGTGGAGTATTTCCGAAAGTACAAGAGTGGTATGTTTGGGTGAAAGCCCGGTCCAAATGTTTCACTTTGTGGGACAAAAGTTAACCTTGAGTCTTGTGGGTATCCTGTGTGATGGAGTGAAGCTGGTTTGCTGTGAAAGTGAGTCTTTCCCGGTGTGTGAGGGGTAGTTACGTTATTTAGTCAGCCATG
This sequence comes from Coreoperca whiteheadi, assembly GCA_011952105.1. Lineage (NCBI taxonomy): Eukaryota > Metazoa > Chordata > Actinopteri > Centrarchiformes > Sinipercidae > Coreoperca > Coreoperca whiteheadi. Next base: position 23,157,915 of record CM022492.1, read on the forward strand.
AAGTGCCCAGATAAGCTCAGGGTGCTGTACAATAGTTACTGAAAGGCTGTGCGCTTCATTTACTGCCACAGAAAATAAATCAAAAGTCCCTGTTTATGTAATGTTACCATGGTGTCTGCTTGTAACGTTGGCGCTGGCTGAAACCTCCGCCAAAAATTCCTCTATGCAGGAAAAACCCTGATACATGAAGTCCTTCTACATTGTGAAATTGTCTAGTATTATCTAGTAGAGTGGGATTTTACATGGAGAAAGGAAAGCCGTGCTAAAGTCCAGCAACACTTGCAGTATTAAAAGCGACTGTATTGTCAGACTTCACAATCGGCCTCAAGGCGAAACACATTGGTCTGACAATACTGTTGTTTTGGCCCTTTAAGAAAATATCTGTCCCAGAAAAGAAGCTTATCCCTTAATGTAAGCATCATTTGTGTGACTGTGGTGGGCAACAAAATGTGCAAATGTATCTAAGTTTTTCTTTTCAGACAGTGAATATGTCCATTATTAGCATAACAATCAGCTGAATATGAATCATCTGCTTAAAATGCAGTTTTTTCAAATTGTTCTCTGCTGGAAGAGAGTATGTAAATGCTGTATATTTTCCACCTAGCTGATTGAATTGCACCAAATGTACATTAAGTTCTCAAAATAGGTTCAAAATAAGCTCGGTGGTCCGAGGGAAACGGGTCTGTCTACAGTCATATAATAAAGCTGTCTGTCTATTTCATTTTTTTCCCTTCACTTCGTTCAGCTCATTCTCTCAAATAAACATAGCGGTATGTGTTGGTGTACTAGGTGTCCTTACTTTCCTTTTAGCTGCTATGATCCGACAATCAGGCAGTGTTTTGTCCTTCCTGATGTGTCTAGACTTTAGCCAAGGACAGCTTGCAATAGTCATTCGGAAGTCAAAAATTTTTTTTGTTCCTTGATGGACGGTTTGCAGCCTAACATTTATGGATTCAAACATGTTGTTGAAACCAGTGTTAAAGGAAATCTTCAGCGGACCTCACCGCCCTGCTAACCTTTAGAAAAAGCCCTTGTCCTCCCGATGATACTTTCTTCACCCACGGTTGGTGTTAATGTGTAAATGACAATATACAAATAAATGGATCCAGTTGTTAGCTTCCTCTGCGTTAAATAAAACCAGTGCTAGATGTAATATCCCCATTTTTCCCTTACAGTTTTAGGCTCAATCAATACCTAATCAATCAGTTCAATGAGCCGTGTAGCATTTAGCTGAAAGGTGAAGGATTGGATATTTTCGTATTAAAGCTGCTGCTGTTTTTCTATGTCAGGAAACGTGTGACAGGTCATTACTGTAGTTTACCACCAGCGTCGACCACATGCACTCACACAGCTGGTGCTGGCCTTTCACTCGCAGTACGACGCCTACTCATAATGTCATGAGAGTGTGTTTATAACTGCATAATGCTAGAGTACATCTCAGCATGCTGGTGGCACTGTCACAGTATATTGAGAGAGCTGTCACGTATTCAATATTTTCATACCTACAGTATAATGGTAGCTCTTTTGTGGGGGAATGAATCTGTGTCTAGTTTTAAACTGAAATGTAGTGAGAACTCCCTAAGAAAGGAACAAACAGCTTTTAGGCTTTTTTTTTTTTTTTTTCTTCTCAGAAACATTGAGTATAATCTAATGTACAACTGTAAGACAGATGTGTAGGAGGCTAAAATCAAATGGAAAAAGTGGTGAACCTCTGCACGCTGTGGAGCCGACCACTTTTTTACCTACAAACTAAATGAACCCAGACTGGTCTTCTGAATGCAGACCGGTTTGATGACATAATGAGGAAAATTATTATGACCAAACGTCCTCACGGGGACAGACAATGACATTCTAATGGAGGACGTTTTGTTTTTCCCCACTTGTGTTTTACTTCATATGAGGACTTAGCTGTCGGTTAAAGGACAGTTCTCCCGTCTGCAGGTAAGATCGTCCTGGAGTAACTATCTGGGATCCGAAATGTCTGTTCGCTCGCACTAGTTGAGACTTGTCCTCCCTAGGGTAAGGTAAGTTCACGTGAAAAGCGTCGTCTTGAGCTAACGTGTCGTACTGTGGAGAAAGACGTGAGGCGTCTCCTGAAACGACGTGGAAGTGGAGTAGACAAGGAGGCGAGAGTCCAGCTGGGCTTTATAACCTCGGTGTCGTCATAGCCGTGCGCCCTTCTGTCCTGCACCATGTTTGGGTTCAACTGGGCTCTCGCGTTGCCTTCGAGACAGATTTCATAACAAGTTCACACGTCGGTGTGAAATAACGGTCGACTGTGGCTCTTTGTCTCCCAGTCAGGCCTGCGGTTGAGGCTTGGTCCTTGCAAGCAGGCCGCAGTCGTGTTTCCCCCACATGGGATGCTAGGCTACGCTAGGCTACGCTAGGCGAGGCCCAACAGCAGAGTAGGCTTTCTTTTTATTCGGTATTGTGAATGTTGCAGCTTCTCGGTGTCACTAGAAGGGAATTTACTTGATTAGGTGTGTCACCAATGTGATCCTCAGTACTGTCCTCTGTAGTTGCAGATTTCAGGTGTTCTCCTGCCAACGTCTGTAGAAGTGATTTTTACTGCCGGGCATTTTCCGTCCGAACGCTGTGGCGATTCACCACAACGACGCACTGTTGCAAATGTTTTTGTGAAAACAGAAAATAGCAGTTTCTCCTTCCGAGTCGTCTGCAATTCTGATGAATTTGTTGGAACTTCTGCCAGTCACACACACACACACACACACAATCCCAGCCTGAAGGAGGTTCAGCTGCAGATGAATGAGTAACTGCCAGACTGCTAAAGAAACTGAGGGTGCGTGTGAGACTCTGCAGCTGCTGTTCATACACTAGCAGTCACACTATTCTCTCACTCCATCCATCCCTTCATCCTTCGGTCCTCTCTTCTCTCCATCCTCCTCGTCTTTCCATCTTCATCTTCCTTTTCAGTTTCCTCCATTCCTCCGTCATTTTTCTCTTCTTCCTTCCCACATCAGTCATCTCTTTAATTCTCCAATAATTCACCGCCTCTCTCCGTCTTTCTACATCCCTCCATCCCTCCTATCGCTCTGTTTGTGTCTTACAGTCAACTGTGTATGCATTGAACTTTGCACCATCGTTAAAAAAACTGTTAAATCTTAAAATTTACAAATGTACAGGCAGTTGTATTCTTAGTCTCAGAGTGTGTTCTGTACTGAAGATGTTTCTCCCGCTGAGCTCTGAGGAAAGGCAGTTGCACGAGTTTTCCGCAAACCAAAAGAACGACCTGATCCTGTCAGCTGAATAAGACACGATGGTCACGTCAGAATCAGAGAGCACAGGCTGCTCACATTTCTGTCAGTAAGTAGGTACGCACACACACACACACACACAGAGCGAGTGGAAGTGGATTAGCCGTTACTGCGTACTTTGAATGTTTGTGTGTGTGAGAGGGATCAAATGATCAGGGTTCATCAGGACTTTTTCAGGTCAATCAACCTCACCGAGAGCCTGCTAATCTGTTTCTGTGTGTGGTTTTTACTGGGTTTATTCGTTCAGCACCCAACTCTGTGATCTCTCACTCCCCCTCGTTCTGTTTTTAATCATGTTTTTTTTTTTAATTATCCGTCTCACAATGATTTTGTTTTTTCTTGCTGTCAATCGTCACATCTGTCTTTGTCCTTATCTCTCTGTAGTTCTGTCACTGGCGAACAAATCAAAAGTAAAATATTCTGCAAAAAATAAAGAAGAAATAATTCAACTTGTTCCCACTGCAGTTTGATGAAATAATGTCCCTCAAAATGACTGTTAATGTCTTTGAAATATCAGGCAGGTAAATTAATTCATATCAAAATGAATTACACTTTTACGGAAATAAAAGTAAAAACGGGGAGAAACTGTCTCAGTCTGAGCGATGGAAAATTCACTTTCAGCGTGTTCCTCCTCTTCAGTTCAAGAGGCAAATGGTCTTCAGATGGAGTAAAGATGTAATGTACCCGAGGGGCGATTTGGCTTTATAGACAGCTGTTAATGAGTACACAAGAATCCAACTCAACCTGCAATCAGTCCAATACATGCAAATAATCCATACACAAACAAACACAGGTTAACATTGTCATTTGTCACCAAAACCAACCATCACAGAAAGCAGTGAAACTAAGGCAGCCAGGGGACACGTCAGACAGCCACAGCAAGTCAGAGGCCAAGTCACATTTTGTAAAAAGAGCTTATGTAAAGATCACTTAAATTTACACCAGTAACATTAGAGCACACATTAACACGCAGGGAGACTTTGCATTTCACACTGAGATGATTAAACCAACAGATCATAGCAAATGTTAGAACGGACTAAAATAAATATAGAACACTTTGGACTTGTCAACACACACTTCTGAGCTTCCTTAAGACATTTTATGAATAAGATCAGTGTTGGCATCGAAGGCGAGTGTATCATCCAGGATGGTTCCCAAGTATAGGCTCCCCGTTTTAATGTTGGTAGGAACAAGACAAGTAGGGGCTCCTGGGAAAGTCAGTGAACATCTCTTTGGGCTTCGACACGTTCAGTCGTAGGAAACTGACACGTTCTCCTGCCACTGCTCCACGGCTCACTGTGCAGAAGCCGGACTACGACCGACTCGTCCGCACACTTAAGAACGTACCAGTTTTTCTAATAAGACTTGACAGTCGTTTGTGTAAAAGACAAAATAAGTGGGGGGAAAGGACGCAGCCCTCAGGAGACCCGGTGGAAGATAAGAGAGTACTAGACGGAGAACCATTCACCGGAACTCTGTTCCGTTTGGCAAAAACACAATTAACCAACAAGCATTAATTGACCATAACACCGGTGTGAGAGTGAGGCAGCCGATGAGACCAGTGTTGTCATTTATGGGCGTTTTTTTTAAACACAATTGGATGATCATTTGATAATTTGTGAACGTGTTGATAGTTAAAAACATCTGAAATTGGGAAGGTGTATTGTTCTGTTGTCTATCAGTCGTGTCCTGCACAAATGGATAGTCAGACGCTTGATATTGAAGTTTTATATTCAATCCTGAGCTTTTTTTTTTTCTCCGTTTAATTCAATGAAATGTGATCTGATTTGTTTTCTTGGCAAAATGTATCTTTTATACTCATTGAATCTGTTTTTCAAAGGCCTATACAGAAGTGTAGAACACATTTTGGTACTTCTAAAGTGTCGATCATCAAAATCTTACCACTCAAATACTCCTGTGTTCACTGCCTGCCGAATCATAATTGTCCAATGTGCTTTTGCCGTCAACTACTTTGGATTTCAGATTTTCTCGATGAATGTGCTGTGAACATTGCACACAATCCTGTAGATACCTTCTTTGAATTGTGACTAGACCTGGTTTAAGTGGCCCTTGTTGCTTTTCTCCATGTGAAGTTTCTAAAACCAGTTCCGTCTGTCCTCAGAATCATGTTTCATGCATGAACCACAGAGGAAAATTAGGAGAATTACGATCTGAAACCCATTTTGTCTCGCCGTTAAATCACTGGTCGACTCGGGTATTTTGCTGCTCGGTTTCTTTTTCATCTCGTGATTTTGAAGCAGTTGTCCAGATTGCTGTGGAACCGGAGCGCCTCGATTCTACTAACCGCTATTCACAAAAGGACAGCGGCCATTCTATTGAACAGATCAGTCAGTAAGAGAGTCTTGCTTCCGGTAATATCTTCCTCTTGTCCTTTTCGCTGAACCTCCATTGTTCAGGTGGATTATCTTTTGGGGAATACTTCAAGTTATTGGTGCAGGAAGTGGCGTTTCATGGCTCCAGAATGTGTTTGCATTATGTTAAACTATCACTCATGCAGGCAGTCGTATACACTGTCTGAATGTCAGTTGTCCTTTAAAGTAACCAAAGATGAAAAATGTCACAGGAGAAACTAAGCGTTATTAAAAAATACAAAAAAAAGATGCTTCTGAGGTCAGAACTGGGGGGTGAGGACTTCCCGGTGTCATTAAAAGAACTCCGCTCCATAAGACAAAACCATTAGGTGTCAGAGTTAGCGGCAAGGCCTCTCATTACCAAGATGGCTGCTGCTTGTTCCGTGAAGGATAAGTTGCCGTTAGAGCTGGATTACTGCAGAAAAACCCAATTACAGCCAAGAGCCCCCCCTCAGAAGCACCGAAAGATGGAGGAGTTTTTTATTTTTTATTTTTCCTGTTCGTTTTACCTCTGAAAGTTAAGAGAGCACTTTGCTGGCGTGTCACATCACACCGAGATGTATCGGAATGAAACGGGCTTTTGTGCGCCTGTTGAGCTGCTGTGGTGGATAATCCATTAATCATTTATTAATTAAAGGCTAACATTTTACTAGACAGCTGCGATAAAACAAAACTATTAAAAAAAAATTATTACATTGGAACACAGCGGTCATGCACAGGGAATATGTTACTAGGTGAGGTTTGCTACAACAAAATTAAGACCAGTTGGGACGATTTGTGTGTGTGTGTGTGTGTGTGTGTGTTACCAGTTCCAGAATATACCGATTAGAGACATTTTTCTGTTTTTGTGTAATGAAATCAACGTGGTTTGGGAATAGAAGGGTTGACAGATGTTGTTCCTGCGTATATGACTAAGTGCAGAGTATCTGTTGTTCGCTGAAAGGTACTGACTGAATCACTTTTATTTTGATGATTGATTCCTCCTGAAATGTCAGATGGTAGAGAAACCTGCCCGTCACAAATAGCTTCAGTCTTGAAATAGCTTGCTTTGTTCGACCATCAGTCCTCAACCTAAAGATACTCTATTTACGATGATGTGTGTGGAAAACAATTATTCATATGGCCATTTTCTTACCTGCCACCTCTATAGTTAAGGTTTGGTCAAGTTTAGAAAAATAAACTATGGGGTTATTGAAAGATGGAGGTCAGTGTTACGTGAAAACAACGTGGTAATAAATGAGACGAACAGCGACCTCGCCCGTCAAAGTCACAAGCTTTGGACAAATGTGGCGGTTTTTCTGGTTTACGACAGGCGTTTTTTAAGAGGGTGGAAACGGAGGTTGTTTGGCATTTTGCTTGATAAATTACTTAAAGCCAAGCCGATATCAAAAGTTTGTGACTAAATAAGCAACAGTCACGGTCAAAATGTGGGTAAAAAGCGTCCTTAGATATGAATTATTGATAGTTTGATGCTGAAAAAACTTAGCTCATCTGCTTCATCAGGGCTGTGTGGGTTTGGTTTGAATCATATTTGGATTCAAATGCTGCTGAATCCTGATTGGTGCACGAAAGTCCGTGACTCCACCCTTCAACGGACTCCTGTCCACTTCAAGCGACGGTGACGAGCAGGAACAATAAAAATCTCTCACCAACCAACCAAAACACACGTTTATGCAGGACTTCGTCGCCCATAAGTGTGATCGATTTAAAAATAAATAAAGGTTTTCAGGGCTTTTAAACAATTGATTTGCTTATCGGAGTTAATCTTCTTTTGACTGACTCATCAACTATTTTTTTCAGTATCTCTAAGTTAAGATGTCTCCTTATATTTTGCGTCTACCACGTAGAGGTACTGCACCTTAGCCAACTTCAGATCAGTGTTAAGTCTGTTTGTATCCTTTTAACACGGCTCAACTTGTTAATTTACTATAACAACTATTCATACAGCTTTTTCCAAACAGACCAATTATGAAGAGCTTTACGGGGCAGATGTGTCACGAACACATGTTAGACACAGATTATTACTGGACAGAATGGTGAAACTTTATGGTTTTTATTGATCTTTTCATTGGAATTCGAGCATGTTTGACAGTCACTAAAAGTTAAAGACGTCAAAGTTTCAGTCATACGTTGAGCTGAAATTCACTGTATTTCCACAGCCGTACTGTTTTTACTCAGGTCATTAATGGCCTTAAAGATTCATCATTGAAGAGGCATGGATTTATAGAGGAGAGGTCTATTAACAAAGTTAGGGCATTTTGGAAAGATCTCTAACTTTCTTTCAGATAATAAGACAATTATATTCCTGGAGTCAGATCTGACCTGAGCTGGTCGCCCGAGGGTTAACCTGCTGTCCTCTCTGTTATTCTGCCCATTTATCGCCTCACAGCTTTAATTACCTCTCGGAAACCAGCCGGAGCTGAGAGCTTGGCTTCTTTTATTTTGCTCTTTAAATTGGTCTTAAACTCGACTCCGGGCTGCTTTAAAAGCGTCTCTTAAACTCTTCTTCTTTGTGACACCTGCAGATACCCTGAGAAACCTCCTCTGGCTTCCTCAACATTTCTCTCTCTTCTTCTATATCAACTTCCCGAAGCGCTCCGTCCCTTTCGTTGAACGCCCGATCCGCTTCGAAATCTCCTTCCTCTGTTTCACATTTTGTCATTATTTCCCATAATTCCACAGGTCTTTCGGTGTCGGTTCGCTGGGAGCATGAGCAGTCGACTGGAAGTGACTGGGTAGGAATAGACGGCGTCTGTATCAGGATCTCTATTAACTTTCTGCTGACAAGATAGTCTTGAAATAATGAGACCAAGTGCTCCAGGTGTACGCAGACGTGCATGTACTGTACTTCCTGTGTGTGTGTGTGTGTGTGTGTGTGTGTGTTATTACACGTCTTCACAATCTCCTGGTTGTTGTTGCCGTGAGGCTTGAAGTGAAAACTGGTGAGATCAGACTTTTCATGCTGTTGTTTGGATATTAAAACCAGGGAAAAGTTGAATCCATAAAGCTGCTCATTTCTCACAGAGTAATGGACTAGTACAAAAGTTCACTGAGGTCAGTGCGTGCAGCTGTGATGACTGCCTGTGTCATAACACTGTAATTTTAAATGTAGAATAATGCTAAAGGATTGTGGTACATTTAAATGAGCGCCCAAACGTTCATTTTGATCAGCATAGCTGTTATGTGATGAGAACACCAAAATCATCCAAAGATACTTTGGTATCAGCTACACTGTTTCCAGTGACAGAAGACTTCATGCGAACATTTTTAGCATCTAGAGCACCGGTTCGGTCTTTTCATGCTTTACACCTGGTTATCTGGCTCAGGCGCGTTCAGCTCATCAACAGCTGAGAGACAGGTCCTCGATCAGCTGAAAACGGCCAAACGAGCAGAGTAGAGATTGAAAATATGCAGTGACGGGGTACGGAGTACCATTGGTTGGAGTGAAAATATTACATTTTCACTCCAACGTGACATTACACACACACACAACCTCTCTGTCTGAAGTGGCTGCAAGTTAGTTTCATTGTTGATTAATGTGTCCATTATTTATTATTTTAGTCTATAAAATGCAGCAGAAATGCTCCATATGACGTCTTAATAAACCTTATTTTTCCTGACAAATGCTCCAGAAACCCTTACATATTTAGATAACAGTCATTAAACACCGGTGAGGCTTGAACCAGAGAATGATTGCCATGTTTTCCTTGTTAAACACATGATTTTCAAGATGATTGTTGTTACATTTTCTGTTAACAAGTATTCGTTTCGGCACGGCCTTTCTTTCATCACACACAGATCTGTTTTTAAACCGGTCAGCTGGAATTTGACTGGCGCAACTGTGCAGCAATGGTTTTGTCCGTGATATAGCAGCATGGCTGTAGACGGAGCAAAGTTGGCCTGGCATTTTGGTCCAGAGTGAAATATCTTGGAAAAAATTGGTTTGGATTGCAATGATGCTTTGCCGGACTGCTGCGTTTTCAGCATAGCAGGTGTCTTTGCTAAGACAGCGTGCCGCATATAACTCCGCATATAACTCTACAAAATGACTGAACAAGCTCTGAAGTGATGGAACATGGGATAAAACATACACCTGTTGCTGTCGTTTCTTTGATCAGGGGCAAAAGTGTCTTTTCAGCTGTAACCATAACCTCGGCCATAGACGGTCATGGGACCGTGTGCAAATTTAAAGTCAGCATATTTTATAACAATTTAGCAGCTATTTTGTGTGATTGGGCGCGCAACAGTGACTTGGCGTGAGCTTGGCCTCGGCAGTGTGATAATTAACTTTTTATACCGTGGAAACCTGTCCCTTTAACATCTCTGGACTGCTTCATGCAATATTACATTTTGCGATATTTGCACCAATGTTATGAATAACAATAATTTATTTGATTAGCACAAAAGAGACAGATTATTTTATCCATGAACGATTTCTCAAATAATTATACAATATAAAATAACATACAGTTATAGAGGACTTTACCCATGTGGCCCACCCCTAGTATCATGAAAGTTAACTGGAGGACAACACACAGGGGACATCGTGGAGCCTCTTTCTCTCTTGATGTTTGTCTTGATGCGAGAGGAACAGATGACAAAAAAGAACAAACGCTACAAAAACTTCAACAACAAAAAAGGTGTTAAATCATCATTTAACAAAATCTCAATTAACTCCACAGAACAGTCCACAAAGAACACCATCTCCATATCGGCACCAGATGGCTGAAAAATCTGTGACTGTTAAAACGCAAGTAATTTAGCATAGAGATGTCATTTAAAACCGTGGCGACCTGTGGGACTTCAGTCTTTAAACTCCGAAACGCCACAAATTGGCCAACAACTGGTCAAAGAACAGGATCGTCATATCTTCGCATCGGCGACTGTTAAGTTCTCAAAGTATTTTACCTTTAAAATAACCATCCAACACACACAGCTGCGAGCTGGGGGTGTTTCTGCACCTGTCCAGGTGTGAGGCAGGGGTGGGGCAGCCCGAGCACACGAGCCGGGATGTGTTGATCCAGCGAGCGATAAGCGATGAAAGAACTGCTCTTCTATGGCTACGACACGCGTCAACGCTGGGGGAATAAGACAGCGGTGTATCGTGACGCGTCAACTCGCCGCCGGTGTTCGGGCATACATAGAAAACAATGGTTTTATTTTCTTTTGTTTTTTTTTTATATGTGATGTGTGCTGCCCTTACGTCAGCAAGCGCGTTATCAATTTGTTAACCAAGGCTTTACCTTTCTGTGGGAGTGTTTTTGAATAATAGTTTATTTTTAAGCAACAATCAAAATCTTCTGATGCATGGAAGAGGTGTACACACGCGCACACACACGTTGTACTTCTATCTTTGTGAGGACCGTCATTGACATAATGCATTCTCTAGCCCCTAACCCTTAACTAAATGCCCAACCATAACCTAATTGTAAATGTCCTTTTACAAAATGTCATTTTGGCTGGTCCTAATTGTAAAAGGACCAGCCAAAATGTCCTCACTCGATAGGTTTAAAAAAAACAAACAAACAGTGTCAGTCCTCGCTATATATACACACACACACACTTGTACGCCCACTCTCAGCTCTTCAGCCTGTTGGTCTGTTAGAGCTAATTTCCATGCGTGGGAACAAAGCAGCATCATATCACATATCACAGCATGGACTCTTGCATAACGACATGCACATACTGTACATGCAGGCGCATGATGTCCGTGCATATATAATCAAACATGTCATTTCTGCCACTGTTGCCGCGGTCACTAACAGCTCAGAAGCTTCCAGGAGCTTGGTTTTTTTAAATTAATTTATTTATTTTTTTAATGGGAGGATTCAAGGACGGTTGTATGTACTTGTGATGTACACTTTAAACATCTGCATTCACAGCGAGCGGCTTTTCTGATTGGTGCCACAAACACAGCCTCGACTGCGGCAGGTCCTCACGACGTTCACATTTCAGTGTTTCACTTCCACTTAGAATCTCAGAAAAACAGCCTGGCGAGAGGTGCAAAGCTATGATTAAAGGCTTTGAAGGTGTGTGCCAGTTCCTCATTTGAATCTCCAGTGCTCTTTACGAAAGCCTTTGAAGCCAGGTAATAATACGGTATAATCTTGTACTGTACTTGAGCAGCAGTCAGGCCAGTCTGTATTTAGAGCGAGCGGTGGTGAATAGATGGCGGCACGGGAGTGGATTTTCACTCCTGTCCCGTCCCAATCCTGGAAGAATGACTCCCAACACATTCCCGATTTTAAAACCATGAAAAAATAGTGTTTTTTTCATATTAGAACTGCATATATATATATATATATATATAGAAACCGAGCTATGATTCCCTGTCCCGCCTGCTCCTGTTGATTTATTTCATTCTTCTTTTCCTTTCGGCTGTTCCCTTTCAGGGGTCGCCACAGCGAATCATGCGCCTCCATCTAACCCTGTCCTCTGCATCCTCTTCACTCACACCAATTAACTTCATGTCCTCTCTCACTACATCCATAAATCTCCTCTTTGGTCTTCCTCTAGACCTCCTGCCTGGCAGCTCCAACCTCAGCATCCTTCTACCAATATATTCACAGTCTCTCCTCTGAACGTGTCCAAACCACCTCAATCTGGCCTCTCTGGCTTTATCTCCGAAACATCTAACATGAGCTGTCCCTCTGATGTACTCGTTCCTGATCCTGTCCATCCTCGTCACTCCCAAAGAGAACCTCAACATCTTAAGCTCTGCCACCTCCAGCTCTGCCTCTTGTCTCTTCTTCAGTGCCACTGTCTCTAAGCTGTACAACATCGCTGGTCTCACCACCGTCTTGAACACCTTTCCTTTCATTCTTGCTGATACTCTTTTATCACACAACACACCTGACACTTTTCTCCACCCGTTCCAACCTGCTTGCACTCGCCTCTTCACCTCTTTTCCACAGTCTCCATTGCTCTGGACCGTTGACCCTAAGTACTTAAAGTCCTGCACCTTCTTCACCTCTGCTCCCTGTAACCTCACCGTTCCACCTGGGTCCCTCTCATTGACACACATGTATTCTGTCTTACTGCGGCTAAGCTTCATTCCTCTGTTTTCCAGAGCAGACCTCCATCTCTCTAGATTCTCCTCCACCTGCTCCCTGCTCTCACTACAAATAACAATGTCATCCGCAAACATCATAGTCCATGGAGATTCCTGTCTAAGCTCATCCGTCAGCCTGTCCATCACCAGAGCAAACAAGAAGGGGCTCAGAGCCGATCCTTGATGCAGACCCACCTCCACCTTGAACTCCTCTGTCGCTCCTACAGCACACCTCACCACGGTCTTACAGCTCTCATACATGTCCTGCACCATTCTAACATACTTCTCTGACACTCCAGACTTCCTCATGCAATACCACAGCTCCTCTCTCGGCACCCTGTCATACGCTTTCTCTAAATCTACAAAGACACAATGCAACTCCCAGTGACCTTCTCTGTACTTCTCCATCAGCATCCTCAGAGCAAATACTGCATCTGTTGTGCTCTTTCTAGGCATGAAACCATATTGCTGCTCACAAATGCTCACCTCTGCCCTTAGCCTAGCTTCCACTACTCTTTCCCACAACTTCATTGTATGGCTCATCAGCTTTATTCCTCTGTAGTTGCCACAGCTCTGCACATCTCCCTTGTTCTTGAAAATTGGCACCAGTACACTTCTCCTCCATTCCTCGGGCATCCTCTCACTCTCCAAGATCTGGTTAAACAAACTAGTCAGAAACTCTACTGCCACCTCTCCTAGACACTTCCATACCTCCACAGGTATGTCATCAGGACCAACTGCCTTTCCACTCTTCATCCTCTTCAACATCCTCCTCACTTCACTCTTGCTAATCTTTGCTACTTCCTGCTCCACCCCAGTCACCTCGTCTACTCTTCGTTCCCTTTCATTTTCCTCATTCATCAACTCTTCAAAGTACTCCTTCCATCTTCCCATCACACTCCTGGCACCTGTCACTACATTTCCATCCTTATCTTTAATCACCCTAACCTGCTGCACATCCTTCCCATCTCTATCTCTTTGTCTGGCCAACCTGTACAAATCCACCTCTCCCTCTTTAGTGTCCAACCTAGCATACAAGTCCTCATATGCTCTTTGTTTGGCCTTTGCCACCTCTACCTTCACCTTACGCTGCATCTCCCTGTATTCCTGTCTACTCTCTTCAGTCCTCTCAGTGTCCCACTTCTTCTTTGCTACCCTCTTTCTCTGTATACACTCCTGAACTTCCTGGTTCCACCACCAAGTCTCTTTGTCCACTTTCCTCTTTCCAGATGACACACCGAGTACCCTCCTACCTGTCTCCCTGATCACATTAGCTGTAGTGGTCCAGTCATCTGGGAGCACTTCCTGACCTCCCAGAGTCTGTCTCAGCTCCTCCCTGAAAACTAAACGACATTCTTCCTTTTTCAACTTCCACCACTTCGTCCTCTGCTCTGCCTTTGTCCTCTTCATCTTCCTCACCACCAGAGTCATTTTACACACTAGCATCCTGTGTTGTCTGGCTACACTCTCCCCTACCACTACTTTACAGTCACTGGTCTCTTTCAGATTACAACGTCTACACAAGATGTAGTCCACCTGAGTGCTTCTCCCTCCGCTCTTATAGGTCACCCTATGTTCCTGCCTCTTCTGGAAGAAAGTGTTCACTACAGCCATTTCCATCCTCTTTGCAAAGTCTACCACCATCTGTCCTTCTGCGTTCCTGTCCTGAAGACCAAACCTGCCCATCACATTCTCATCACCTCTGTTCCCTTCACCTACATGCCCGTTGAAATCTGCACCAATCACCACTCTCTCACCTCTGGGGATGCTCTGCATCACTTCATCTAACTCACTCCAGAATTTCTCCTTCTCTTCTAACTCACATCCTACCTGTGGGGCATAACCACTCACAACACTGAACATCACCCCTTCAATTTCCAGCTTCAGGCTCATCAACCTGTCTGACACTCTTTTCACCTCAAGAACATTCCTCACAAACTCCTCTTTCAGGATAACTCCTACTCCGTTTCTCTTCCTATCCGACCCATGGTAGAACAACTTGAACCCTGCTCCTAAGCTTCTAGCCTTGCTACCTTTCCACCTGGTCTCCTGGACACACAGTATGTCCACCTTCCTTCTCTGCATCATGTCAATCAACTCTCTAGCCTTCCCTGTCATAGTTCCAATGTTCAAAGTCCCTACTGTCAGTCCTACATTCTTAGCTTTCCTCTTCTCTCTCTGCCTACGAACACACCTTCCTCCTCTCCTTCTTCGTCTTCGACCAACAGTAGTCCAATTTCCACCGGTACCCTGTAGGTCAACAGCACCGGTGGCGGTCGTTGTTAACCCGGGCCCCGACCGATCCGGTATGGAAGTCATTGTCATGATTCGCATTTTTAGTTTGGCATGTGTTTTACGTCGGATGCCCTTCCTGACACAACCCTCTGCATTTATCCAGACTTGGGACTGGCACATGAAGACACTGGCTTGTGCCCCCCTGCGGTTGCATTCTGTTGATTTATTTCATTATTTTTTTTTTTTTTCCTGTCTCAAATTTCCTGTCTCAAAAATTGATTCCCATCCCATGACAATCCCACAGGAATCCCAAAAAAAAAAGTCAGGCTCCAGGGGTCAAATGGACGCTGTCTTGCGAGAGAAAATCACACTGTTCCAGAGAATCAGGAGGATGAGTGTGTACGGAGGGTTAACTGTGATTGTGACTGTGTGACTGTTTACTCATGATATACGTGAGCACAAACTGAATCTTTAAATGACTGCATCATCAACAAGTTGGGGGGGGGGAGAACTAAAGCCTCACCCCACTCCCCGCTATCTGTACATTCAGGCGTTTTTTCATTGTTTCCTTCATCAGTCATTCTGAAAAGCTGAAACATGGTCCATGTTTTCGGTCCATGTTCTAAGATACTGAAGTGGACAGTAGATAAACAGCTCTTCTGCTATCTGATAAAATAAACCCTCTATGACAAACTAGGCTACATAGAGTTACAGAGGCTAGGGGCTTGACAACATATTGGATATGGAACTAATCTGCAGATGGTTCAGTTGAGACCAAACGTTTCAATGGCTGTCTGTTTTTGAGCCAAGAGAGAGGCCAAAATGTGGCCTACAACAGACTAGGTAAGCCTTGTTTGTAGCCTGGCAGTTGTAGATCATAGGCGGACGGTATAAAGCAGAGCAGTCAACACGTCGCTGGCATATTTAGTGTTCGGCAACTGGCTCATCAAGGTGAGGAAGGAAGGAGAGGGAGAGCCGGAAACGTGTCATGGTTTAAAAGAAAAGAGAAAGCGGAGCTCTGATTCTGAGCAACATAATTATAATGACTTGGTGAACAAAACTTTGGTCAAAATATAAGACGGCGTCATTTGAGTTTCATGGGATTGTTTTTAAAAAAAAGGGTCTATTCTCAAGGTATTCCAGTACTTGAATTTTTTAATACTGCTATACTAGCTGCTATAAACCAAAAACGATCGGCCAATACGGCTCATACGATCTGCAAACGTATCGCCGGTAAAACCCCTATGTGGTGATTATAGCATCTTTCACATGATCCTGATGGTATAAGTTATGACGGTTTTTTAAAATTTGACTGCATAATTGAACATTTTGCTTCAGGTGAGCCTTAAAATGTTTAGTCTGGACTGAATGTCTGCCTTATATTTAGCCTTTGTAATTCTACAAAACACTGAGCTTGAGAATGGAAACTCCATTGTAATATTGTAACGCCATTTTAAAATGATCGCCTACACCCACTAATGTCAATCATATGAATACAAGTGCTTTCTCTCTCCGTCGTCCTGTTTCCTCCCCAAACCTTAAACCAAATTTTTCCAACCTTGAAACCGGCTCACAAACTCCGTGCCAACATTACTTTATGCCTCACCGTTAAACAGAAGGACAAACAGTGAGGGTGCACAGCGGAGTCTATATAACCCAGATCAGACTCGGTGTGTTTAAAGATCTTCCCCCCTCGCTCTTGGCCGAGTCCCGCTCTGTTTTTAGCCCTCTGTGTATATTTTTGGGGAGTATATTGGCAGAGAACATGTAGTGTCAGCACGTTTTCCAATCTCCTCCCTGTCTGCTTTGTAGACCTGCAGACTAATAAGAGAGAGAGAGAGAGAGAGAGAGACTAAAGCAGCAACCACTCTGCTGCAAGACTCAGACAGCTGAGTAGGAGTATGATAATGTTTAAGAAAATCCTGTGTTGATCATTACATCACAGTATGCAGAAAATTACCAAACGTGACACACTTATTTGACAGTTGAACATCTCAACCGGGGCGGCATGTCATGTTTAAACATGAGGCCCAAACACAAACTGTCCACGCAAAGTTGGAAGCTCATATTCTCTAAAATATCGTTGTATGTTGCCGTGTTAAGGAGATCCAGGACAGCCCCAGACAGTTAAAGGTCCAGTGTGTAACACTTAGGAGGACCTACTGGCAGAAATTGAACATAATATTAATAAGTAGTAGGTTTCTGCTGGGCTTTACAATGATTAAAGGGGCGCCAAATTGTGTAGGTGCAATCCATTAATTATAGCTATCACAATTATTAAAGATAATCATAAATAATAACTTTAATGAATTAAATCCTCGGGGGCAACACCCTTTAAACAAGCGAAGATAATAGCTAATGAATTCAGTCTCATAAAATAAACTCATCAATTTGGAACTGGTTAATAATTAAATTTTACCATTAATAGCCATAAGGTTGAACAATTTGGAATTCGACATGGAAGAGGTTGGAAAATGATTCACTCTTGTGCAAAATTAAAGAGACCAGCATAATTAAACACAAGCATTTATTAAAATAAACTAAACTAAAGCAAAACACACAATATGAAGCATAACTCTTAAATGCACCAAGCTAAAGAACAAAAGCGGGGGTGTGTGTGTGTGTGTGATCCAAAATGGCTGCTTGGATCCAAAACAAATCTAATTCAAAATGGTGGCTGGGTAGCGGCCCGCATGGTTAGACAAAGAAAGGAAATTTAAAATGGCAGCTGAGCCATGTTTGAGAAGAGTGTGGAGTGAATGTTAGAGGTCAAATTGGAGTGACTGTGTGAACTGTGTGGGATAAACGGTTCCTGGTTCGAAAAGAATGATAGTTAGTTGCATGCAAGACCCTGTGTCAATGTGAAACATCACTAACATCAACAGTTATAGGTCCAGTGGTTGCTCCTTGTCCTCCTTATCTGGTGATTGTGTTGATGAGCCAGGCAGGGAAGAAGGTTGGTTCTGATTTGAAGAAAAGTTCTTGCTGTGCAGTCCGTTTGTGCAGACGGAGGAACCTAGTTCTTAAAGATAGCTGGCAGACTTTGTGTCGCAGCTGTTGGCGCTAACTAAGTATTGTTGCAGAAATCTTACGCATTCATGTCGGCTCGCTGCTGTATGAGAGAGTTCGGTTCTGCTGTGTGTCTGCTCCAAGCAATCCACACTGAGGACAGCAGGTATTTAACAGCTGAACATGAGTTTAGTGTAGTGTTACTTTTTAAAGGTTCCCTGTGGACTTTTTGAGCTAGTATTGCTTTGGAGCTGGGGTCTTTTTTTGAGTGGGCCCCCTTTTGTTTACTTTGTGCCCGTGGCTGGTACACATTCCTGCCAATGGTTTCACACTATCCCACACCAAGATATGCTGCAATGTGCCAACAAACACAGGGAAGAAGACTCCAAGCTAGCCAACATGGATGCAGACAATGCTGGATTTAAAACAAAGTAAACATTTTATGAGGAAGAAAATGAACTCAACACATTTGTTGGGCTCCAAGGATACACACAATATGTTTTTGGTGAGTAACACTTTTGTAAACTTTTGTTTATTTACATTAAAACTCAGCAAGGCTCCTTTTTTTTTTTTTTTTTTTTTTACAGTTTTAAGTTTGTGAATTATATGTACCGTCACTATATTACACTATCAACAGATTCTGGTCCCAGTCTGTAGTGTTCATTGCAACAGAAGTTATTTGCCTTTTTTGCTGAGAAAATTGAGGAATTCTGTCCTCTGGACCCAAATCCATGTTGTATATTGCACCATGTCCCATTATTACATGTACTTTGTGTATCCGCTTGTTCCAACACATTGAAGCATCAGGACCAACACAATGACCAGGTTCCTTGCATACACACAAGTAAGCTGGTAATGATCAGGTTTTGGTAGATATGGGATCAGCGCTGGAGTATTTTACCTAAAACCTGGATAAATGATCATATTTACTTGGATAACAATACATTTAACAATAATTTTGATTACATTTTCAATGTTGGCTCACTTCTTGACCTGTTTAGTTACAGTCTGACCAGTGAAAGACAGGGGCTGTTGGTTGATTTGGTGGTTGAACGTCTGGTTGTGTTAATTACATTTTTAATTAGATATGTTTAGCTACCGTCTATCTATCCAGAATAAGGGCTAATTTTGAATTGTGAAACCTGAATAAGTCAGTGTTATAGAAGGACTGAGAGCTGAGTTACTGGTCCATCACGCACAGGACGCAGCAGGCAGCCAGGCGGCGTCCTGACCAATCATGGACCTCGCTTAGCGGAAGTGACAGGCCTCTCCAGCAGGAGTAAACCTGAGTGTGTCATTAGATGGATGTCCAGAACAATCCATCAAAAACCTGCCTCAGCAACGGGCCAGCTACACACACACACATACGTACACATTGACCTGAACACACACTCTTACACACCACACTAGTGCATAAGAACACTCGCACTGTACTTTCTCGCATTTATCAAAAGTAGCTTAAGTGTTGCTGCATCATTCGTAATCAGTACAGAAAGCAGTCAAACCAGTGCAAATCAGATAAATCTTTTCTGCCGCAGGGAACGAGAGGTGGGAATAAAAAAAGAATGAAGGAAGGATAGAGAGGGGGAGGGGGGGGGGGCGAGTGAATGTGGAAAACTGACTTAAAAAGAACCCGAAAGGCAAAGAAGAGAGAAGTAGAGCGCAGAAAGGGATGAAGTGGAAACGAGAGAGGTAACAGACGGAGACAGGTTACTATAGGAACGCATCTCTTTATCTGTTTTTTGTTTTTTCCCTCTTTCCGGGTTGCATCTTTATTATTCCTGCCCCTTCTTGCTTCCCCCCCCCTCATATAATAAACGGTTGCACCAACAACCACAAACTTGGAAAATGAACCCACCGACGCACACACACCCAGAGGTCTGGGCGTTGATGATTTCCCATCATAAGGCCATAAAGCCTAAGTGGGTGATAAATATCGGCTGAGTGATGCTTAACCCACGCCGCCTCGCTGTTTAGCCTGTTGCCATGGTGATGTCGTACTGGGATGGAGAGGGGGTAGGGAAGGAGGAGGCAATGTTTGCACTGGGAACGTTGCTTTATCCCAGTGCGATCCCGATTCACATTTATACAGTTAGAGGACAATTCCACTCCCTGTTTAAACCAACTGGCTAGCCGTTATAAAATGAGCACACTGGGTTTCAGTTAATCAGAGTGAAAATAAAATCTTTCCTTCCTTTCAGATTTCTTTATTCCTAAACTCCCTGCATAGTAATTGAAAATTTGGCATCTCCCAAAGTCAAATTTCTCTAAAAAACAGAAACGTAAGCCATCAGAATAATGTTTGCAGTCTTCTTACGCTCTTTGTGCTTTAAACTTAAGTGGTTTCTAGAAACCAAGATCAGACCTGGAACCTGAGTTGTGACGGGTCCCAATCTTCAGACCCATCAAGGCCTCTACTATGTGGTTTAGTACTCTTACTACGTTGGGTCCCTTCCTTCCTTTCCTGTCCTCCCCCCTGCATCGTTTTTCTTCCAAAACTAACTATCCACTCTATCACTATTGTGCCCGAATGAAATGGGTTTCCAGTTAAGTGTGATATTTCGTGTCAGAAACATAGGAGGAGGCTCTGGGTGGGAGAATAACTTGTGCATGTGTGTGTTGTATGCATGGCTGTGGGTGTGAGACAGAGCTGGGACTCCAGTATAACAGATGCGTCCTGCCTCCGGAGCAGCGGAGAATCAATCCCTCCTCTTAAAGGTCAACAATAATTGCAAAAACTGCGGAGGCATGAAGGCCTAATGAATGCTTAGAGAGCTTCATAACACATCACAGCTATTATACATGAAACCGGTGCCGGCCGAGGGCCCCGCTCCTCTGCCACTCGCTCCTACATTCACGCTACACTGTCATTGAGCAGAGGGGATAATGGTAATTTTAACATTTACCCATGCCTCCTCTGCCTCCTTCCTCATTCTTTTGTTTTCAAGGGTTCCATGGAACAGCTAACGCGACGATAGGCTGAGGCTAAAGCTGTTTTTAACAGCCGACAGCTGGACTGCGTCACGTTCCTCATTCACTTCAATGAGATCCATGTGGGAGGGGGGCCTCTTCCGCAAAAAGCAGTCATCTGCGAAAAAAAAAGAAGTTCGTCCTAGCTCAGCTTTTGCCACAGTACAGTATCTTCCACCAACACACACTGCATGGGCCAATCGTGTACGTCAGAATACCTTGTAGCGTGTAGCTACATGTTGTGTTAACTGTGCAACGATAAAGACAGAGGGTGAATTACCGCTTACAGCCCTGTGCATGACCATGTAGCGGGTCAGTGGGTTTGAAAATTTGCGCGGACAGAAAAATGTCTGGAGCTGTCACATATGTCGCCCCCCTTCTGAAATCAATGCACCTCAGTCACATGGACTAAAGGTCAGGGTGTCTGGGGGAAGAAGCAAAAAGATGCCCAAAGTCATGCTCAGCCTCGCCGCTGTGCCTGTACAGGTGTTTATTAGTTTGGGCTGATTATTCGTCCTGTTCCTGCCTCCCCACTGCACCCTGCATTTCCTCGTCTGCTTTGCTTCCTTCCTTCATTCTGTTGTCTCCATGTTCCTCCCTAACCGTCCCTCAGTTCTTCCCCTTTGTGTTACCTTAAATCCTTCATTCTTTCCTTTGTACCTTCCTCCCTCCTCGCTCTTGCTCTCTTGCTGCTTCCCCTCCCTTCTCGCTCGCTCGCTCGCTCACATACATTCAGATCGATCCCCCCCCCCCCCCCGTCAGTAGTCTGGATGTGTGTCTCCGCTCCAGCCATATCGGTTGAACTAACACGGCCACAAGCAGACAGTGATGACTCCGCTGCGTCGCCATGGCAACACACAACCACACGCATTCTGATGTGAACGTGCACAAACACACGCTTAAACCAACAAATTTGTGTGAGAAAAATGCAAGGATGCAAATTATCAAGTTATTCGCGCGCACACACACACACACACACACACACACACACACACACCAGTCATCTATTTGTCTCTCAAACAAGCACTTATTTCTGTCTACATCAATATACAGCTCGCAGTGCACTAACAGAACGAACAGACAGCAAACACAAGCTCACGATCAAAGCAGGGGAGTGTTTCTCTATGCTGTTAACAGTGTGTGTATGTGTGTGTGTGTGTGTGTGTGTGTGTGTGTGTGTGCGCAAGTACGTTACAGCATGTAAGTGTATAATAAGTTTCCCTCCAGTGTCTGCCTGCGCTGTCATTAAGTGCATTGTGCGCTGGTTTAAGCCAATTTCGGAGCTGAAGTGTAACTGAAGCAAGAAATCCGTGGTGCTCCTGATCAGCCCGGCGTTTTAATGCACCAGACTGCGTTGTTGGTGGGGCGTTGCTTTAGGTACTGGTGAGATGAATAAATAACACACAGGAAGTTTTAAGGTTTTAAAGATCCCAAAACTCTGCACAGCGGTTTGCTTGCAAAGAGGTAGTTGGCCAGTGAAAGAGCTCAGACGGGGGAGTTTGGCTGCAGCCTTAAATGGCTTTATCTAGTCAGAGGTGGAAAGTTACTCTGTACTTTAGTACAGTTTTGAGACACTAGAACTTTAATTACTTTCATTTGGGAGACTTTTGTCTTTCCTCAGCTGTATTCATCTGACAGCTGTAGCTTCTGCGTCTATTATTTCTTTCTTTCGCTGCTTTCTTGTTCTCCTTGCACTTGTTCAGAATGAGTACTTTTTGATAGGTTTGTGCATTTAAAAAAAAAAAAAGACAGAACTTTTACTTTTGAAGGGAGTGTTTTTTTGATTTGGGCATTGCTACCTACTTTAAGTAAAGAGTTTTAGTACTTCCTCTACCGCATACAATCAAATGCTGCAAATAATCAATATCAAGATTAGCTGCACACCGCCAACAGGCTTTCTCTCCAACCCCAAACTACTTCCTGTTTCTAGTTCTGTCTCTTCCTCTGTATGTTGTTGTCATCCACTGTGATCTACTAATGAATCTCTCAAGGGTAGAAGTGAGGGCATCGTGTTAGAGAGAGAGAGAGAGATCTGCTACCATATTTCTGCTACCATCAGCAAAGCCAGTCAATGCTAATGGACAACATCACAACGCTTAAGTGTGATTGGATAAAGGGAGAGGCCTGAGAGGGGGGGTGTGTGTGTGTGTGTGTGTGTGTGTGTGTGTGTGTGATATATACTCAAGGCCTGGTTAGTGCTAACACTGTCTTTGTCTCTCACACTCGCACACAGCTTCCTCTCCTGAATCCTTAATGAGCTGTGCAGTGAGAGGCTGCAGACTGAGGCTGTGTTGGTGTATTAACACAGTGGTTTAGAATCAGAAAAACACGCTCCCGTCCTTCACTAATAAAAGCTGTGGATGTTGAGCATTTCAAGGCTGGCAGATACACGAGAGCTTTGAGCGTAACAGCTGCTCTGCGGAGGAGAAACCAGAGGAGTGATTCAAGTCTCAGGACTGGGGGGAAAAAAACCCCGAACGATCGGTTCAGTGTTCAGAAGTGAGCAGAGCTGCAGGTCCACTCTAATTTCACATTTAAACACGTACTTTTAACAAAGTCATTGTGACGCAACACAAACGGCGGCGTCGAACAACATTTTCAAATATTTTAATTCTGGCTTTTGAGCTCTGCAACCATTGGTTATGTTTCAGTCGACTACTTTTCTGATCAATCGTTTAGTGTATAAAATGTCAGACAGGCCCATCACAATTTCCCAGAGCCCAAGGTGACATCTTCATATGTCTTGTTTTTTGAGAGCAACAGTTTTTGACTCATTTCAGCGCTAGTCACTTCATTTCGAATTGTTTATCTTTGTTCTAGTGTTTGGGTTAGCGTCTTGCTTTCATGACTAATGGGCACGGAGCATCTTCAGCCTGAGTGGTTTTGCAGTGAATATACCATTTTGAGACTTAAGATGTTGTCATGGAGCAATTTTATGTCAACATTTTCTCTGCTACGGTAAAAATATTAGAAACGAGTATTCTTGGTTTATTTGAAATAGTCAGATCACCACAGCAGTAAACCCACAACATCACTGAGAATCTTTTCCTAAACACGTCTCATTGTTTTCTCATAACTTGATTATCAAGCTGTTGGCAGGAAACATACATTGAATATTAAACTTAATATTAAATATCGATAGGGCCCAGAGGCTGTGGGTCTGCTGCTGCAGCTCTGAACAGCCTCCTCTTCCTTTCCCTCATTGTGATTCACTCTGCGACAGTGAAACAGCCTCAAACATTCATGTAAAAATGCTGCGTTATCACCATGACTATCTGTGTTCACAGCTGCAGAGAGGGCAAGTGATCAGGCGTGCTCGGCACGACCCTGACGCCCAGGGGTGACCACGCTAGTCGCCGCTCATCGATCCCTCGCAGCACCACAATTAACCTCCATGGGTGAAAGTAGCCTCTACATCTTCTTGAGAGGTGAGGTTGTGGAAACGGAATCTGCCGTCGTTATTAACGAGGGGACGGAGGGAGGAGGGGATAGAGGGAAGGAAGGGGAAAGAAAGGGAGAAGGAATGAAGCAATGGTGGCGGGACAAAGGAAGTCAGAATGGAGGACACAAGGAGCTGGAGGAGGGCGATAAGATGGGGGCTGAATAAAGACATGACTAGAATCTCAGAGTTGTGCATTTAATATTTTCCTTCATTGACTTGAATGTCTGCTGGGAGACATTCACGGCAACGATGGAGACGTCCCGTTTCATATCTACTCAAGAAATGCCGCAGATCCTTTTTCAAAGAGCGTTTGAAAAAAAATCCAATATTCCCCTTTAAGTCACTGTAAAGTGTAGAGGACACAGTCTGTAAAAGTGTAATCATATTGTCAGCTGAGTTACCTATTATCCCTTAAAAATACCACTTTTCTGTCAGTCGGTTTTTAAAATCAGTCGACAGTATTTGTAAATGGCACGGATTCTCATTCCCGCTGACTCTGAGGAAGGCCTTTAACGCAGTTTTAATCGCCTTCACGCAGACGTCTGTCAAAGGCTCGCATGGAAATATGAATTTCCATCTCAATAGAGAAGTGTATGGCATGTCGGTCCTTAAATCCTCAAGCACTGAAGTGCTGTCCTTTGGCAGCAGAGCGCCTCAACCGAGGGGTCGAGACCAGTACAACACGAGGTGAAGTTCAGAAGGTCAACACACGGGTAGTAAGTCAGCGTAAAGACAGCAGTGAAGGCGATCGGATGCTTATTTATGTCTGTAAAAGGTTTTTATTTGACTGAGAAATTTTAACGCCACTGCAAAGCAAAAGTAAGTGTGCAGAGTGGTGATGGTGATTACGTTTGCTGTCTCTCATGGTAATGATGATACCTACCAGTCCTAACATGTAATAACATGTAGCTATTATCTCGATTGATTCATTGCAAAATCTAATTATAGGGTTGTTTTAACAGGGCAGCTTTTTTTTAATTTCAATTTTAGTCTAGTCTTTGTGTGAAGCAGTCTTTTTAGTTTTTATTAGTTTTAGTCATGTTCATACTCTTTTTTTAGTCTAGTCAAATTTCAGTCAACTAAATGTCTGAGCATTCTAGTCTCAATTTAGTCAGAATTATCTAGTTTTCACTAGTTTTAGTTGACGAAAACTGACATCTAGACTAGTTTTAGTCAATGAAAATTGTATTTTAGTCTCTTTTTTAGTAATGCAATTCTATTTAATCAAGTCAATATAGTATAAGTACCTAGTAGTATAGACGAAACCAACATTTTCTTTTAGCCAAACCCATTTCAAACGAGGTTATCTTGTTATATCATTGTTACCTTTTATAGACTCAAGAATACATCCATTCCACAACATTGCATTATACATTTAATTATAGTCATCGTCACATGACCAGCATTTACGTTGCGTCTCGTTTTCGTCACGGTATAAAGGTTCATTGACGACGATATTTATACATACTTTTTGTTGACGAAAGCAACATTTCTAATAGCAGAAATGAAACGGAAGTTAGTCTTTTATTTGTTCAATCACTGAATCTTGCCAGAAAGTGTCACAAAAGCCTTCAAATGCCCTTCAGTTTCCCAGAACCCAAGGGGAGGTTGTGTGTTTGTTTTTTTTTATTCGTCCCAAGCCCAAATTTACAACAGTGCTAAAGTAGCACATTATCACATTTGAGCAGCAGGAACCAGACAATGTTTAGTATTTTGTGCTTAATGAAAGATTGTGTGGCCAATCCGATACGAATTACTGTCAGTAGCAGTTAAAATGTTTAAACTTAAAGGTCCAGTGTGTAAAATGTGGGATGAACTATTGGCAGAAATGGAATATAATATTCATAAGTATGTTTTCATTAGTTTCTAATCACCTGAAAATAAGAATTGTTGCTGATACCTACCTAAGATAACATATTATATTGATATTTAAACACACCAGCCACCTGCTGCCCAGTAGGGGAACATGCCCAATAGGGTGTTTGTGGTCAAATTAGCACAATTGATCCTATTAGAGTCCCCCACATACTCTTTAAAACTCGATTAGTGTGTCCTACTCAACATCACATTCTGGATAATTCTTTAAGTATTGTGGTCATGGCCTTTAAAGTCTCGGGCCAGAATAAGTTTCCAAACCCTGATTTACTGTCAGCAGTTTTTGAACCTGGGAGTCTGTCCAAGATCTAGTTCTCCACTCTGTCACTGCTTATTCAAGCAAATATGATTGACAGGCACTTCTAAGCGATGTCTGGGATCCCGCCTCAGAGGCTGTTGGTGTCTACTAACTTCCACGATGGTGACAAATACTGCGTTTGGCCGCTGGCTGAAAGTCAATCTCCTCCAGTTTACATCAGTCACGACTTAATATCAGAGTAGATTTTCCTCAACGACAAAACAGGATTGTGTGTTTGACCTCGAATATTTCAAGTGTTCGTGTGAGATTCAATGAAACCTCTGAAACGAACTAGAAAAATACTCAGACAGACTGATGGTGGTGCAGGCACATATTTCTCTCACCCCGTACGCTCTAACGAGCATGCACCGAATGCCTAGAATTGAAATCGTAAGACTAGAATACCGTTTGTAGTTGTTGTTGATGCCGATATAAAAGTCCACCCAGTTAGTTTGGCTCTGATGATGAATGGAAAGTCCCTTTCCCAAGGCCGTCGTCTGAAACTCACTACAAAGCTTCTTTCTTTCTCCGCTTGAATCACGTCTGCAGTCTCAGAGTGGACCAGATAACGCAGCTAATGGCTCTTCCAAAATCCCTGTATGAAGTAATGTAAGTTCACTCTTGAAACGGAGAGTGAAATAAGACTTTCTGCTTCTCGACAGCAGGAAATAGACAATCACACCACGCGTGAAGTTTTATCTAAAGGTCATTCTCTGAAATGGAGTATGAAGTAGTTTAAAAATGTTTTGCCCTTTTTTTATGCAGACCTCCGATGTAGATACCTCACAGAAAGGACCCTATATTGATTAATTAGCAGTTCTCCACCTGAATGACTTTTAACAAGTTCCTTGAATTGGAAATGTGGTTTTATGCTTACCAGGTGAGCAGTGATTTTGTGATTTGCAAGTGGGAAGATGGTTACATAAAACCATTGTTCCGACTTAATTTTCACATTCTGAGTGAAGCAGGTCCAAGCTACATGTTAAATTGTAGTTACTGAAATATTAAACAGTTACAAATCCTAGATTACCAAATTTATTTAGGAATGCATCGTCAAAAGATGATGATAATTAGAATTTGCTCCGAGTTAGTAATTTGGACGAAAAACTTATTTTAACAAAATAACCAAAGCTGAGCTGTAGCTCATGTGGTGGAGGGGGTCGCACATTAATCAAAGGGTTGGTGCTACGATCCCTGGCTACTCCGTTCCAGATGAGCAGGACGTTTAACCCCAAATGACTCCACATGTGTATGTGGGAGGAAAATGAATCCAGCAGCTCTGTGAGGCTTAATGCACAGAAGGTTTTAAACAGTATTAACCTTGTACCTTGATGATGGCGCTTGATGTAAAAGTCAAGGGATCACAAAGATCATGAATGTCTGCACCAAAGTGCCGCTAGAGGGCAGGAAGTTGGGGGATCACGAAAGGGTAGTCGTTTTCATCCTGTGGCGAGTGGTAATCCATCCAATAGTTGCTGAGACACTTCAGTCTAGACAAAGTGGGTGGGCCGACCGGCTAACTGACATCGCCATCTACAGAGCCACTCATCTACACTTCCTGTGCCTTGATGCCAGAGTTGTATGTTCGCAACGTTTACATTCTTCATGTAGTTCTGAATGTGTGGAGCAGCAGCCGTGTTTTTAACATAGAAGTCTACGTCTTTTGAAAAAAAACCATACACTAGGGAAGATAACGCTAACGGTCTTGCACCATACAAACCTTGTGTATGTTGTAAGTCCAAAGCCTACGGTCAGTGAGTACTAGCTGACATTAATATGGAGTTTTTTAAGGCAAACGCCCTTTTTTTTTTTTTATATAGCCAAGCATGTGACGCCATCAGTTTTTTTTCCAGCCATTTTTTTTCCCACACTGCCTCAGCATTTCTCCGGCATTCACTGCAGGTTGAACTCAGGATACTTTCCTCAAACAGATGGGGTCCTGTTCCACGTCACAGTTAGTCTCGGCAGGACGGGTGAAGGACGGCAGGCTGAGTCAGGACAAAACCTGGTTCAAAACCAGGGCACCTGAGCAGAATAAATGCTGTGTGTGGGTAATGGAGCAGGATGATGGCTACTTACCTTCCATAAATATGCTACTCGAGACAAAACACAGACGTGACAGAGTCAACGGACAGACAAGCTGCTCGGTGTGAAAAGAGGAGGCATGTGGTTGGCCTTCTTATGTTCTGCTTTCTGTTCAGAAACTTCATTTGACGTTATTTCCAGGGTAGTGACTTGCTGATCTTTTTATCATGGATATATATACCTCGTAGAAATAAAACTTGTTGTTCCCGGTGGCGGTAATAATGTGATTGAACAGACTGATTTAATACACCTGCAGTAGGGTATAAATTTAGTGCCATGACACTGAAGAATGTATGTGCACTATTCCCCTGCTGCTTGAATGATCAAAAGAAAATAAATGAAGACAGGAAAGTATATCGTGCGTGTTTCTTCTATTCAAAATGTTACTAATCCGACATGTCACAAACATTTTAATTGTTTCTCATGTTTAGGAAGGACTGCGTGATGGACACAATGTTTTTACAACGGCGATCAAGTACGTAATAGGCGACATGAGAGGAAATGTGTATGAAATAACAGTCTCAATGTCATGTTGTGGGTCTTATGGGGTGTGCGTTTATTCTGATGTTTCCTAGGTTGCTTAGGTTGCCTAGCGTCTTGTGTTTATTCTGGTATTATTTTGTATTTGTCCATGTAGTTCATGTTTTTTGCTTCAGTCTGGTTATTTCCTGTTTTATTTTGGTAGATGTCTGTTACCCTCTGTCTTGGTCTACCTTGCTTCCTGTCCCTGATTCCCTGATTGTGTTCACCTGTGTTTGTCCTGCACCTGTGCCTCGTTGTCTTCACCTCCCCTGAGAGTGCTTAGTTCGTGTGTTTCCCTGTCCTGGTGTGGGATCATTGTGTGTATGTATGTATGTGCGTGCCGTTCCGATGTGTTTTCCCGCCGTTGGGTTTCTTCCCTACGTTCTTCTCTTCCATGAGACTTCTTCGCATTGTGGATTTTTTTGTTGTACTTCTTGGTTTTCCTGGGTTCCTGCCTACTTTTCCAAGTTCGCCTGTGTACTCACTGGCAGCGGCGTTAAAGACACCACTCTCCAAAGCATTATCTGCATTTGGGTCCTCCTTCTTCGTCAAACCCCCTAACACTCAATTGCTTATCATTCTTTCAGTAAATACAGTACAAATACATACTATTAACTGGTAAGTAATTTGCAAGTGTCCTTGGGCAACGCAGTGAACCCCAAATTGCTCCCGATTGTCAGGCACGTTGCATGGTAGCTCTCTGCCGTCGAGTGTGAATGGGTGAACAAGAGGCAAATTGTGAAGTGCTTTGCATTAAAGCGCTATATAAATGCAGCCTGTTGCCGTCCACACACACCCTCCGTCTGCTGCTGATAATTACTTGAGTTTCACACTTTCTGTCTGTCTGTCTGTCCATATATGGGCTGTCCCTGTCTCTCAGAGATCGGCCTGTCTGTCTCTCTCTCTGTCTCCATGCTGTCGCAGGTTCTGACACACATTCTTCGGTACAGATGTGTCGCCTGTAAAACATTGAGCTGAAGCCAGCACATCCAAAAAGGTTGAGAAGCCCTGGTTTCAATCATTTATCAAGCAAAGACGCCCAAGTAATTCCCCAGAAATGTCATTCTCTGTCTCTAGCTTGTGAGGATTTTAAGTTTTTATCTGTTTTTATATCATAGTAAATTGAATATCTTTGGGTTTTTGGACTGGAGACAAAGACGTAACCCTGGACTTTGGGAACATGATGATGATGATAATCATCTACAGTTTTAACAATTAAGACTAAAACAGATTAATTGATTCTAAAAAATTATAGTTGCAGCTCTAATAGATTTTCTGATTGTGTGGTGTGTCTTTACTACAGTTTTTAGCGTACAAGCATCTTTTTAATTAGCCAGGAAAAACTCAGCTAAAATTTAGCAACCTTGAAAACTATGACAAAGTCGTGAAATGTGTTGAGAGACAAACACTTGTAATGTCAACAGATTTCAAACGTTTTTTTTCCTTGGTGCTCTTCAGCGCCCCCTGCTGGGATAAGACGCAGTCACCTGAGTAATTTACATGCAGAAGGTACAAATAACTGCATGAATCCGGCACTAGTTTGTACTGTCCTCTATATATTTAAAAACAACAACAAAAAAACCCATACATTCAATTCAATTCAATTCAATTTTATTTATATAGCCCAGTATCACAAATCACATTTGCCTCAAAGGGCTTCACAATCTGTAACATACGACCCCCTCTGTCCTCAGACCCTCGATTCGATTAAGGAAAAACTACCCAAAAAAACCCTTTTAACAGGGGAAAAAAAAAACGATAGAAACCTCAGGAAGAGCAACAGAGGAGGGATCCCTCTCCCAGGACGGACAGACATGCAATAGATGTCGTAAGTACAGAATAGATTTATAGCATCAAAACTATAACCTATACAGCCATGATGGCAAAATTGTTGTGTATATATATATATATATATTATTATGTTAGAAATGTTTAGGTGGTAAAACATAAGGGAAGATGATGGGTCCAGATGGCAAACCGAGCAGCTCCAGGTGGAGCCCAACGAGCAGGACCCGAGCCACTCGTCCCCTGCACCATAGACACAGCAACACCGCCCCAGCAGGTCGCCATAGTAACAGATCCAGATACATCTCCGGACGCTGAGATACCTGCTGAAAGTGACACTAAGAAAGAATAGACGGACGACAAAGCACAAAACTCCGGGAGAGGGAAGAAGTCAAGTTAGTAACATGCATTTATGGGATGAGAATGCATACGGATGGAGAGGAGGACAGAGGTGAAGAGAGAGAGAGGTGCATCATGGGAAGTCCCCCGACAGTCTAGGCCTATAGCAGCATAACTAAGGGATGGTTCAGGACTCTCCTGAGCCAGCCCTAACTATAAGCTTTATCACAGAGGAAAGTCTTTAGCCTATTCTTAAATGAGGAGATGGTGTCTGCCTCCCGAACCTGAACTGGGATCTGATTCCACAGGAGAGGAGCTTGATACATGCACACACAGTCTTCCCTGTCCTTGTCTGTCCTTCTAAGGACACGATTTACAAGCAGCAGTAGTAACGTCTCAGGCCATCGGATCATGAAGGCTAACTTTCTGTCAGGACACAGCTGTCTGTGGGCGCACACACACACACACACACTCTGGAAACGAATCCTCCTACGTAAGCTGCCGTTGGACTGACTGTGGTTTACTTCTGCATTCTCACACACACACACACACACACACATTGTGAAGGAAGACGAGGAGGTTTTATTTGGCTCTGGAGGGCTGCTTGATAGAAGTCATTATCTGATTCCTGCTCTAACCTGATAGAACTGGATGTTATAGCAGTGACTGTGTGTGTGTTTGCCTCCGGCTGTGCACAGTGTTATTTGTTTGTCAGTTCTGCTGAGTATCTATATGTGCAGATTCTTGCAGTGGGAAATGACTATACATGTACACATTTCCTGTCTGCTACACACTCGTGCAGGTAATCGGTTTAAGGGCACGTGGACTTTTGGTTTCTGTCCCCAAATATCGGCTAGTCACACTGGAGTTTTAATTCAACAGCTGGGAGGACATTGTATCTTTAAAGCTGGTCAGACACTTCATTTCAGGATTTGCGTTATAAAATGATTTGAAAGTTTGTGATGCCTTTGTCACCCTGATCTCCTTGGTGCCAGTTGTTCCCATGACGGTTATGTCAAATGTTTGAATTTTACAACCGAAATCAAAATTGTGTCCAGGAGATGTAAGCTATAAAAG
This sequence comes from Coreoperca whiteheadi, assembly GCA_011952105.1. Lineage (NCBI taxonomy): Eukaryota > Metazoa > Chordata > Actinopteri > Centrarchiformes > Sinipercidae > Coreoperca > Coreoperca whiteheadi. The sequence goes on from CM022492.1 coordinate 23,190,250, forward strand.
TGTGTGAAAATGGCAGGGAAACAAAAAGCGTGCGGTGGACCATTAAAATGGAGCCGAAAGCAGATGAACAGGCAGACACCTTCTAGAAAGTGTCCGTCGTCATGCAACACTGGACGTTTCTGAGCAGATTTCCTGCCTTTGACACAATTTCAAACTTGCAGAGATGACTTTTCGTGTTTCTGTCCATCATGTAGCTCTGACTATCCTTTCATAGGTCCCCTGCAGAGCCTGGCTGATTTTCGCGAAAAGCAGCATACCATGTAGGTCAGACCTCGGACAGAATAATAACCAGAACGCAGAGGAGTGTTTCCTGAAAGTTGTCCCTATAGTTTGACATTATGTAGGTTGGAAGAGCTCAACAGTAGTCGGCAAAAATAAATCCTAAAAATCTCTTGTCTGCAGCCCAGAAGGCTCCGTTGTTATGGACCCAAAACAAGAAGAGAGGAACACTGCTGAAAGGTGAATCAATACCAAGAACATATTGGTCATCATAGTGGATGGTTAGAGTTTATATATCAGCAGTGAGTTTGAGAGCAGAGAGACGATCTTCATGCTTCCAAACACTGCAGAAACTCTTGAAACGTGGATGAGCTCGTGTATTTAGGTTTAAGATTTATTCTACCGGTCTGGGGGACTGAAGCGTCGGCCTTCCAGCCACAAGCTCGCTTCTCTAACCTTGTAGGCCACCACTGCCCATTTTACAACAGTAACCTTCTAATTTGATAGTGATCTGGTGGTGAGAGTTAACATTAGAGTTGGATTGACAACCTTGGCTCCTTCAGACGTCTCGATTGTGGTGATAATTCGAGTTTGAGAGAAGCCGACATCCAGGACTTGAAGGGTAGCTACTAACCAGTGTTGCATTCAAGAGTTTAAACCTGGAGGATGATCACAAACCGTGTTGAATCCCGGTTAAGTTAGTCTCAATGCTTGTCTACGCTCTCCTCTTTCTTTTTATGCTTTCTCCCTCTCTCCGTCACGCTCTCTCTGTCGCTGTCACTGGACTGCAGAGTAATGGAAAGGTTTTCAGGGTGAAACTTTCACTGGGGCGAGCCGGGGTGAAGATGCTGTGAAATGATTTTAAAACCTCCCACAGGATCTTTGTTGTGGCTGTGCAGAAATCCGATTAAAACACGGCAAGACGGAGACAGAAACTTAAGCTCAGTGGTTTGGAAGAAACGGCCCAGAGGGACGATGATATGAAGAGCATCCATGTCTGTAGAGAGTTGGGGGGGGGGGGGGGG
>CM022492.1:23197241-23237025 GCA_011952105.1 Coreoperca whiteheadi
ACCCCCCCCCCCCCCCCACACACACACACACACTCTGCTCTTGACCCCACCACACTCTTGGTGAGGTGCATTAGTGTGATTTGATGTAAAGCACTTGATCATATTATATCTGCCGTGTGTGTGTGTGTGTGTGTGTGGAGTCTATAAATAGACCTCCCTGCTGACTAGATAGAGCTGTCAGTTTATTCCTGTGACAGGCATATTTGGCATTTTCCGGTTTAAGAAATTAACATTTGCTCTTCAGAAATCGTTTGGCAGATCAGCTTCATTTGGCTCATTAGAAATATATCTACCTCAGTGGGCTTTGGTTAGTACACTGAACATCGGAGCCTCAAAACTGATGCGATACTTGACGAAAAACCAGCACTGATCGCAAAATCGCGATCAGTGCTGGTTTTTCCAGGTGCACAAAACTGTTTTTAGATAGAAGCTGCAGAAAACACCAGAACAACAGTGCAGATTTTCCCATCAGAGTATCGTTCTCACGACAGTTCCACAAGGGGCACCTGAACGCACCACTGAAATGCAGGAGCAAAACATTAGTAATTCCCAACACACTCACCTATCCTTGTGTGAAATCCAATAAAACTGCCTAATCAGAATCAATGATAGCCTTTCAGTATCCTCATGGGATAATAAAATGATTGAAAGTGACAGTATTCCCTGCGCTGTAACATCAAATAGAAATTTAGTGGCATCAGCTAATCTTTTATCATTAACTTAACATAAAAATATATCCGTTTTGTTAATTTCAAGTTAATCAACTTAGCATTGTTAGTTTTCATTTTTGTAAAATAGACGGTCTCTGTGATGTAAAGAGACAAAATTAGCATATTAGCACTTCCCAGCAATCATGAAAGGCTTTTAGTTTGTGTTTCTTTTAATACAGGCCGTGGTTGTTCCATTTTTAAAAATAATGGCAGGATTGGACCTAAAACCCTTCCTGTAAATCTGTGTACCTACACAGGTCGAGTAAGTGGTCAAACGGACTGCACTGCAGCTGCTTGCTTTGTAATTGTATACGACCCTTTTTAGAAGTCTAGGGGAACACAGTGAGCAACATCAAGTTGGCCCAAATATTTAGCAAAAATAAAAAGAAACCAGAGCAAGAAAAGGCTGCTGAGAGGAATAATTTACATAAAAATAATTAACAGAAACAAGCCAACTGAAACTGCAGAAAACGTCTCCAAGGCCAGAACAATGAACAAAACCCACACCACCTAGAAAATAAAATGCTCAACTAGTCCACAGAACCAAACAGAAAAACAATTCTAAGCTCCCTAACTAAAATAAATGGCGGAGAACCCCCCACACAGCTTCCTGAAGATGGCCAAGATCAGCTCAGAGATGCTTCTTGTCGGGTCAAGAAAAGGCATGAGCTAAACAAGTTGCAACAAGTAAAAGCGGCTCTCCGCTTCCATGTTTAGTGGCTCTTCACTAGATTTTCATACAGGGTTCACATGCAGTTTACATGATCTTGACACGTTGTCTCCTGTGGATTTGGGGAAAGTGAGAGATTTGTACCAAAAGTTACAACAAAGTATAAGACAAAATGACCTTTTTCCTTCCTGGAAAGTCTATTTTGTTCATACACCTCAGAATAAGAGGCTTGTCTCGGAGGGATTTACAGTATGAACACCATGACTGACCATATATCCCAGAACCTAAAGTCACATAAAACAGTCCTCCGAAATAGCTGCTCCAATCGGCTTCACTCGGTGCCAAAGAAGGGAGAGCGATTTGATGGAGCCGAAACAGAAGGGGAAGGAGGGCTTGAAAAGGAATCCAGTGACGTAGGCAGATGGAGAAATGGTGAAAAAGAGGCTTTAATGACAAACTGCAGGCCCCCCTCCCTCCCTCCCTCCCTCCGTCCACTGCCCAGTTTGTTACTGAAGTTGTAGATGTGGAGGTGTGAGTGTTCCTCTGTTCGGAGCGAGAGACTAATTAAATCTAATCCGCCCCCTCTGAGACGGTCTAGGTCTATTCTAAGAGGAAACAGCATTATCCCGGGATAATCGCATTCATGCTGGGCCTGCTGGGAGCACGTACGCCGCTGTCAGTCACCGCTCGGCTCCTATTCATCTTTAATAACTCCTCGCTCTCACTCTTACACCTCTGCTTGTTCCCACAGCTATAATCTCTTCAGCCTTTATTGGCAGGTTTTGGTGGATTTCAGGCGTCAAATGCATGTGCTGCTGGGTTATGTGCAACTTGAATCACTTAAGAAAAGAGAAAGTGTCGAAGTACATTGTGTTTCTAGTTGGGGTGATGTGTAGTTTCCCATTTCCCAGAGGTTTGATACCACACAAACTAAAACGATCAAATTGTTGGAATTTGGCGTGAGTCAGTCTTTCTAAAGCGGAACAAAACTCGAAGCTCAAAGGTTTTATGGGAATTTTAGGAAATCGCCTACCCAAGCCGAAGTAGATGAATTGGTATAGTGGCTCACCAAGAAATCAAATTCCAGTTCTTGCATCGTGATCTTGAGAGGTGTCTCTCTCTGGTCAAGCTTCCCTGTCCCGTCAACCGTTCCCAGAAGTGCCAAAGCTGACAGATTGTTGGACAGAAATCCAGAACAAAATGTGAGATGTTTGGCGGTTGCGTGAGTTTGTTTAAGCTCCTGGTTTTAGTTGTCGGTTTGTCTGGTGACGGAGCTGTGAACCAGCTGGCTGCTTTGGTTCACTTTGTGTGTTCAGATACTCTGAATACAGTGAGTCATGCTCACTCTTTTTAAAAGAATACTTTTAATTAATTTTTCCGGCATCCTTCACCTACAACCAAAATATAAATCGACTTCCTGTCCACAGCTACAAATTCGACAGCGGTTTTCAGTGAAAAATCTCTAAAAGGCCACTGCACACTACCTGATCAGCAGCAGACAGACGCAGCTGGTGGACATATGGAGCATTTGGCAGCTAAAGAGCCAGATATTCGGCGGGTAGAGACCAAAAACAGAGCTAAAAATGAATATCGGACTCAACGTTTGCCAAGTGAACACAAATATATCTCCAAACGAGTTGTTGCACCGTAACTGCTGGCTGTATAAACACACTGCTGTCTGCTGACAAGTTCAACATATTAACTTAAAAGACGATGATATCTCAATGTTGTGTTCCCAACCTGGTTCCTCTGTCCCCAAGTGGCCAAACAAAATTATTTTAGGTTTAATAAATATCCATCCATCCATCTTCTTCCTCTTATCCGGGGCGCGGGGGCAGCAGTCTAAGCAGAGACGCCCAGACTTCCCTCTCCCCAGACACTTCCTCCAGCTCTTCATGGGGAATACCGAGGCGTTCCCAGGCCGGCCGAGGGACACAGTCCCTCCAAAATCTATCATCAATGCAGTGAGAAGTTTGACTAATTGTGTTAAAAGTAAAAATGGGTTTTTGTAGATCATTTTTCTCAATGGAATAAAGGATAGTTCTGGTACCAAACCTGCCTTTATTATCCTTTAGTCTCTTTGTTTTTTGCATAAATGCAACAAAACATATTATACAACACCATAAACCTGCTGATTATTTCTTCGGTTTATTTGACTGTGTTTTACTGCTGTGGGAGTGGCGGTAGTAGTGCTACATTTGAATTGGGTTTTTCAATAAAGAGCTGCAGCTCTCTCATCAGAGAACCAAAACTCCTGTAATAAGTCTCTCAGTGTCTTCATGGTGTCAGTCATTTTGCATTTCAAACAGCAGATATCTGGTCTCGGAACAAAGCCGCAGTATATTTATTCAGCAGCGGAAGAGAAAACTTCACTTGTCTCGGACAGAAATAGAACTGAAGCTTTAAATGTTAAATCGTCATCTCAGAGGCCTGTCAGTCAGCTTTTAAAAACTCTGATTATGGTTGAACTTTTCAGTGTCGGACCCCTGAGCTTTCTGCTCGCAGCTCTTCAAATTAGTCTTTTGTTCTTGTGGATGGCCTCTCTCCTCCACGCTGCCCTCCTCTGCTTATCTTCCACTCCTCCTCCTCGTCCCCCTTATCTGTCTTCCTCAGTACTTCCTCTCTTTATTAGTGAACTACTTCTCTTCCCCAGATTAGCTCTCTGTCTGTCTGTCTGTCTGTCTAAATATTCTTGGTTTCATGATATTTGCCTCATATGTTGACTTTAAAAAGAAAACCCCCTCTCTGTATGCTGCATAAACTCCAAGGTGTTTCCTTCTTCTCTGGCTTGTTCTGTTCCCGTTTGTCCGGTTCAAAAATCCTGATGCGCCCCCTAGAGGTTCTGATGTTCATTACACCACCAACTATAAAAATGATGGACTGTGATTTGGCTATGTTCTCTGAGCCTGACTATTACAAAACGTTTGACCTGAAGGTGGCGCCAGAGGAAAGGTCAGGCTTCATCGCTGGCCTACAAAGACTTTTCCCCACATACAAACACTACTAAAGAAGGAGGCGGGCCTCTGGCCATTACATTTCGGCTGCACCGGCACAGCATGCGCACAGACCGGTATAATATCTAGAATATCATTTCTTTTTTTTTTTGTTTTTTTGGTGTTAAAAAGTCTTGATGTTACACACATTTCGATACAGTAGGCGGCGGCATACACCTTTTTAAAGGTGGTTTGTAGCCCGCCAGTAAAATTAAAGAAGAAGAAAGCGTGCGCACATTTGAGTAATGTCGGGCTGTAAACGGGTTCGGGCTTTTAAAAAGCTCGGGCTGAGTTCTGTCGGGCTCGGTCCTTGTCGGGCCTAACTTTCAAGGCCAGGTGACAGCTCTAGTCGGCACCCCCATTGAGCCAACAGTGAAATGAATGAGGGGCGCCATCTTGAAGTACGGTTCTCTTAATGTATCCATAGTTGAACATCTAGAGGGAAGGAAGCAGGAATGTGATCAATATTCTTTTTGTGTACAAGTGAAACTTTGGCGTGATGGTTGCACCGGGGGAAAGGACGGAAGATGTGGCGGTTTGTTGCTCTGGTCTTCCTCTCTCTCTCTCTCTCTCCGGTCAGGGACGCCACATAAGCCCATGGTGGTTGTGTGGTTTTCCCCCGTCATGCAATCTGTTCTGCTTTATTGATTTTAATTATTTTCTGAATGATTAACTCACCAAGCTCAGCAGACTGTGTGTGTGTGTGTGTGTGTGTGTGTGTGTGCGCCAAGTCAACCTCAGGTGCAGTAGGCGTGTTGGACTGTCAACAGCAGCAAGTTAATATAATGGATATACTGTGTTGAAGGCGTATTGTTGGTGTGACAGTGTGTGTGTGTTCAATAGGGATGAGTGTGTTGTGTGTGTGTGTGTGTGTGTGTGTGTCACTTCAACATGTGTTGTGTTGAACGAACACAAAAGGTCTTCATTTATCCCTTAAATGTCCATAATTTCTCCAGCAAACCCGAACTGAAGCTTTAGGCGGAGTTAAGAGTTATTGTGAGCAGGGTTGGGTACCAAACCCGGCTCTTTTAAGGGTACCGACCGAATTGCGTCGGGACAGTGTGTTACCGTGGTTACGGGGCTGCTCTGTTGCTCTGAAACTTTCTACAGGGAAGTGTTGCAGTATGCAAGCACGGCGGTAGTGAAAGAAGTTTGGTCTTAATTCATTTACAACATTTAGATTTTTGTTACTAAAGAGAGAGTAAAGTACAGAAAAAAGGTACTGTTGGGTACTGGTAGCGTATCCGTTCGAATGGGATGGTACCCGACCCTAATTGTGGCTTTAAAGGGATTAATGAATGGGTTGATTAGGGATGTTCTGATGCCTTTTGTGCAGGTTTACCGGGTTAAATAAAATCCATTGCATGTCACTGAGCGTGGCGGCTGTGGCTCAGGAGGTAGAGCGGGTCATCCGCTGAATAACAGGGTTGGCGGTTTGATCGCCACCTCTGTTTAGGAAAACGTAGCCATTCACCTATGACTTTAAATCAGTATGACAGGTAACAGTACTCGTTATTTGCTTCAATAGCGAAGGCCATGAGTTTAGAAATAAGGGTTTTAGGATTTTGGCCCCTTTTAATCATGAGTTCTTGTGTCCCCGGAGTACGCAGTAAAACATTGTCCTTAAGGTGGATAATGACACAAATGTCTTGTGCAATGGCAACCAATCCCCCAGCTAATTTTAGGGAATTTGTCATTGATTAAGCCAAGCAAACCTGAGGGTGACGTTTATTCTAAGGTAGAGTTTGCGTTCTGGCCTTCAACCACCATTAACTTGTGTGTCATTTTTGTTCACGTGTGTGTAACTTGTTCAACACGAGCACTTTAAGCTCTTCTGCATCAGTTTGTGTGTGTTCCTCCTTCCTGTAGCTCGCGCTTCAAACATGGCAACGCTCTTCGAGTCGTTCTTGTAAGTCTTACAATCAAACTCCAGGTGGGATTTCTTCTTTTACCAGCACAGAGAGGCCTCGGGGGCATTTTTACTCTCGTTCTTCACGTCCCTCCGACCTTCATGTCAGGTCTCTGCTTGGTTCGTGTGTGTGTGTTTTCAGCAGCATTGTGTTCCCTCTGTGGTGGTTTTTTTTTTTGTTGTTGGCTTGTTCCTCCACCGATCAGGAGTGCTGACCCTGCAGGTGTTTGGCATTGGTATCTTTTGTTTTGTATACTTATTAATTTTGTGTTGTGTTTCTTCTCACCTCCTCAAATCTTCTCTCCTTCCTCTCGTTCCCCTGGTTTCCTCCTCCCCCTTTCTTCCGTCCTGCATCCTCCTCCCTCTCTACTCACTTCTCTCTTCCTCCTCATTAGTGGGATTTGTAACATGTTCATGCATGCGAGGCGCCGTAGAACAAATTAAGCTCTCTAGCAGTGGCATGTTTCTTTATCCCGCCTCCCTTTGCAATAATGTCCAGTATAATCTGTCTTTGGCCGGCCGGAGTCCCCAACTGGTCCCGTAATCCTCTTTGTAACAAGACGGCAATTAGAAGTTCACACCATCGAGCTCGAGTCGTGCCGTCGAGGCTTTGGGGCTTTAATGAGAGCCGAAGGTGTCGGGCAGTGACGGCGAGCTCGCGTCAGGATGGGGATGATAACCACTCAGAGCTGGAGGTGATGCTGCCGGAGGGCTTAGTGAGTTTGCTGTTGCATCCGCCGGCTCGCTAACGTTTGGTGACATTTACAGTGACAGAAGACAGGCCAAAAGTATGTGGACACCTGAATTATAGTCATATGTTGAACATCTCATTCCTAAACCACGGGCGTTACCGTGCTGCTGTAACAGCCTCCACTCTCCCGATTTCAGTCTTTCCACCAGATGTTGGAAACGGGCTGCATTCAGCCACAAGAGCAACAGCGAGGCACCACACTGGTGTTGGGTGATCAGGTCTGGCTCTCAGTCGGCCTTCCAGTTCATCCCAAAGCTGTTGGATGGGATTGAGGTCAGGGTTCCTCCACACCAAACTGCAGCTGCTTTGTCATGTTAAAACAGGAAGGGGTACAAACTGATGACACAAAGTTAAAAGCCCGCTGTTGTTTAAAAAGGCCTTGTATCCTGTATGACCCGAAATATACGGACACCCCTGTTCATCCTTGCCATGTTGTGGTGTACACCTTAATGACGACGTGTAGATCTGAACCAAAGCAACTGAAAGTGAAGTCATTAAAGCGGTCTGTTTTTAACTGGAGGATAAAAGTCAAAGTACCTGAAGGATGTAGTTCGTGTAAGTTAGGAAACAACTTTAACGAACAGGCGAACAAGGATGAGGATTTGCTTTTCTCGGATTTATATCATTGAATATCTTCTGGATTTGGACTGTTGGCTGGACTGTTCGCACTATTTCCTGTAGATTAAAGGTGTCAAATATCTCCTCTCGGCCCGCTAGCGGTCCGTTCAGCGTGCGCTGTTCCAGCCGTTTTAGCTGTGAGTTGACGTTAAATGTCTCGCCCACGGACGTCCAGCTTCCTGTCTAGTTTGCCGAAATGTGCTGTTGTTGTGAAGTTAGCTGTAGCAGCAGGAGAGCTGTGAGTATCTGTCTGGAGCTGCCGAGCTGCTCTGGGAAACATCTCGTCCTCTCTGGCTGTTAGCTTAGCAGCAGCAACTGTAGGGACAGTCTGCTAACCCACAGCCTAGATAATGTTAGGGTGCTTTCACCCCTCTAGTTCGGTTCATTTGGTCCGAACCAAGGGCAAACAATTATACATTGTAGCATTCTTCTGCTTTTTTGGTTCCTTTTAACACCATATTTATTGCTTCGGTCCGAACCAGTTTGAAACGAACTAAAATGCAGTCACATGACAGCATCCACATCACTCATTGGCCATGGCGTATTCCCTAAACTGCTTTTCGATTGGTCAGTATTTACGTGCGGGAAAATTCCAACAGAAGAGGAAAAGCCAGCCGACAACAACACAACTGTGGAGAGACGAGTGCGCGGGCTGGTTTTGTCCCTGTTCAGAATCTGTTACAGTGTTTGTACACACCACAACATGCAGGCAACACATTTCTATAATGAAGCGCGGCTGTGGCTTAAAAACAACGTTCTGATGCGAACGGCGAGCTCATCACTTCAAGCGGAGGCGTGCATTAATTCTTCTTAACTCTGACATGTTCATCTCCTCGAAAATATGACTACGGCAGCTGGTTTAGTCCAAAAATGATTATTTTTTGCAGTTGGGTCGGTTCGAGATCGGTTCGTGTTCTCACCACAAACGAGCCGCTCCAGAGTTCGTTTGAAAGCGACCACCTAATCAAGGAGGTCTCGGTACGCTTGTTTGGTCCGCTTTTGGTGCACACCCGAGTTCGATTGCTGCTTTCACACCTGAGCAAACGAACCGCACCAACGGGGCAAACGAACTCTAGTACGATTCAACCGAACTAAATTAGGCAGGCGAGAAAGCGCCCTTAGTTACTTGCCGTGACGTCGTTGGATTTCTCCAGAGTCGCCTACCCCACCTTTTTAAATAAGGAAACAAAAACATCAATAGATTCAGGGATAGTGAAAAAGAATCAATTATTTGATTAACTAATTCATTAATTCCACCCTCTTCAGTTTCCCTGTGCAGGTTTGAAACCTCTTGTCCCGTCCTGTCGCTGGCTGAGGAGTCGTTTAACTCCTTTGATGTGAAGTTTACTATTCTACTAATACTACTAATACAAAACCAAGGCTGTGAAAGCATACACTTCTCCATTGAGTCTGTATTACATGTGACTGCATTAGCAGCAAAAGCCACCATGCGCGCACACACACACACACACACACGCATTATCAGGCCGCCCATGAGTCATACTACCACCGATCACAGTGAGATGATGACAGCTGATCGATACAGGTAGCGGAGCGTCCTGACCTTCATCTCAGGCCTGTCAGTCAACGGCAGCTTGATAACAAACCAACCTGAGCAGGCGTTTGACCTGTCAGACGGACAGCGGTTTGTGTTCGGACCGTTATCGCTGCCATCCTTCAGCTGAAGCAGCAGCAGCAGCAGGGTGGGCAGTTCGGGATGCACCTGCCAGCAGCAGGTGGCATTCTGGAAACCCACTTTCAAACCTGCTACCTTTTTTTGTGCGGTTTTCCAAACAGTCTGGCTTCAAACTTAATTATGTTCCGCAGGAGAAATGTGGCCAAATGATGATTTATTTTCCCTTTTTATATTGTTGTCCCATCACTAAATAAATGCTGGGGGAACAGAGTGAATTTATGAAGCAAAGTTACGGTGAACCTCTCTTTATAATTTGTTATTTCCCCAAGGCTGGTCACAAGCTGATTAAAATGGATCCCTAAATAATTTGGGAGAGCAAATCCATACCAAAAGTTAACGGCTACGTTATTGTTTCCTGACTCCTGCAGAGTACATTAGGTTTAGAGAGTCGACGGCAGATGGAATAATGAGTTTTAAGCCACGAGGAATATTGTTTTTAAAACGCCGTCCTCAAGAGAAAAGGTTTTAGATCTTTATGATTTCTCTATTCTTATGAAAGAGAAAGAGAGCGAGAGAGAGAAGCAGTGGGGCGTTAAAAACTCAGAGCCCGGCTGAAAATCAAGCTCAAGTACACAACTAAGTCTTCTGAAAAGGAGAAACACATAAAAGTGTGACTCACCAGACAGCAGGAGGGCAAGCTCTGGTGACGAGGCAGATCAGGTTTGTCGACTCATTCCTACCAGATGGCAGGTTGCTGGCCGTTGACTTATTTTCGCTTTCCAGAAGTCGTATTTAGCACACAAAAAAAGGGACTGGTGAATTCTGGTGTCTGGCTGCTGTCTGACAGATGGCTGATGGGTAACCCGAGTGCTGTCCTGCAGAGGACACAGCAAGGTCCATTTTGGCCGACTTCACTCACACACAGGACCTTTTCCAGTTTCCAGGTGTGTTTTCTTTAAAAAAGAGTCCTTCAGCTTTGTATTCAGCAAACAGAACAATAACTGAATTTTGCTGCAGAAGTGGAGCCGACATGTTTCCTCATCTGAAAGCGCCGAAGGTCTTGAGGTTGGAGAAGTGGGTGTGTGATTATTAAGCTTTATAATAATAATAATAATAATACCTTTTATTTCTAGGCACTCAAGGACACCGTACAAACAAGATATAGAATGCAAAGCAAACAACACACAAACTTACACGTCAGTCAATCAAACAGGTATGTCTGCACTTGAATTTGGGAAGTTGAATCCAGCTGTCATATGTGTAGTGGGAAAGAATTCCACATCTTAACTAAAAGCCCTACCGGCAGAGGAACTCGGCTTGAAATGTGGAACAGACCGACAACAGTTCTGCCTTAGATGTCAGATCGCATTCATTTAAGAGACTTTGGTCCGTATTTGGGCAACTTTGCAGTCTGATCTCATAGGAAAGTTGGACACGCTGTATTTGTATGAAAAGACGGCGGACCACGTGGACTGGACCACGGTGGTTTGTGCGCCGCTAGCCTTAGGATCTTCATACAATTTAAACCCCATGGCCTTTAGCGTCGCACCAAAATCAAGACAAACTTTACATTTTTAGTGTCACTGCTGGCAACTAAGGGTGTGTATAAGTGACACGGCACCAAACCTTTCCTAAACCGTTAAACTCAATAATGTGAGAGGTCTGACGAAAACGTCGTATTAGTTCATTAATAAAAGAGGCCTTTTTAGTATTTATTTTACATTTCTGAAGAAAGGAAGACGCCTTAAATCAGATTATTCAGCATTTATTTTCTTTGCATTACCTGCTAAACCAGAGGCAAGTTTCTGAACTGCGCTCGCCACAGGAGGACCTCATGAAATCTGATTGCAAATCAGTTTGAACGGATCTGTTCCTCTTGACATCAAAGTGTTTTCCAATGTAAAGAATCACAAACTGAAAGTCATGAGCCGCTGATGTCATCACTGTATGTTGCTCCGCATGAAATCCGATGTAATCTGGAGAACGTCGCCATTGACACACGAAACAGTCTCTGTCTTCAAAAGACTCGCGCTGATTGTTTTGTGCAACACACACACACACACACACACCTTGCAGATAGAGGAGTGCTCCAGTCTTCCTCTCTTTTATCTAAACTTTTTAACTGCATGGATTAGTCCACCGGTGTGTGACGCCTGCGGTCGCTCGCATGCAGATTCCTGCTTCGTTATCGGAGGAACGCTGCATCACAGGCAGCCAATCGGCTCGCAGCAGCCCGGCTAATGTCCTCGATAATCAATTCGTTGGCTTTTTCTAATTTTAAATCCAATTATCTGGAGGCGGGGGGGGCAGCAGGGACTATTGATGGTGTGTTTGTGTGTCCCAATGAGTGCCATTCGTCTGTGTGTGTGTGTGTGTGTGTGTGTGTGTGCGTGCTGTCCCAGTGAGTTGACAGAACAATTTGCGTTGACAGGGCAATTTGTTTTTGTTCTTGTCGGCGGCCTCAGATTGGAAAAGCGAAAATGTCTCTCACTCCCTCAACAGCACACACGCGCGGAAACACACACCTACAAAGGCGAAAACCCCACACACCTTGATTGCAGCACATTACATATTTAGCCTCATTGTTTCATTACCACGCTACTTATCTTTCTCTCAGTCGGTCGTACAACCCCCCCCCCCCACCACCACCACCACCACACACACACACACAATTTAGGTGGCAGTGAATGAGGATAATCTGGCAACAAGGCAAACAGCCAGTAAATAATCAGCCACAAAAAAGACGTGAAACTAACTGGCTTTGTCATTTGTGTGGTTGAGTATTTATTTCTGTGTGTGTGTGTGTGTGTGTGTGTTATCAGCAGCCTGCCGGCTTGCTCCCCAGGCAGGCCTTTAGTCCTCTCGTGTTTCTCTCGCACACACACACACAACACAACACAACACACCCCCCCTCCTTTCTTCCTCTCCTCCTCCTCCTCCTCCTCATTCCTTTTGCTTCCTGGTTGTGTGTGTGTGTGTGTGTGTGTGCGCGCGCGTCGGCTCGGAAAAACCTGAAATCCAGACAGCCGACTCATCTGTTTGAGAGAAAACAATGTTTGTAGAGAGTGAAGTTGTTTGAGGGGAAAACACATCTTTAGCCTTCTTCTTCATCTCTCTCTCTCTCTCTCTCTCTGCTCACTTCATCTTTGTTTCTTCTTCTCTTCTTCGCTCTCTCGTTTTCTTTGTTTTCGCTGCATGAGAGTTCATACAGACTGTTCAATTTTATTTGGATTTTTAAATCACAGGAATCTGTGTTCACGCTACAGCTAAAAGAAATGCTAAAAAGCCAAAGAGAGAAACTCAACTGCCTCTCGTCTGTTATAGCCGATACGACAGAGAATATGGAGGATTCTAAGATTTACAAGCCGGACGATGAATGGGCCAATAGCAACTCCCGCTGTAGACTCCAGCACATTTTTGCAGTTAAAATGCAACCAGAATAATCGTAAAGATGCAGTAATCGCACAGAGTTATAGGTTTGACTCTAAAGTGTAACCAGTTGAAAAAGGGCGTCTGTTAAATGGGAACGCTGTTCAATATTTTTGAACAGCCACTTGGGGGCACTAATTCAGTTTTGCTTTGTTTGATCATGTAATATTTTTGCAACAATGAACCAAATGACTTTCTTTCCGATGGAGTAGATTGGTGATCATCTGTTCTGATTTAAACTTCTAAGTGAGTCTAGCTGGAACGGTAAGAGAGACCATTATGTTCTTCGTGAGCGCAAGCAGGAGGAAACTGCAGTGCCGCACTGAGCTGATAATCATTAAACCAAACCATCTGCAAAATAATGTAAGCTGGAAACTGTTTGCTGACGTGTAAAAACTGCCTGACAGTAGTGTTACCACAACAATAAATGTGAGCGAGCACCTGTTAGCTTTTCACGCCTAAGAATCATTTCTTCAGCATAGTTTACGATTAGGCTTCGTAGGTCTCGTTGAAGTTGATTCCAACAAGTTAGGTGTAGGATGAACTTCCGAAGTGGATGGCAAGATCACTAAGGATGCTGTTACACCAAATCCACCAATACCAGAAATAAGAGACAACATATTTCAGTTTCAATGGTCGAAAAGTTGCAAAACATTGGAAATGTTCTTCAAGTAAAACTTGGAATGCAGAACCTTTATTTTCTGTATACTGAAGTATTTCGACACTGTTTTGTTAGATCTGTCATAAAAGTAAAACTAAGTACTTTGTCACCGCTGATTTAGCCAGGGGTAACAATCGTTAATCAATTGTTTCCTCAGGTTAGCTTAATTAGAAACCCTAACATGATGCTCTTTGACTTCTGGCTCTCTGTGGTACCAGCGAGGCTCTCAGCTGAGGTCTGAGTTTCAGCAGAGGAACCGAGTTAATCAAACATTTACACAAGACAAAACTCATCCGAACCGAGTCCCAGGTCCCACAGCAGGAGGATGAGTCACTGCCTGATGGCTTTATTTCCAACTCAGAACACAACTGAGCCTCTGAGAGGAGACGAGACGAGAAAGAGGGGGAATAAGAAACATAAAAAAAAAAAAGATGACGGAGGAGAGAGGACAGAAAGGAAAGGATACAGTGGCTGTGAAGGAGCTGAAGAAAACACGGGCAGGGAATGGATGGAGGCAATAGATAAAGGAAGGGAAATAAAGGAGAGGGAGAGAAGATGGCGAGGGGAAAAAGGAGCAAGAGACGAGCTGATGAGCGTAGTATTGACCTGATGATGACACTGGACAGAAAGTCAGGTAATCACCAAAATCACTGGGCTTCTTCCCCTGGGGACCGTGAATGTCTGTACAAAGTTTCATGGAAATCCATCCAGTAGTTGGCTGTTACACTCATTGCCTGCAGGTGGCAGTAGTGTCTGAAATACTGCTCGTTACCTTTCAAATGTTTTTGTAGTTGTAAAGGAGTAATAAATTACATTTACTGTGGAAGAAGAGAGTCATGCTCTGAAGCGTAGCTCAGTTCAGTACTTCTCTTGCTGCAGCCTACATACAGTATACTGGATTATAGTAATATATAGGATGTGGGATTGTCAGCCTCAGCTCTTATTATCTCTGGTGAAAACAGTAACACGATGGCGACTGGGTTTTGCTGAAAGTTGAGACGAAACAGATTTGCGTCAGCACTGAATGGGTGGATTTACTGTTTCTGAACGCACTAAAATCAGATTCCCCCCCTTGAAGATGCAGACCAGATCTCGTGTGTGTGTGTGTGTGTGTGTGTGTGGAAGCAGCCATTAAACCCCAGGGAAAGATATTTGTCCTGTTCAGGCAACAATGAGAAGAGCTGCGATGCGCCACAAAGGGTTTAAAATCAGATTTGCTCTCCGTGTGCAGATGCAGCTTGAAAGCATTTGTGTACGATGCATTGAGAGATGTCAGATTTCAGCTGTTTGTACGTACGGTTGCTGTTTGTTTCTAATGGATCAACACTGTTTTCCTGTTGTCTTCCCCCCCCCCCCCCAGTGTATTTATAATGCAGTAGAAACCGTTTTCTCTCCTTCTGTTCCTTCTACGTCATAGACTTTCTCTCCGTCTTTCTCTCCTCTTCTCTGTGGCTGTTGATCCATCGATCTGTGCGTCGTATCGCCCTCTCCTTCGTATCCATGCTCAGCCATATTGGCTAACAGCGGTGATGTATGACATCCTGCTGGAGGTTTAGCAGAGTTCAAAGTCTCCTCCGCCCTTTTGGGTCTTTTTCTTTGTAGCTCAGTATAAATGCCGCTGTGACCAAACCTCTCAGGGGCCGCGGTTCAATCTTGACCGGTGATGACCCACGGCTTAATCCGGCCTCTATGTGCTATGCCCCCCCCCCCACACTTTGACTTGAAATTCTTTGTAGTTCCATTTTATTCATTTCACGTCGCAGCCACTGAATGATAATGGTGTTGTGAAATAATCGGGATTCCTTTGTGGCGCGGTCCAAAACGTTTTCTCTGGCCTTGTTTGAACCGTAAGCCTCTGACCGCCGAAGCGTTTGAAGTCCCCTCAGCCTCTCGCAGCTCTGCGGGCTTCTGTTTAAATCAGACCGGATGACCGCGATGGCTGATAGAAAGAGAAAGGAGGGTTACAGCACCAAAACCCCCTGTGTGTCATGTTATTTCAAAGCTAAATGTCTTGTAGCTTTATTTTATTCCCCCTGCTGTTACATAAGCACTGTTTCTATCACTTAATCAACTAAAGATGGAAAGAGTAATCAGTTAGTTTGTGAATAACCTCGCTGTTGCTGCGTTTCCGTCAGTAATAATGAAATGTTTTCACAGATTGATTTACAGGCTGCATCAAGCCTTTGGCAAAACTGTACGGCAGATTTAAGTCATTACACACTAAAACTAATCTAAAGCTCTTCTCAGGAATTCTTTCTGAAGATTGGCTTTGAACGGGGGTGTCGACGAGGTACGCTGAGAGTGCTGGGTTCATTTCTTCAGGCGGTTCAGGACAAATGTAAAAAGCTTTTAGGAAAATTGGAAATTAAATTGTCATTCTTATTTTAAGTGGTTCTCCCCCGTCTGTCAGCTGTAAAGACTTTATTCCAAAAGTTACGATGGAGGTTTCGGAGTGGTGGAGTAACGAACTAACACTTATTTTTCTTAGCGATTAAGCAGCAGATCATTTTCTCCACCAATTGCTTGGTCTATAAAATGAAGGAGGGGGGGAAAAAAAGCCAGTTATCCAAAGCCGACTGTGACGTGTTTACGCATTTAGTTATTTCTGTCCGACGGTGATCAAAACAGTTGTGTTCCAGGTCAAGCGAAAACCTATGAAGCTGTTTTTTTTTTTTGTTTGTTTTTTTTTTTGGTTTGACCACTAAACAAACTTGACAGAAACTAAACCCTGATGGACCGTTGGCTCGTGGAGTTGTGTAAACATGCTGGCCAACAGGTAACGTAACAACACCCAGCAGACGCCGAGCAGCATGATTGGAGTCCTGTTTCTGTCCACTTGATGAGTGTAAGTCCAATATTCACTCTGGGACTGTTCGATCTTATTTCCTTTAGTGTCTGTGGATTGTGGGCATGCACACACAAGACGGCATTCTAAAAATGTATTGGCCTGAATATATGAGTTCAAATAGGGAGTCTTGTTATATTCAAGCACCGGGCATTAACATACCATTCACAGCATCAGATATTGTGTCTCCCACAGCGAGGGCTGCATTATGGGTTGTTTGCAGCCGTGCTGTTGCTGTAGGCTAGCGAGTGTCCGTTTGTTGTGTCTTTTAGAGTCCGTCAGTGCTAAAAGGGATTTGTTAGCCCGGTTGAACCGGCAGGAGTTCCTTGAGGCTCATGTAGCGTGTTTTATTGCCGGAGGGGAAGTGACCCAAAGCATCTCCCACGTTAGTCACGACGAGGATCTCAAAAAGTTGCCAACTGTCGGAGAAAATCATTCGGACCGCTCCCAAGAGCCCGACAGGACAGACGGAGTATGTGACTGATGCAGGAGCTGCACGGATGTTGGATTGAAGTTGTGTTTACGGTTTTACTTTAAGTCTCATTAACAGCCCAATATTGGGGCCAGTATTCTCTTCTCCGTGCGATTATTCAATCTGGAATCGAGTCTATTGCATGAGAATCAAGATCCCAAGTCTCTTCAGCTGCTAGATGATCCACTTTCTTCACCGGCCAGTCTCTAACTTTGTTTCACTGCCGCTTGATGCCGCGCATGTTGCTTGTTTTAGCTTGTTTTCTGCCGTCGACAGTTTATATATGGGCGCTCTGTGAAGGATTTAATGTTCAGTGTTTGTTAAGGGTCATTTTTAGGACGTAGTTTGTGTTGTCTTGTAATCAGATGTTGGAGGTTATATTTCTTATCAGTTTGATCATGATGGAACAGTTTACACAACATGCGTCTCTCTGGGTGGGTAAACGCACGAATGTAAAACTAATAATATGGAACCTGAACTACGAGTGCATGTCACCCCTTCGCCTTCTCAGACTGCAGCTCTCTGCCCTGCTGCTGAAATGACACGGGGACGGAAAACCGACAAGACGACACACAGGAAATCACCTACTGAGCCCAGGCCTGTGTCCATAAATAAAGAAATAAACCCCCCCCCAAACAGAAGGCTGCGTATTTGATGAGGAGCGTAGGAAAACGGGTGACAAGAATGAATATATCAAGTCTAAATGATGTTTGGAAAAGAACTGATATCGCTGAGAACAAAACGTTGAAATGGGATGAGTTTTGAAAGGGGACTCGTCAGAATGATGGTGGAAGGAAAAGACGGTTGCGTGTTAACAGAAATAGCACAAAGAGCTGCGCGTAAATAGGAAAGGAGAAGAGATAAAGAGCGGGGATCTGTAATCTGTGATCGGAAATGATGGAAGTAGTTTATCCACAAAACCAGAAATATCCCATAAACCTTGAAATGGGCCGATTTCTGAAAAGGACTCAAAAGAAGAATGGATTCAGCTAGTATGTCCATAAAACTGAACGGAGAGAAAAGGATGCAAGACAAAGAGAAAAGGAACCCAGTGTGTCCAAAGAAACCTGAAAAAGCAGAGACCCCTAACACAACGTGGAACAGAGATTCTTCACTGGGATGTGGCCATGAGACGTATAGTAAGTGTGAGCTGTGTGTCCATGAAACCCTGAAAGGCCGGACTCTCTGCAGAGACCAAACGAGCAACACAAAGAGGCGACATCGCAAAAGTGCTGTTTGAAATCCTACATGATGAGCGTTGTTTCTCCTCGCTTTGCCTTCGGCCTGGGGTCACGCAGCGTGGGCTGGTGGCTCTAACTGGGAATCACAGCTGCTGCTTTTATAACGCAAGACGCTGCAACCCCACAGCAACACGCAGGCCGTGTTGGAGCTTTTCAAGATGGGGATCTTTCTCTTAGCAAATCTGGCACAGGACCAAAACACACGGATAATGTTGAAGAAAAGATAAGTTCAGCTCCTTACAACCTGTAATAATTGGAAAGCATCAAAATAAAGGCCAAATCTAGCTAAGATTCAGATAGTAATTGTGATGTTCAGCTGTTTTATTTTTTAAATGTCCTATTTAGAAGATAATTAAGGCTTTTAAATTTGGGATTTGTTTAAAATTTGGCTGATAAACGGACTACCCTAAAGTTACTTTATAGTAAAAATGATTCTAGCCCTGGTTATCCTGACTCCTTTTTTTTGGGGGGGGGGGTCTAAAATCACCAAGTATCAAAAACTGAAGTGCGGAAAGCTGCCAGTGAAAGTCTGAGATTTGTAGTAATGTTTACTTATTATTTAGTCAGATATTTAGTAAATTTCATCATGTTTTGACCATGTTTAGTAGTTCTTTGCTTCTGCTTCTGCTGAGAGAACATCTAACGTTTGAGAGGTTTCTTTTGTGTAAAATAAGAGAAATTAGAGTAAGGTATTTAAAATATGTGGGTATCTTTATTGAAACTTTCGTGTCGGCACTAGTAACGAACATCACAGCGCAGAGTTGTGTTTGTAGCAAGCGGTTTCATTTTAAGTGTAACTTACCGCACCTTTTTAATAAGTTACCATTCAGTCAAGCACGGATCTGATTAGTTGGGTTATTTTTTTTTTACAAAGTGAGTTTTTAAGTTCCTGATTTCAAGAAATCCAAATAATAGATCCTTCTAGAATAGGGAAGGTAAAGATAGAGAGAGGAAAATAAAATCAACTGTGTCGAAATGGGAAAACAGCAACAGCGTAGTAAAATGACATCAGCTAGCCCTGCTGATTAATAATTCACCAAGCGGCCTGCAGGAGGCACGAAGGACGGAGACACGGAGAAAGAGAGAGGGAAGTGGTTGCGTTTAAAGGAGGGCTGTTTAATAATTCAGGGGGAGGCGTCTGGTCTGGCTCTGATGCAGCAGGTGGCTGCAGTGCAACCAAAAAGATCACAGACCGAATGAAAAGCTCTCTCTGAAACCTTTTCCTGTCTGACACTGTGAGATGAGAGAAAACGAGACGAGGCTGTCTGGATCCATGTGGAGAAACTGGGACATCACAGCAGTGTCGCTGTGCCCGACCCGGGAGGAGAGACCCAGGACTGCAGCCAATGAGCACCCGTTAACAAAACCGCTTTTAATCAGGAGTGGAGCACTTTTTTGATGTGCTTTTACTTTGTGGATTGAAAAGGAAAAGAACCCGTGACACACATGCTTTGTTTAAGCATTGTATTGCCGCACATTCACAAACAGATCCATTGCATCACAAAGTTGGGGCTGCATCATGACCTCTGGGCTGAGTTCAGATTCGAGAGATAAAATCATGTGGCGTTGCATGTTTCTAACAGACCCAGGAGCTCCAGTTTTACGGCCTTTTTTGGTCCGCAAGGTAGATTTTCTCTGGAAAATGCAAATACTGTTGCAAAGAAAGCTACAGACTGGGACCAGGAGCAATAGGTCCAACAACTTTGAAATCTGTGCTGCTGTCCAGTCAGTGGAAGCATCCCATCCATACCTGTTCTTCTTTCTAACGAGCATAAAAACGGGCCTTTTTCTACTGAAGCAGACTTGAACAACTTTCATTCCTGCTTTGCTTTCTATAATATTTCCATGAGTGAATCAGAAAAAACACTTAAACTCTACTTCCTGAATGTGTAAGGTGTGGTCGACAGCATGTCAGGGGTAACCGGGACATTGTTTCTGGGAGTAATCAGTGGTTTTAGCTACACTGATCTCAAATCCTCAGAAGATGAAACCGAAACCATTTGCATGGCGAGATGAAAGTAGGAGTAAGAGGCGAAATGACTTAGTGATTTTGGGTGAACAGACCCTTTAATGCACTGCCAAGAAACATGGCTTTACTGTGTGTGTGTGTGTGTGTGTGTGTGTGTGTGTGTGTGTGTGGCTGTTAAATGAGAGCCGTCTCCCAGCGCGAGGTGGGCGTCATCACCGTAAACTGCCGCGATGCATTTCATGAATACATCTGCATTCATCTCAGCAACACACACACACACACACACACACACACAATAGCCAATAAGTATTCACAGCAAGATGGATAATGTTTCCCAAAGTGTATTTACCGCTGGAGGCGGACAAAAGCAGTTACTCCTTTTATCAGGACTGTAACTGGGGCAAACCAGGACACACACACACACACACACACACACACACTTGGAGATACACAGTCTGACAGTACCTGTCATTGTTACACTCCCGGACTACATCTCCAGTGTTTTCTTTTCTTATGGCCAAATAACATCACTGAGGGCGGTGTGTGTGTGTGTGTGTGTGTGCGCCCAAACGGTAAATAACGCTCAGCACAAACACACCAACCATAGCAGCCATCGTTGTGCTTGTGACGGCTCATAAAACCCAATCCTCCGCTCTCTGTGTGTGTTTACAGTTTCGGAGGACACGTGTAAAGTTGCTTTTGGCCAGTTTTCCAGTCGGAGTTTGTGACTGAGTGAGCGAGGTGGGCCAACGCTGGGGGAAACGAGAGCGATCCGAAGTTGTTTGCAGTCGCAGTAACATCTATTATTGAGCAACTGTTTCATATTTAAATCAGGCTGAGCAGCAGATTGGCTGGATGACACACACACACACACACACACACACACACACTATATTTGCAGTGCTGCTGTAAAAGAGGCAAGTTGTGAGCAACAGGTGCACTGCTGCAACCCTAGTCCACTTTTAAAGGACGAATTATGGACCAAAACTTTGTTTAATCGTCTTTTGTTGAAGGTCATGTATCCGCTGGGAGTTCTTTCAGAGCACTAATGTAGCCACATTTCAGCTTCCTTAGGCAAATGTTGGTTGTTTTTTTTTACCATCCACAGCTCTCACTTTGTTGTTAAAGTGCTTCGGGTTCAACTTTTCAGAGAGGCTGCTCATAAATGGGCCACTCACAGCTTCCAGCCGGGGTCAAGAGGACTGTTTTACATCGGCCGAAATGGAGGAAAAATAGAAATGATCGAAACAAAGAACGGAACGTTTGTTCTCTTCCAGTTTGAGTGCGAACTGCCCTGTCATGGAAAAATAAAAACCCATTAACCTCTTCAAACCCAGTACAAACTCATGCTGTGGAAGTCAAACGTAGTTCAAACCCACAGAACTTATTTTTATCGAACACCTCCCGAAACCCAGTTTTTGGCTTGAAGGTGTGAACACTGGTCAACACTGGGCGCTACTAGCGGTCGATTGCTGTCTTTATATGTCGGAGTGTGAAAATACCTTCGGTTTCAATGAGCGCTATGAAACGGGACCAGGATCAATACATAGAGTAGATAAAATGACTGTACTTGTAATTTCCGAACACAAAATATTAGTGTTAAGTTCTCTTTAGATTCCAGTGGAGGTTCCAAAGCTTCCAAATCCGCTACGCTGAATTTAGCGGAAATGTGTACAAAAATGAAGAACAAGACATCTCGAGTGTTAGTTTTTTGTTTTTCTGAAACGGTGCAGCAGTAAAACGCAGTCTTGTGTTTGAATGTATGTCATACAGGATATTTTTCGCGCTGTCAAAGTGGAATAAAATAATTTTCTTTTTCCTACGTTAACGCTGTGAAAGTCTTTTCTGTCCTTCGCTCTTTGTTTCGGTCAGTGTCCCCCCCGTCCCCACCCGGCATCGAACTCATTTCAGAGATATTAAGTCCAGCTTAGTGTGAGGAAAGGCCCCCCTGAAGTTACAGTATGAGGGGATAATTTGAAAACAGGTCACACGTTGGGCTGTCTGTCCATTTAAAGACACCACCGGGTTTCGTCCATCTTTTTGTCTCTCTCTAGTTTCTACATCTGCGTCCTCGAGTCTTCCTCTTCATCCCCATCCATGTCTCCTCCCTGCTTCCTCTGCTCTCTCTTTCCTGTCTCTCTGTCTTGTCTGTCTTATAACTGCATTTCCATTCCTTCTCTTGGTGGTAAATAACCCCTTTGACCCCTGTAGGCAGCATTTGGTTCTTTTATTTTCAGCATTGTGGAATCGTCATAAGTCTTAGCTTTGCCATCTAATGTTATTTTAAGAATACGTTAGGCGACTCAGAAGCAGCACCTGCATATTATACCTGTGTGGTTTGGGAGTGTGACGTATGTGTCCACCAGGAAGCAGTGTTGGATTCACCACCGTAAGTGGACGGGACAGTGCTCTGAATGGGCGGTTGTTGTCCTCTCTTCTGCTAGAAGATCACTCGTGGCGGTGCTGAAATGTACGCCCGAATTCTAGAAGAAGACCAATAGAGAGAACTTCCCTTCAGGATGCTGGAATAACCAATCCGCTTGCTTGAAGCTCTTATTCATTGGTGGGATTTGGCACCTCTGTGGCCTTCAGTTACCCGTAACACCCTTCTCTGTGCAAGTTCTCTGCATCGCTACAGAAACTGACAAGCCCGATAAACCTGAAACTATGAATCACATTTTGGCTGCAGGGTCCTGCATGTGTCGGCAGAGCCCACTGTCGAACACGTGGATACATGATGGATTACTGGCCACGGCAGCGAGCTGTGCTGCAGCAAGATCAAGCACAAAAGACAAACAACAACCAGACACGAACGTTTTTAGTGAGAATGATGTGAATTTGGCCGTTGTTGCAGGTCTATACTTGTGCCGGGGCAGTGCTCTTGCCGTGTAGACTCCTCTTTAGAAGGAGAGCTCTTATATACCCACAGCTTCTCTCATCCCCTTCCTGCTGCATAACATTTCATTCCTCCAGTTATGTGTCCACCTATGATCATTATATGCGGCGGTGATTTTCTCATTATAATGTAATGAGGCCCCACCACCTGCTGTGTGGATGGGAGGTGGAGAGAGAGAGGAAGAGGGCGAGGCACAGGAAGGGAATAGAGGATAAAATGTAAAATCTGAACCATGAGATTGAGTGAGGGGTGGAGTAAGAGATGAGCCGACGTGACAAACTAGATACAGTATTCAAAGATCTTCACGATTTATGCAATAAAGTGTTCCTCTGCATTTTTGTTTTTGTATTATATATATGAACAGAGCGAGCAAGAGAACTGTTAAGGAAAGGGTATATTAGAAATAGGAAGTGGCTGTAGGCGCCCAGAACTAAGCGATTCCTCTAATTGATTTGCTACGAGAAGCCGTGGACAAGTGTCATGGCCGGTGATGGACGGGCAGGCAGTGTGGAGGGCCAAGTTCACAGGAGTCACCTGAAAGTAGCCTGGAAATTCTGCCGGGATTTTTCTGGTGGAAAATCACAACAGCGATGCTTGGAGGCATTTTAGCTGCCAAACTAAACAGTCGCCCGACCTGCGCCGCACTGTTTCAGCCGCTAAACCGAACTCTGTTACGTAGCTCGTCAGCAGGCGATTGTGCGCCGCTGCTCTTTCCCAATCGCAATAAAGAGCTGATCTTTATAATAACCTCATGAATTTATAACTTTTATAACCCTACTTTTTCTGTGTTTTTGCTGGGCGTTGCTTCTTCTGCAACAATTAAGCTAAAAGGGTCGCCTTGTGTGATGATCTGCGGGGAGGGGGGCGCCCCCCCCCCCCCCCCCCCCCGTGTTTCTGCTCGTCTCTCTCGCTCTGTTTGAAGACTAAGGAAATATATGTGGAATAAGTTACAGGATTTAAAATACACAATCACAAACAGCAGTGATACTATTTGTAAGAAATATGGATGGGCGGATCTTGATATTTCATCGTGTTGGGGGGGGATCACTCACAGGAGGGAGAGGGGCAGAGAAATCAAAAGGGTTGGCTAGCATGAGATATTATTTATCAGAATCAGATCATTTATATCATTAGTATATGTAGTTTACAATAGATTATCAGTGTGTTTTCTTGCCACGCTGAAAAAATTGACCAGATGCCGAAACTATCGCTGCTGAGCGCGAGCCGACTTTTATGACCTCTGTCTATGAACATTAAGCAAAGTAAATATGCCAGATTATAGCCTCAGGCTAATTTCCATCTGCAGACCCCCTGGCAGGTAGATGTTGCACACAAAAGTAAAGACAAACGACTATATAACACAATAAGGACATGAGCAAACAAAGTCAAACAGACAGACAGTAGAACAGCAACATTACATTTACATCTGTATTGCACTGAATCTAAGAAGGTGCACAAGTTTGAGTAAAGTTATTAAATATTGCAGAGGCGAAAGGAAGCGGGCAGCGCTTCGAGGTTCTTCCACATCCTGCAAATGCCCTGCATGTTTAGCTGAGCAGAGTTACAGTGAGTATTTTTGCCGAAACACAGAAAATGACCTTGTGTAGCGCTTACCTGGCAGCGTGATGGACTGAGGACCTGACAAATTGGGTTGATGTTCTAAACTAAAAGTACAATCACAGCTGACATTTATAGACAATTAGAGGGAGGAACGGCAGGAGGAGAGCGTACAGAGGCAGACTGATCGGGAGATGGCTAAGTTTCTGACCGCTGGTATCGCTATGTAGTAATGTTTTGTGGGAGTGGGTCCCAGTTTTACCTGATTTTGTTCATGCGCACGTGGAAGCGGGTGACGCGATGCTGATTCTTGCAAATGGCACCACATTATCCGTCGGCTCTACAGGTGGGGGTAATTTGCAAAGAAACTTAAGTAATACGACAACTAAGGCAGGGAAGAAGATGATGATTGCTAGCAAGTAAACAATGCTGGTTTCAAACTCTCAAGAATCTCTGTGTTTTGAGGAAGGAAATAACACTCAACAGGTTTCTTAGACCTCAGGGATACACAGTGCATTTCTTCGTGCGTAACACTGGAAGTAAAAGAGAGAGAAGTCCACAGGGCACCTTTAACGAAGTAAGTAGTAGCAATCAGATTAGAGCTAAATAAAGTTGCTCAGTTCGGTCTCCTCTATATTTAAAAATATATCCCATTAAAACAAACCCCTATCCAGTCATCTTAGCTTTACCGTAACTTTAAAGGGACATGAAGTCTCTAGTAAAAATACAATACAGGTAAATAAGCTGTCAACATGTGAAACTTGGCTTTTCACAGAATATGCTGCTCCTCCTCCGCCTCCTGACCTTTTCTTTTTCTGTTTTCTTTCCCCCTCCATCTCCTCACTTTCAATCTCCCCACTTCCTCTCTCGGCCACCTCTGACCTCCTCTCTGTGTCTCTGAGCCTCCCTCTCTTCCTCCCTGGCAGCGCCACCTGTTTGAAGCTCATAAATAACCCAACAAAAGGATAAAAGGCCAGATAAATAATGAAGCAGAGGTGAGGCGCTGGCCTTTAACACTTCCACTGCAGACACTGGCAGAAGTAGCAGAGCACAGAGCTTCAATACAGCCCTCTGTCCAGCCCTGTGCAAAACAGGGCTGTTTATGCATTAAAATGGCCTAGTTTTGTTTTGTTTTTTTTCCTTCTTTTCCTCTTTATTTTACCAGTAGCATGAAAAAGCCAGCGGTTATGTAAGCATTGAGGGCAAGAGGTATCCGAAAGATCTCCGCAAGAGACAGAAATAGCCTGCTTTCACATCCCTGCTGTCATCCAGAAGAAGACAGAGACGGTATTTTAACACCGCTCTTTTGAGGAAGTCAAAAAAAAAAAAGAAAGGAGGAAAAAGTAGGTCATTTAGAGTTTCTTATCACTTTTTTTTTTTTAATGTAGAAAGGCACAAAGGAGCACGCAGAGGAACTGAAAGTGTTGTGATTTTGATCTAATGATGAAAAAGGAAGACGTCACGATGCCTCGCGGTCAGCTCGTCTCCACGCTCCTGCCGACATGAAAGCACAAATCATTCAAACGCTCTGTGTTTTATATATATATATATATATATATATATATATATATATAGCTGCTCAGCAAAACACACAAGGGGGGAGTTGGGTGGTGGCTGTAAGAGAGAGTTCTCAGTCAAGCAATCAAGACCGATGACAGCTGATTAAATTATTTAGCAAACAAGCACAATTTGAGGGTGGCGGAGACCTTAAAACGAGCTTTAGAGTAGTAATAGCAGTAGTATTAGTAGCAGTTGTGGTGTAGTTCATTAGCCTATATTCAGTAGTGGTAGCAGTAATAGTAATGGCATGTAGTAGTTTCACCTGGTTGATGCGAGTCGCCATAAGCCCAAACCGCTAAACCACTGTTTGTCGTGCAATCCATGCAACCATCATTGCAGCCCAAGATAAATCTCATCTTTTGACAGGACAGATGGAACATTTTCCATGTGGATTCAGTTGTCATGTTCAATGTGTGTGTACTGGTCTCTGTTGTTTATGCCATGCTGCTGTTGCAGTGCAAGCCGTCGGTTCAGGTCAGCAGAAGCAGCGTGCGCCTCCAGTGTCTTTTGAATCAATCCAACGTGCTGTAAATACTCACCAGAGCAACGGATGTGTTTTTTGCGCCATTTGTTGGTGTTGATCAGAACTGAACCAAAAAACCGCACAGCAGAGGTGTTTCCATTATTTTGAGCAGCTCTCGACACACACACGCATAAACGTGCAGAGTGTTACTGTTGTTATCAGCTGCTGTGATAAGATTATCAAAGTCCTCAGCAGATGACCAGGAGACCATAAATCTGACAGTCACACACACACACTCTCCTTCCTGTGTGTGTGTTGGCTTGCCGTTAGCGGTGAGGGGATTAAACAGAATTTTATCTTTGATGGGGATTAGACCGAGTCCAGGATCATGATTAAACTGTCACTGTGAGATTGTGTGCAAGAGCATGTACGGTGTCGAGAGTAGTAGTAGTAGTAGTAGTGTGTGTGGGGGTGGGTGGGTGCTAGTGGCAACCCCCTACACGTGATTGTTTGTCCCCTTGTGTCGTTTATATCAAATGCCAAGTCAGCCCTGTTTAACATAAATGACACCAACAGAGGGAAGGCAGAGAGAGCGGAGTGAACGAAGGTGAGAGTTGGTGGATGAGCAGGAGGAAAGAGATTAGCGCTTCCTCCACACTCCTACCTCTACAGCGCCCCCTGGTGAGCAGTATTAAGCAGCAGAAGACCTGCTCAGTCACGTTTTTTTAAAGCAGGATTAGATGAATGTGGGACTGATGTTGAGACACGAACATCTGCAATCGAAGATTATTTTCGTTACTCTCTAAAGTATTTTCATCTTCAGTTTAGTCTATAAAATGTCTGAAAATACTGATAAACGATAAAATGTGCTTTTTAAACGGGCAGATTTCAGGTTGCACATGTGCATTGTTCTCCATCTTCTCTGTATTTGTGAAAAAGAGAGAGACGGCCGACGTTTCACATCAGTGGCGGTAAGCGGCTGCACCTTGATGGTGAGGGCATCAATCAGAACCACAGTGAACATGTGTGAAACATATGTTGGGGGGGGGGGGGGTCAATCAAACCCAGGTTCAGACTGACGCTGACCCAGGTGTGGGTCCTCACAGTGATATAAACGCACAGAGAGCAGCTGTAAGTGTGTCGTCCGGTTCATCGGAAGACGAGGTGCTGATCTGGGGTCAGCGCAGTTACAGTTTCCAGTACAGACATTACACTGTAACGTGTCCGCGTGGCGTGCAGATGTTTGGGATATCTATAGTTGGATTCCATGACCTAAGTTTACTTTAAAACCTCGTGTCTCCGGTTCACGTTCTCACATCATCCTGTTAACGCAACAACATTTTGCTTAAATGTCAAGAGTGGATTAAACTGTGCACACAGTCCCACAGCTCAACATGGGTACCATCATTTAAGGACTCCTATGTCAGTTTAAGGGGAACATTAAGAGCACGTTGCTAGCCTAAGCTAACATTTACATTATGAAAGAGTTGTCTGTTAAATGTAACAGGTTCAAGTTGTTAAAGGTGCTGTAGGTGAAATTCACTGCCACTAAATGTTGCAGCATCTCCGACCAAAACAAATGGCTCCCACGGCCTACCAGACTCCATTGGAAAAAAACAGTAATTTTATCCTCGTAAAACACGCTTGATTCAAACTGAACAGGAACTAAATAAAACTCACCAAAAACTCGAATCCAAAAATTCGAGTTACAATCGAGGATTTTTTTTTTTTTTTTTTAAGCAATTTTTCTGTTTCTTTTGTTCTCCACCTAACTCTTAAACGTTTGCGTCATCACCTTCCTCTCCCCCCTCTAGCCACCGCTACCCGCCCGCTTGCTACTCGTCCATCAGCTGAGGCGAGAGGTCTCGAGTCTCCTCCGATATCAAAGCTGGAGCCTCCTCATCAGGAGCCAAATGAGTGGCGGAGGTAGAGGAGGGTAGATGGAGGAGTGGGACGGGTAAACACGGGGATCACAGGCGACGAGATTGAAATGCAAATGAGAAAGCCGGACGGGAGGCTACGCATGTTGTTTACGAGCAATAAGACATTCATGACTATCAATCAAAAAAAAAAAAAAACTGCATCAATTTGGAGAATTTACTTCTGAGATGAGATGAGAAAAGCAGCATTTGGGGAAAAAAGTCCCACCTTTGCTTCTAAGATGTTGATGGACAGCATGAAATGAATATTTATGGTGTTTTGATACCAAAAACACAGGGTCCTTTTTGATATTAAGTGACAAACTACTAAAAAAGATATAGATATGTTCTTCTTCAAACTGATAATGGACCCTTTCAACGTTTAGCATTAAGGATAATTAGAAACTGTGTGTTTATGAAAAATGAATGATCCTTGTGGGGAAACTAAAACGGGGTAGCCACAAAAAATAAAAAAAAGCAACGGAAAAAGGAAAATCTAATCTCAGCAACAACACAACTGTTTAAGCTTTAAACAGTTTCAGCAGTGCCGACACTCGACTGTGCAAAGTGGAATCTTAGTAAAGTGACATACTGTGTCACAACATGAAAATGAGGCAAAAAACAGCGACACCATGAAGAACGAGCAAAATCTAAAGTATGTGAGGCACAGCAGATATGACACAATAACAAAGATAAGAACAATGTGAAATATGATGGATCCGAACATGAGACATCTTTGATAAGTAAAGGCATGTGAAAGATCGGCTGTAGCGCCGAGCTACGAGGTACTCCCAAAAATCAGGGGGCGTGCCAGTCCTGACTTTAAGACTAGAAAAGTATTTTGAGAAATTCAAACAGCACTTTGGTGCTAAAACCAGCTCCGGAGTCACTAAAGCCGAGTCACAATCAGTCAGCTGCTGCCGGTAATGAGTCTTGTCACGTCGGCGTGCTAGAAAAACACAATGTAATCAACTTTAAAGCATATTTTTTAAAGCTGGGGCGTGTTAACAAGGATCCAGTCAGCTCCCGCACTTACTGAAACAGTCCAACAACAGCAGAGACGAAGGCTTTCACGGCTCCCCACTACTTAACACACTGGACGCTGAAAACATGGCCGTTGCTGCTCCACATAGTAACGACGTAGGCCAACCTATCACAACACGGTTAATATCATTATCTGGCTTTGGTGTTTGTGACCGATATTATCATAAAAGTCAAGTCTCTGTGTCAAAGTAACAGTCTGAATTCAGCTGCTAATTACAAGTAACTATTTATTCAACAAAGTCTGGAAATAAAAGTGGGCGGTTGTGTAGGAGCCTTGCAGATCAGCATACTGTATCTGCTTAACTGTTCATCTGATCAAAAAGGAGCATATGAACCGTGGCAGCCCTCTCAGCTCTGTTCACAGCACTTATCTAAAGTAAAGCTGTAACATAAAATGAACCAAACAAACCGAGAGGCAACTCAATTAAGGCCCCGAACTGCCTCAGCGCAGTGAAGACGCCACACCGGCCTCCGTACAAGGAAGCGAACGTCACGGTTACAGCGTAATGAGACCAATAAGCGCTTATCTCTCCACTGTACGCTCAGAAAAGCAAACGCAAGCTCGCGATCTCTGCTCACGGTTTCCATACAGATTAATGAATGCGTCCTTTTTATGGGACGTCTGAATGATTTTACATATCTTATTCAACTTCTCTACATGCAAAGACTCGGAGGACTGCGATTATCTGCAGTAATATCCAGCCGTTTGTTTGCGTTCCTATTTATATAGAAAATTAAAAAAAGACAGCGGGATTCTAATTTAGTGAGGAAACTCTGGTACTCTTTTTGTCAGGGGAGAAAGAAGGATGAAAGAGGCCAAAAAGGGGGTGTAAAGCAGAGGTTAAGAGGAATAAGAAGGTGTGAAGGGAAATAAGAGCCAGTTTCTAGAGGGGCAGACGTGGAAAAGAAAAAAGGCCGGCCGGGACAGAAAATAACAAATGAGTGGGAAAATAATGAGCAAAAGAACAAATGACTGTGCAGCAGCTCTGTAGGACTGATGGAATACGCTGCAGAATGATGGCATTAACATGTGATCTGTGTCTGCATACGTTAGCTGCATAATGGCATCGCAAAGGTTCATCTTCTTTAGGTTTCCGTAGTTTCAGGCTACACGAGCGGTGTGAGGAACGTCCATGTGGATCCATCTGTTTCTTCACCAAAGAACCGAACTGCTCGCATGCGTAGTCGAGCTGTTTTTATTTTGACTTCAGTAAAAAACACAAGCCCAATGTTGTCAGTCCTCGTTGTGTCTTTGTGTGCTCTCCTTTTGTCAAGCTGTATTAGACATGTAATAACAGTCCGTCACCCCTAAAGACGTGCTGTTTAAAATGTCTAAATGTGTTTTTACAGAGGGGCGAGTCAGTCAGGTGTTCGCTAGCTGACCTCGTGTGTTTCACAGTGAAACGCATTTATTGTGAAATGCTTGCTGGAAGCCTTTCTACTCTTCTGCAAATGATCTTAAGTGCACTCCACCATTTAAGCGTCACGCTCCCATGCCGGTGTCTGACTCACGATGGGCGGCTTTTGGTAACGAGAGAGCAAAACTGATGCAGCAGAACCAGCGCGTGATTCTTGCTTGTCAAAACCTGGCGCCTTACATTACCCACAATGCAACCGGGCCGCAGACAGGGAGTAAAGGAAGGAGCTGTGACAATGCGCTTGTGAACAGTGATAGATAAAACCGTGTACGGCATTCCACCAGTTTGAATGATCTAAATACAAGCATTGGTGTTTTACACAGTAACTAAAAGTAAATCATATCATCCAAGAGTATTCAATACTGGCCTCAGAGCTAACTGCTGGTACTACTCGACTCATTAGTAGTTGATGGGCTCTGCTCATTTTTCTGTGCAGAGGAAAATGAGTGCACCTGCATTAGCATGTGTATCTCTTTATCCAGGTAAGAGATCCAGATACAGGTCACATGTTGATACTGTACCACGTGTAAATCCACTCTCTGACACACACACACACACACACAGAGCTTTGTAAAGGACCACAAAGAGATTATATAGGACCTGTACCTACACGTACCTGTGCCGACAAACACGCACAAAACTGCACATCAGTTGGTCAAGTTTCCGTCAGGCGAAATGTTTTGCCAACAGTTCAGTTCACCACCTGCAGCTTCCAGTTAAAGCTCAGGGACCAAAAACCCCTCTCCCCTCTCTTTGCCCTGTTCAGTTGTAAGCCAGTGGGACTTTCTGCCTTAATAAACTGCACTTCCAAGTTCGTTCATTCCTCAAAGAAGTGCATCTTTATTTTTTTCAGATTCAGCGTTTCGGCACGAGCGGGACAAATTCAAATTCATGCAATTCAAACTCGGCCTCTGCCGGCACTGATCTGCCGTGTGTTCAGTGTGTTTGATGGGGTTCGGTCTGACCGGGTCGGGTCCGTCTCTGATTCACCCAGTACATCGGATCAGGGCTTGTGCTGCTGAAGGCCTGATGTAGATCCAGCAGCAGAGAAGAGAGGAGTACATGCGAACCTTATTAGCCGAACCTCATGAATCTTTCATTAGAGCCGAGCTATTAGAGACGGAGACAGACTCTGGTGCTGTATATGCATATATTTATTCATGTCCACATTGACCTCTTAGTGTTTGAACCCCCTCTGCTTAATATGTGACCGTGTTGCTTAGGTCACCGAGAGGAAGAGGAAGGAGGGGAATAGTTGTGTTTCCGTCCAAATGCTGTTATGCAAACTAGAGCTCACACCTCTGTCAAGGCTAAAAGAAATCCTACCAATTTCTGTGAGTAATGGAAAATATTTACGGATAATATTTATTCCGGGTCCGAATTAAAATGCACATAGTAATAAGAGAATAATTGGATCCATATGCCAGATTATTTTCTTTGACGTGTCCTAGTTAATGAGGAAATGCCATTCAGTTTAAAAACAATTCAAAAATGCTTTTATCTCACACTGTTAAATCACTTGTTCCTTGGCCTGTGGTCGAATTATCTGCTAGTTTCATCTCAGACCAAAAGTGTCGAAATGACACGTGTGAAACCCACTTCGTGTGCGGTAAACTCGCACACGATTTAAACACGTGTTTCTTCAAATAATTCACACGTGAAATGTGAAACACGCGTAGATAATTGTGTGCAGTACGTGGTCAACAGCTGCTCTCTTCTGAAGCACTGTTTACTTATTCGAGAGAACACGAGTTTCTTCCCATGAAACGTTTGGAATAACTAAACCAAACGTACCCGTGTGTACATGAGGCAGTGTCATCATCGCCAACAGAGAATGCTTGTTTGCTGTGGGCAGAAATGTGCCCGTAACGCCAAGTATTGACAACTGGCAAGTCCCGAAAGCCAGAGACTGGCTGCCGAAAGAGTCACGAATCGATTTTTGAAAGTTAAACTTGTGTTTTCAAACTCGCCCAGCGATTACAGCCAGCGGTTTTCGCCATCCGTCTCGTGGCTCAACAGTGCTGTCAAACATCCTGAAATAGAGCAAGTAAAACGTGGCCTTTCACAAACGGCTGCGTTTTGTGCTGATGCAAGTTTTCATTAAGATTTTATGTCCACGAGTTGGCGTATTTAAATGCTGCCAAATGGATTTCTTTGTTTTTGTCTGCAGACAGCATGAAATATGGCCACAACAGCTGACAGCAGTGATAAAAAGTTGCCCAATACCAATCAATTCTGTCTTCTTTTTTTTTTCCCCCTTCTCTCCTGGAAATCAATTTATTCCCTTCAGCCCAGCTGATGGAAACATAATTCATTTGTTTTTCTTTAAAACTTTCTGCAACATTTCCAAAACTTTGTCTCAGACGGTTTGATGACGGAGACACCGAGCGGGATGGACAAACTTTGTTCCTCTCCGTCGCGGCACCTCAGACGCCCTCATCAATATTTATGAATGCGTTTTCGATGCAGCATTCGAAGGGCCGTCTGCACAGCACCTAACCACAGCGTCATTATACAGAAGCCGTCCCTCGCCACGCTCGCCTGAAACAAAACAGTTGACAATAAAAGAGCAGCAATCAGCTATTACCCTAAGCGGCCCGAGTGGCATTTCAAGTGGGACTCTGAAAGCCCGCCATTTTCCTCCGCAGCAGACATAGTGGCTCCTCTGGAGTCTGGCGAGGTTGTAGTCCTCCCCCGCCGACTCCCATAGTGCAGCTCAGGTTTCTTCTTCCGTTTGAAAAGGCAGAAAAGACCAAGTTGTCAGGGCGTTGTCTGCGGCTTTGGCGCCAGTTTGATGTTGAAATGAAATAGACCGTAAACCCGACTAAGGATGAAGGTGGAAAAAAGGAAGGATGGAGGTATAAAATGTGTTCTTCATCTGGTTTGCTTTGGCAACGGCTGCGCTTGTAGACCCCGCGTCCTCCATCCGCCATCTTACTTTTCTCCGGCCGAAACACGTGTGACCTGTTCATGTGAAAAGGAAGCCGGGGGTTTGGATTAAAGAGCAGCAGGACCTGGAGACGATCCAGGAGCCAAGCTGGCCCAGTTTGGGCTGAAGGCCGCGCCGGGCTAGCGTCGGCTCTGCGCGAAGTGGGACTCGGCGGCCGCGGTGCCCACGTCTCTACAGAGACCTGCTCCACCAACACATCCAGCAGTCGACGGGCCGGCCGCGTCCCGAGCTGCAGGAGCGCGGGGCGCCGGCGGGATGTTTACATCTGTTTACCTCGATGGTGCTCAGACACCCAGTTTGCAGACCGCAAACATTTTATGTGAAGATAGTAACCATATTATTATCTAATAACCATAATATCTTCACCATCTTGCATTCCCCCAGATGCAAATAAAAAAATGCACTGAACATGTATGTTATGTAAAGAACTACTATATATACTACGATATAGTGATACAGAATATCGATAGATAGATATACAGTATATAGATATAGATATACAGTGTATATAGATATACTACAGATATACAGTGTATATACTGTAAAAATACATGAATATTGTAGCCTGGAGGGACTACTAACTTAATTTTGTTGTACAACCTTGTATTGTATAATGATAAATAAATTACCTTGTACCTCATCAACGGGTTTCATGCCTCTTTCAATATTTTATTTCTTTTCCTCTTGATTTCTTTTCAGCCTTTGTTAGTCGTAAGATTGTCGTGACAGCCCTCTCTCCTTCCCCTGCACCTTTCTGTTTTCGGCCTTTTTGTTTGTTTTGTTTTCTTCCTCACTTTTTTTTTTTTTTCCTCGTCCCTCAAGGCTAGTATGTTGTGCAGCCTTCATGTAACCAACAAAATGTGACGCTCTGCGTCTGAGGTTCAGTGTCATGGATAGAAATGTGTGAGGTCATGAGACTTCGTTTCATCATTTCCGTGAGGAAAAAGAACTTCCAAACTTTCCTCTGTAGATTTCAGCTGCTGTAGTTCATCATAACATGGAGAAAGTGGAGATCGAATCTCTGGAGGATAAAGGAGCACGTTTTCAGATGCAAGAATCTGCTCATTTCTCTGTTTTATATCATTGTAAATTAAATATAGATATATGAGCACTGGGAACCTTTGTCACACATTTTTTTTAGATTTTGAAATTTCATGGATTAAATGGTAAATCTACAAAAATGAGAGATGGATGTATCGCTACTGGAAATACTTGTTAGTTGCAGCCCTGAACTGAATTAATCAGTATCTAATAACTGATTATTCTACTAAGTGAAACAATTGGCTTCAGGTTAAACTTTCTGCTGCCGATATTTTGTGGTGCCGTTTAAGGAAATTCGAGTTCAACAGTTTAAGGCAGAAAAGCAGCGGACACAGCCATTGTACCATCACGGGACAGTAACCGCCTCCTGAAGCAAATTCTGGTATCAAACTGTTAACTTGACCTGCAGTCTGAGAAATTCACCGGGTGTGTCAGTGTCTAAATCGTAAAACTCTGACAGCAGGAATAAATGAAGACGGCCGAATCATTTTATTTAGATCATTAGTCAAGGTACATACAAAGAACACCACACACACACACACACACACACACACACACACACACACACACACACACACACTCTTACAAACACACGCAAACAAAGCAGCAGCCTGAGGAGGACCCGAGCTAGTGGGTGAAAAATGAGCTTTTGAGGAGGAGGCGAGTCAGAGATGGAAGTCTCTTGCTGTAATAGCCGGCCTGTGTCTCCCCGGGGGGTGAGCGTGTGTGTGTGTGTGTGTTTCTAGCTCGTGTCCGTTAGCTGTGTATTCTCTCCTCAGCAGCACAGCCTTATCGTGTTCGTCCAGCCGGTCGGTGCAGGCCTCGGACCGGCTGCTGCCCAGCGAGCGGAGCCCAGAGGCGGGCAGAGCTTCAGGCCA
Organism: Coreoperca whiteheadi; assembly: GCA_011952105.1. Lineage (NCBI taxonomy): Eukaryota > Metazoa > Chordata > Actinopteri > Centrarchiformes > Sinipercidae > Coreoperca > Coreoperca whiteheadi. The sequence continues at coordinate 23,232,872 of CM022492.1, forward strand.
GGCCTGGGCGGCGCGGGCGGACGCTCTGCAGCCATCGTTTATAACCTCGCTCACTGGCCAGTTTAGCGACTTTTGCTTTCGTGGCTGCAAAGAAGCCCTTCATCACGGGATGCAAATGAGGAGGGAAATACCCAGGTAGGAGTATTCCACTCCCACCCTGATGAATCTTGACACCAAACCATCAGAAGTTATGTGTGGAAGCGTTTTGGACTCGACACTATCGATGTCGTGGATAAAGGTGCAGCCGAGCGTTACGGCCTTACAGTAATGTTACCACGGCAACAAATCTGCCACAAAGCCGCCTGTTGGCTTGTCACGCCATGAATGAAGGGAACGACGTCCCTTGTACAACATAGTTTAGGATGGGACTATGTGCGTTGCGCTTGGTGTTCGTTCTCATTCATCCAAACTTGAATTTACACAATTCCTTGTGGGACTTTGATTGTTCCTGTGTAAGAGTTATGCCTGCACATTTCCACCCCAAACAGTAGCATTAAAACCACCTCGAAAAGGCGTCTATGTGCTTTGCTTTTCGTTCGAAACCTGGTGTGTAATTTCTTGATTTGCACACCCAAAAGTCTGACGCTGTACATGTGGACTTATTAAGTTCTGTTCTTTTCTATTTCGGTTTTGGCCAGCTTGGTCAGCTTTAAAAACGCCGCTGGCTGCCCCACTCGGCCATGGTTTTTGGAGATTATAATTGAGTTTTGGCTCAGCAATAAAAGGTAATATTAACTCTGAAGAAAATGGAGAGCTGGAAAAATAGAGAGGGAGGGAGGGTGTGCGTGACATTTTGCTTTTCTCTAACCTTTTGGCTGTGGGAGCGCTCTCTCATTCTCTCTTCTTAAGGTGCCTTCGCTGTAATGGAGAGGACAGGAGGGGAAAGGAATAAGCCTGTCCTTCCACGCTGGCGTGTCTCCGCGCTCGCCCTCTCCGCTCCTCTCTTCCCTTTCTCGGCGTCTCTCGGCCCGTCGGGTTATTTCCCTCCGGGGTTCGGTGGCTGTTTTCGTGGCGCCTCAGTGTGAGAGGAGAGGTCGTGATAACACTGTTCAGGTACCCGAGGCCTCAATGAAATCACTGCAGAGCCGATTAAACATTCCCTGCTTAATGGAAGCGTTGCTCCACAGACCTTGAAGTTGTTTGCGAGGAAGTTTTCTCTACGTCAGGTTGTTGTTGTTTTTTTCCTTTTGAGGAGCCTTGGAGAGCGATTGCTGCTTGTGTTTCCTTGCTTTAGTTTCCTGGAGACCGAGGGGACGTGTTACTGTTGTGGGTGAGAAGATGTTCTGAAACTGTAACGCTAAACATGGCTCATCTTGTTGACTAGATCTATTCCATTGTTATGCTTGCTTTTATTCTGTGATATTATTCTGTGGTCCTCCTGAGTCAAAACTGTAGGTCAGTTCACTTTCTCCCAACCAAATAATATCTACTGTTGGCTTTCAGTTAGGGCAGTCGGCTATGAGCTTTAGTCACAGTTGAGGTTGCGGCTGGACTTCATTTGTCTTGACTAATGAACAAGTAGAATGAGTAAATGAAACAATACTTCCCCCGAGTGTGATGAGGGAAACGGCTGCTGTGATTAGCAGAATAATCAGGTGAATTCTTTAGTGCAGCCTTCTTAATTCAAACAAAAGTCCCCGATACGTATCCCCCTAATCACGTGGCTCCGCCTGTCACCGCCAATGCGCCGCGAGAGAGATCGCTGTGGATGGTGAGCTTCGTGAGCTGCTGGTAATGTGACTGTTTGGTGTTTCAAAAGGCAGCTTTCTGACCAGTTTAAACAAACAGCCTGACAGCAGTGGAGGACATGGATCCAATCTTTTCCCACGGTATATGCAGCTTTATGTTGCGTTATGGATGACACGCAGTCTCATTATACACAACATTTTCTGGAAAGCCAATTGAGAAACCGTTTGCAGATGACTTAACCAGACTGGAGGGTTTGTTTTGACTAATCCAGTAAATTCCTTTTTTTTTTTTTTTTTTGTTTTAGGAAAAATTCTGCTCATTGATTTGCTGTCGCAGAGATACTGCATGATACGATTTCGTCTCACCTTATATATCATCATATTGCCCAACCTTACGGGCCGGTGAAGTTTCACACCGAAACACTCAGAGCGCAGCGAAACAGGTTGGGTTTGATCCTCCAGTTTAGGGCTGCAACTAAGGATTTTTGTCATTATTGATTGTTGCGTTGATCATTTTTTCGATGAATCTTTTGGTCTACAAAAGACATCGTGAAAAATGCCCATCGTAGTGTCTCTGAGCCCAAGGTGAGGTCATCAGATCACACGCTTTGTCCGACCAACAGGTGAAGCAGAGAAGTCCTCACACCGGAGGAGATTCGAACCAGCAAACGTTTCCTTGAGTAATTACAAGCGTTGGCGATTAATTTCCTGTTGAGCGGCTAATCTGTTTTTAGGGGGAGAGGGTGTGGTTTGTTTTAGGAATCTCTCCCTCCAGTACGGCCTGAAAACATGTCATGTCACCTGCACAGGTGTTCTGGGGTGTGATCTGGAGACGGAAGAGATTAAACCTGAAAAGCTCCTCATATCATCTGCTGTTAAACATAGTCAGATTCACTAGTGTGTGTGTGTGTGTGTGTGTGTGTGTGTGTGTGTGTGTGTGTGTGTGTGTGTTTCTGCAGAGAAGTCATACTTCAGAAGAGATCCTTGTAAAACAATACACACACACACACACACACACAAACACAATCCTTCAATGCCACGAGCCACTGCCGGCACTGCAAATGTTTATGACGCTGCGTGACAAAGGCACTCGATATGCTGTCAGACATTGTGTGTGTGTGTGTGTGTGTGTTGTTGTTTTCTTTGACAGACTACAAACGACAAAGCTCTAAATTCGCTGCTTTTCGGATCGGAGACAAAGTTAACTTCAGAGGGCAACTTCAAGACAGGAGAAAGAAAAAGGGAAGTTTGACACGTTTGAGAGTGACGCTTCAGTTTCAAGCTGCAGAAACTGCTTAACATATTTTGGTAAACGCTCTGCATGTGTGTGACAGACAGTAAGCAAGGAAGGGAGGAAGCAACGCTGCCTGCGGAATGAAGTGTCATTTTATATATATACAGCCGTGAATATAAGGAGGTGGAATCAGAACAGACTGGCTGACTTTCAGTTTCCTGATTTTATTTTTTCCATTTGACACTTTAATCAGTTGGCTGTCTGCTGTTCAGCGACACGCACTCATCACAGTTGCTACTGTCCCACTGCTAATGTTTTCCTCTGCCAATGTATCTCGTAGCAGCCCCGTGTTTGGGAACCTAAAGACACTATAAAATAAAATGAGATTTGATGACCCATCGGCTTTTATACGACGTAGAGAGCGTGAACTGTTCATACTGCAGGAAGAGCTGCTCTGACGGACTGACTGGGAGGCAGTGTCGTGTTAGCGAGGAAGTCTGACCTGTGCGTGGAAGTTGCAGAGCAGACATGTACTTAGTCGGGCTGCGAGTACTGATTATTTGCACCATCAGTAATGTCTCCTGATGAATCGATTCAGTTTAAGATTTTAGAAAAAGTTCATATTGCTGATGTTGGCATCTTCCAGTTGCTGGTTATTATGTTATATAGAAAAGCGAACACCCGCACTGGAGAAGATGGGACCTGCAGATGTTTCTATCAGGTACATTTCCTACAACGATCACGCGAGAATGGCGTTTGTTTTAAAGTTTCTGTTGATCGACTAATTTGATGAATTGTTTCAGCACGTTTGGGTTATATTTCTAGTAGTTTGAATGGAAATGTCATAGTTTATATCCGTCACTTTGGCAGGTTAAAATCCAGATCTCCGCCTCCCATCGGGGCATGTTCCGCTGGACCTGAAAATCAAACTCCAAACTTTTCGCCTGAAGTTCTCTCACACACTCCGCATGGCTGAACAGCCCTGATTACCTTTTCACTGCAGTCGTTTTAGCTGTTATCTCTTCCGCTTCAGCTGTGTGAGTGTGTGCGCTTGCATGGCGCAGTATGCAGAGATCCGCCCCGCAGTGTACAAATGTCCCGCAGCTCTTTGCCCAGCTGATGGCCGCCTGTCAGGCCAACGAGTGTGAGTGTGTGTGTGTGTTGGAGAGAGAGACTGAGGGCAAGTGAGGTAACATTGAGTTTAATGTGAGCTTTCAGCCCCCCCCCCCCCC
>CM022492.1:23242551-23259731 GCA_011952105.1 Coreoperca whiteheadi
TTTTTATGGTTTGCCGCGCTCCTTGGTCTGGCTGGCCTGCTCGTCTTCTCCCCTCCCCCCCCCCCCCCCCCATCTGCTGTAGTTAATATCTTGTTGAATATCTAATTGTTGAGAATGATTTAATTTTGGCGGCACATTTCTATTTTAACCTGCGCAGCTTTTTTTAGCTTTTACGGTACTGCTTTAGTGGCCTGCGAGTCGAGTCGGGGAGTGATGTCGCCTACGCACAGGGAGAGTAGAGAAGAGTCGGCGAAATAATTTCTCATGGCGTGCTCTAAAAAGAGAAAAGTAGACCGTGGAAACAGAGCTTTTAAGCAGTATGTGTCATATGTTGCGAGATTGTGATGATTGATAAAAGTGTAGAGCATCTTTTGAGCAGGTTAACAAGGGGGGCGGATATTTGTCATGAGGATTTCCCTCCTCATCCACCCTCAAATCCCCTACTGTCCATAGAGCTCCAATGTTGTCCAAAAACTATTAGAAACAATTCAATGAGCCTCACTGTTGCACTGGGTGACATGTTCCTTCATTACCACGAACACACACACTAGTTTATTTGGACTCAAACCCACATACACCGTCCTGCTGCCTGAAATACTCTGGAAATACTGCAGGAAATACTGCAGCAGCAAATGTGAATTTATCCGCCTCTAAAAATAGTCCCCAACAGAAGCACTATTTGTTTTTTTGATTTATTTTTATTTTTTTAAAGATTTGTTAGTCATAAAGAATAAATGACGAATAACTATAATGAAAACCAAAGGCTGTTACAAATTTTTACAGCTATATTAAGTGACAGACTCCTAGAAAATGTTCACAAGATACCAATTTTATTTCAGTGTGTGGGGGAAAAAAAATTGAATTGGGAAATACCAAAAAAATAGCTTTTTTCAGATGGCATCAGCTGAGACCGATAGCATGGCATGCCATCTACAATTAAGCGTGTATTCACTCCCTACAGTCAGACAATCACAGGACCACCTGTACAATGTAAAGCACCCCAATACTATAACCTTGAAAAAATGGCAGCTTATAATGTTGTTTTTCTTTAGTTTTTTGTGTGTGGCAGACATTTGCTGGCTCAACTCTCTGGTTGCTTTTGACGCCATAGTTTGAGATGTGTTTGTGTTGAATGACGCTGCATTTTTAAAAATGATGTCAAATATTCCCCGTTGTTTTCAATGCTATCTTGGCAGTTGACAACGTGTGGCTCACTGGAAAGAGCAAAGCACTCACTCTGCCACGGTGAAGGGTCCAGTCGTCACCGGACATGAATGAATATCGTTTGGCATTAACATCGCAACGGTTAAGGGTTTGATTCCTGCTGTGACCTCCCAGGCTGTGAACCTTTCCCCCCTGCTGCTTCCCAATGATTTGGATTAAAAGACATGCACCGTGTAGAAACAGAGCGTCATGTTGGGAATCCCTTGTCAAAATCCCACAGCGTGAACCCGAAAGATTAATGCTCCCGTGGCCCGGGGCGGGAAGAGTGATTGGAACGCCAGTCATCGACTTTGTCTTTATTGGATTTTCACAGTGATTATTCAGCACCAGCTTCAATAGCAAGCACATTGCCATCAGCTTATCACATTCAGAGTTTAAGATGACGATTAATTATATAAATAACAGTATTAAGACTATCGGATGAGGAATGACTTATTGGGGCTTCAATACTGAGCGGAAACAGTCGATGGATCGCTGATAATTCCTCATGCACAGGTTGGGCAGCAGTAAGGGGTAGCTTGGATTGGACATGTGCATGAGCACCTGAGGTCGAGTTAGTCTTGAAAGAAAATATGACTGAAAGATGATTTCATTTACAGGAGATATGAAGATTCCCACTCACAAGGTATCGAGTAACCAAAGGTTAAAGCAGAATGGACTTTATTATGACCCATGGCTGGCCGGGACACAGCATGAATAAGACTCATCTCCCCCTAGTTAAGATTTGACTTAACCACATAACAAACAAAACCAATCTATCTGGGAGGGAAATCACTGTAGCCTTACAAAATCAGAGAGCCCAGACACAATGACTTACCTCCCTAACTAAAATAAGCAGGGCAAAATAAGTTGACCAAAAATGGCTGCCCAACCCCACAAACTCCTGGAGAACAGAAGCCTTCAGTATGTGAAACAGGACCGGGGGATGAGTTGTGCCCCATGCATCACAGCTGCCATCTTGGCTCCAAGTTCCTGCAGGTGCTGGTAGCCGGTGGACCAATCCCCAACCTCCACAGGCTGGGACACACCTAATTATATGTTACACATCATGACACGGCATTGTTTAATGGACACATTAACAACACAACACAATCACCGTTCTAACAGACCTGCTGGGTAGTCTTGAACACGTCATTATATCTTGATCTTAATTTGAGTCATATCGCCGAGCCCTGTTGCCGATCAATGATGACATCCTGCCAGCAGCCTTCTGAAACGTGGTATCAGATACAGAAACATTATCGTTATGGTGGTGAACCAAATATAATACAAAAAATACATACTTTAAAGCACCAAAAGTTCCAAACACTCCAGCTGTTTTATATATCCCACGAGCAAACTTTAAGTACAAACTACGGACTACAGGCTTATTCTGGCAAGTGACTTGCTGGTCATTTCCCACCATGCTCTGGGGTTTTCCATCAGGCTTGTTAATAACTGGACCCAGCTGCGTCTGATTTCACGCCGCTCTTTACCTCCTTGCTCCACTGAGACTACTGTAAAGAAGAGATGTCATCCTGCACATCAAGCCACGATTTAACTGAACCACCACAGTTCTCTCATGCAAATTACCAAAGTGTTTTTCACTTTTCTCTGGGCCGTGTTTTCGGAGGTAGCACATCATTGTCACTGAGCAACAAATCACATTTATCCTGATGCATCCTGGGAGGTGAGCTGCACCATGGGAGCCATCAGAAATGATTAGCTCCCTCCGCGATCCACCAACCTACAAAACCGTCGCTCCCTATCATTTACTGCTCTCTCGCATTCTCTCAGACTCGGTCGGGGGCGCCCTGATGGCGATCTAAAATTAACTCCCGCCATCTGAAAATCAATCCAGCATCAGGCCTCGTAAGACTGAAGGGTTTTACAGGCTCGCACGGCGAGGAGAGAGACCGCGGGATGGAAGAGAGGGAGGTAGAGACTGGCTCTCGTTAAAAGTTGGGTAGAAAAAGAGCGAGGGGGGGTTGTTGTAGGAAGAGAGAGAGAGATTGATGACCTGATGGCGGCGACACACGAGCAGCTCTGATGGAAATCCCCCGCCGCGATGTGCTTGATGAAAACGAAGCCCGTGCACATTCTTCTCGCTGGGTCTCGCCCGTCATATCTGTCACTTTTTTTATTCTCAGGTTTTATTTCAGGCTCTTGAAATCCTGATGATTCACTCCGTCCGGTGTCCTCTTTCCAGTCTCACTATCACTGAGCTTTTTCCCTTTCATGTCGTCTTTTCTGTTGTCTTTGTTCCATCCCGATCCACCAATTTCCCAGTTCTCCTCTCCTGTGTGCTGCAGTGCCTGCTATTATCACCCATCCTGACGTCCAAGTTCCTCTTTCTCCTAGCAGCTTTACTCTTTTGTTTTGTTTTCTCTCCCCTGTCAGTTAGTTTCCATTCTTTCTTTTTCCCTGCTTTCATTCTTTCTACCTGGTTGAAAACTGTGTATTTGGCACTATTAATAAAATAACAGAGGCATTGTCATTTAGGAAAACTGCCTCTTTGGAAACAATTCCTATAGAAATAATATTAACTCGTTCTATTTTAATGCAGTGGCTGTAGACTGTATACTAGCATTGCACCTTAATGACTGATTTACATCAAAATAATACATTGAAAACATATCTTAATACTTATTCTGGTAGTCAAAACGCTATAGTTTAATGAGTGTCTCTTGCTTCTGGATAATAACCTTCTCACAAAGATGAAATGATGATTATTTTGTTGCCATTCCTTTCATATGCTTGTGAAACAGAAGCTAACTTAGAGATGGCTGGCACTCTTTATAAAGACGTGAATTTACACCACGCACATGAACAGTTTCTCACACCTTAAACTCAATTGGCCATTTTTCTCAGTTCTAGTGTACAAATATTATCTTTGGCTATGTGTGGACACACAGTAAACTGAGTTCTGATGCATACTGAGCTTTGACCTTTCAAACCATGGTCCTAGTTTTTAATTTAATATTGTGTCATTGAATTTCTTTATAGATATATATATAATTCATTATATTTACTATTTATCCTCAGTGTTTTGAGATTCTCGCCCCTCTTCCTGCTTTAGTTGACTTTGTTGTCATGGGGTTGTTGCCTAGTTTGCCAAATGACCAGCAATTTGGTGGACGTCAGTTATGAACTGGTTTATGCTGAAGTCTGTTCTTGCGATGTTTTTCGTTATTAGCCATGTAAGCGGGATCACTTTGGCCCAGACTGAAATAGCTCAACAACTATTGGATGGGTTTCCATGACATTTGGAGACTTTCAAGCTCTTTGTGAGGCCAAAAATTTAATTTGTCCAGTACCACAGCACATACATCTAACATTAATGATATTCCCATCATCATCCAACTGTGCTTTAGTGTGTTTAGTGCTATTTTGCATGACAAAAAAAAACACTACAGAGATTTGATCCAGTACCATGCATGTTCTAATTAGTTTATGCCTGAATGTTCAGATAAAGACAGCATTTTGCATATCTCTCTAGGTTATTTTTCACATAGTTGCTCACCCAACACAAGATATGATATAATAAAATCTCACAAATGACTTAACATGCTGACACTTGTGCTTACACCATCCTCATGCAAATAAAGAATGTAATAGTAGCCACGCACATCTCTGGACGTGTTCGTGCTCAAAGCGTGATCAACCCTTCTCGAATAGGTTGCCAAATATCTTCATTCTGACATCACCCTCTGGCCAGTGATTACATTTAGTTCTCCACAACTGCTAAAGATCCCAAACAAATTTTGGACCTAAACGTTAAAGGTCATTTCCAGTGACGCTGCTCTGTTGCGACCCGGGCTGCCACGCAGCGGCCTTGTAGTGCCTTGGTTTGTTTGTCTGTTTATGGCATCACGGCTTGGTTTGGTAACCTCTCCAAGTCCAAACTGGTCCAGCTGATGCAGGCTGCATGGAACGTTACAGGGGTAGGACAGCATCCACTATACGACTTTTGATAAAGAAAAGCCTTCCTGAAGGGATTTAAGTATGTCTTTGCTTTTATTGATTTGTGTATAGGTGCTTTTAGAAACGTTGTTGCATGTTTTATGTTATTTATTCATTAACACCTTTTGTATGTTTTGTTACATACTGTATGTGGAATGTTTGTTTCTTTTTAATTTACGGCACTGGGTGAAAGCCCAAGCCAAAATTTCCACTTTGTGGGACAATAAAGTTAATCTTGAATCTCTCTTTAATAAACAGTTTGGCTAGACAGTAGAGATGAACCTTTTATTAGCTTTTTAAAAAATGTCTCTGCATTCAAATCGTCGTCAGGCGATAGCCGATGGTTTCCGAGATTGCTAATCGGACTGTAAATAAATGACCACTGACCAGCCCACAGAAGAAGTAGTCTTGGCAATTGAATGGATATATGCTGGCAAACATTGGCCGTTGCCCCCAGAGGCTAAATCGTCATCAGACAGATGGTTTCCGAGATTGGTAGATCTGAGATCGATTCAAAGTGACGGGGAAGGATTCATGGCAATAGGAGGCAAAAGAGCTACACAGTGCAGCTTCAATCAAAAGAGCAATCACTTGCAGATGATCCATGTGCATAATTGAACCGGTAGATCAATAGTTACCAGCCAGCTGTGCCTGTAGGTTTGTGTTTATACTGTTCTTGTCATCCACGTCTTCACGTATCCCTCTCAGCTGGTTGATTATTGATCGCTATGATATGGGCATCACAATAGATATTTCACCTGGAGTGTTGGTGTGTAAATCAAAGCACATCAATATTGATTTTTGCGCAGCTCACCTCACGATAAGGGCCTGTGTGATGGATGGCCTTTGATTCGTCCTCTGCCGGCAGTGAGCGAGGTAGAGAACCTGTCGCCGTTAACTTCGAACAAACAGCATGAGACTCACTGCAGGGGTGGGTTTGATAATTTGATAAGTAAAAGGGTCGACGTGTGTGTGTGTGTGTGTGTGCGCTTAAGTCAGCTGTGTCTATTGTCCGTTTGCCTTACGACTCAGAGACCGGATGGTGACCGCTTTACACGTACCCCCTTTTTATCCTCTTTGCTGCAGCATCACGTTTTGTCCTCACATGCTGACGCTGGCCTGTGTCCTCACTACGGTCTGATTCAGACGAGTTTCTCTATCTGCACCCGGGTGTAATGGGAATAATCTGGGTGAAATACCCGTGTGCATATCAGTAAACAGAATTTCAGTCTATATTCTCCCACTAGTAATTAATTAAGGGAGTCAAAGCTGCCCAAAAACATGGTGGATCTGAACCAGTTAGACTCTTGGTTGCAAAAAATGATCCCATTCGAACTTTCAAATGTTCCCACATGCATAAAGACAATCATAACTGTGAAGCTGTCTTCAGTCATCACAGCCGAGAAGACAAATACTTTTCCTGACACAGAAATGCAGTCTCATACTCCCTGCACAACTGAGAAGAATTGCAAAGGATCAACTCTGATGGGTTAACTGAAATAGCTGATAATATATAAAACCAACAGTAAACGGGGATGACATTTACATGCATCGGTATGTCAGATAATATCACGCCTCAGTACCTTATCCAGATTTTTATAGCCAGGGTAAAAGCATATCAGGGATCTGATAAAGGGATATGGATTTAAGTACGGCAACTCAAGACAGAATGCCTGACCATGTTGGATGTTAAAGGGTTTGGATTGCTCTGCACAGACATCCTTTAACTAAATGTAAATAAAAAACGGCAGCTCTTTAATTCATTTCATGGTAGAGTGCATGTAAACGGAGTCACTTGTTTAAACAGTTGTCTTTAGTAATTGGATATGACCAGGAACAAAAAGAGTAAAAGCACAAAATATATTAAACTGTAAAGGTAGTTAACCACAATCTAATCAGCTGTGGAATGTATAAATATGCAGTCAGTAACTGTATTGCATTTGGAGAAGAGTGTATGAGAAATGTGGCAAGGAGCCACGTATTAATTACAGACGGTACAGTGCAGGGATTTACCAGCAGATGTTGCTTACTGTTAGCGGGAGCTGCTACTTAAAAACTATGAATCTAATGGCTGATTATGCTTATTGAATAGCTGTAAAAACAGATTAGCGGCAGAGAAAGGGACGAGTCAACATGACTCAGCTTTCTGAGGGTTGACAATAGCAAAATATTACACTTGGCCTTTTCCCAAATCTGGAGCGACAGATGGCGGGATGACCTGACCCAGCCCTTTTCTTTCCAAATGATTTAAAATAACACTGGATTGGGTCTTCAGAAAGTCTGAGATAGACAGTGACTTTGTGTTTTTTAATGTTAATCATCTTGCATACATGCTTAAAAATGTAAAAATTCTAAAGTGTAAGCAGCAATTTAGTCGAGCCATCTGTCTGAACAAAGGTTGCCCAGATTACCCTCGGAGGGGACTCATTCCAGCAAAGGCTAATTAAAAATTTTAATAGCGGCACTTTGAATAATTCATTGTATTGCACAGTTGCTGTAAGACCGAGGCAGACATTTGTTATGACATTTGCCATGTCTCATCTTTTTGCAGTTTTCAAGGCATTCTGGCTGTCAGGACGTGTTTGTGGGGGACAAAAAGAACAGAGCTGTGTTGTCAGCGTACACAAGCAATTCAAAATGTGACATGAAACAGCCTTGTCGTTTTTATTTCTGTGCTTGGTCATCTGTAGACATTCTCGCTTCTTAAAATGAGTCAATATTTTTACTGGGTCTGTTATCAGCAGTGCACCTTAGCTGGGACTAAAAGTTGTAGTATTTATGGCCTCTGCCCATCACGGTCCAGCCAGGACGTGACACGTCTGTTAGCCTACAGGTCAAGTCTCACGTTTTACCTGTGGGACTCATGTTTTAGTGTTGTTTACTGGCATCGAACATCATTAACGTCTGTGATGTGAAACCTTAAAATTTCCACACCGTGGTAGCACCCAACTAATAGAACTTGTATCCTGCAAATTATTTGTCCTAATCACCTCCTTTCAGTGAAGACAAAGCCTTGTGTTTCCTAGCGATCCGGCATCCCCGCTCTCTGAAGGTCACAGCGGCTCCGTGATGGCTGCTGTACTTCTGAGTCCAGCTTCTTTGAGGCATTAAGAAGGGAGGCTTAGCACTAATGTCACCAGAGCGCCGGGATTGGCTGTGGCGGGGGATTGGAGCAGAAAGGCCCAAGAAAAAGCTTTAAGGAACGAACGTCAGGTGATTCACAAGATAAACGGTCAGAGGGGGATGGACCTGCTGGTTGCTAGGGAGACGGTATCCCAACACAAGCTGGTGAAAGGAGACTGGGGGGGAAACGTGGGAAGGTGTTACTCGAAATGCTAGTTAAAGACGTTAAATATATCGTGATGTCGTTCCTGACAAATCAAAGTGAGATTTCCCATCTAACAGGATGTGATGTCACGTACGGTGAGCTGAAGCTTGCTGTGATTGAGTCAGCAATTGTGGTATTGAACTGGGCATTGGGACCAACCAACGTCTCCGATATTTGGTGCGATTTCCGATATCAATAAAGATTATTTAAAATTTTTAAAAAAGGCAGCAAATCCTCACAATTTAAGAAGCACAAACCGGAGAACAATGACTGAAACGATTGATCTAAATATTAGCGGATTTATAGTCCTGTTGGTTAACTTATCGATAAATCAACAAATAGTTTCAGCTCTACATATATCTCCGTAAGGTATAGAAAGGTGCTGTTTTGGTATTGATGCAGAAACTCTGGAATATACTGGCCGGCCCTAGACCATTTGATCTCTTTTAACTCATTGGCTAATCTTCCAAGAGTCCAACCGCAAACTGTGTGGATTGTTTCCTGCATGGGTTTAAACTGCAGGTGTGAACGCAGCCTAAATCTTAGTCTGCGATCTGTAGTTTTGCTTTTGTGCGTTTGTATTTAATGCCTGTCTTGATGCTGCTCTCTTGGCCTCACTCAGTCTCCCTTGAACAAGACATTAATCTCAGTAGGACGAGCCAGTTAAATAAAGGTTAAGTAGATAAAACAAATGTGTAATGTGTCCTTGGTGACATCTTTACCCATTAAGTCTAAATGGAGAATCAGCAACTCCTCAGTTCTTCCTCCTCCTCCTCGAGTTGGGTATAAAGTGCTGCTCGTAGGCCAGCGAGGCTCCAACACCGTGACACAGCAGTGCCTCTCTTAAGGGACGTTCGGGATCATTTTACTGTGTAATTAAAACCAAAGTAACCCCCCCAACCTCAGGCAGCGACTCCCTTCTCCGCCTCTAATTGGTCTGGCACCGACTCTGGAGTGGCACCGCCAGCCCTCTGCTGAAGTCGCTGGACTCTGGACGGTCAATTTAGCCCCTAATTCTAATCCCTATTGACTTCAGCAGTACTGTCGTTACGTCCTGAACATTACAGTTAGAGGGGGGATAAAGAACAAGAGGCAGGGGAAGGGTAATTAGGACACAAGGAAATGGGTTTTAAGTCCATTAATGAAGAAATGCAAGCTTTATGGCTAAAAATTGTTTTAGAAAGTAAAAAATGCTTAACACTTAATGTTTGCAATCCTTAAGACTGACTTTATTGACTGAAATTCCAGAATGTTTTTCACGCACCATTTTAGAGATCATCCACATTTGGTGTTTGGTTGGTTTTAGCTGTTTAGGTTTTACGTCCAACATCTGGGACTTTTAGACAAAAACTATAAAAACCGTAAATTAAAAACACAATGGAAAAAAAACAGCTACAGTTTTTGAAGGTTCAGGACAGACTGGAGTTGGATTTTATTCAAAATGTATTAAATTTGTTCCTCGACACATTAGGAATGAATATTTCAGGTTATCATTTTACTTAATTTTATTCCTGGATCCAGCTCACAAATTTGATGCGTTACAATTTACGCTAAGGTTTATAATCCACAAAGCTCACATTCCACTTGTGAGCCATTTTCAGCAGTTGAACAGCACTCAGCTCAGATTATTAACAGGTTTTATTCATGTTGAGCGCAGTCATGAAAGGGGTCATGTGATTAGAATATATCTTTTTAGATTTGTAATTTCAAGAACAGCCACATGAGTGGTTTAGGGGCTTTAAATGTTTGATTAAATTACACGTTAAATAAATGATCCATCCATTTCTATGTTCCTATTTACCAAAAATGTAATTTTTAAATTGCCTTTGAGTTTGAAAGTTGATTTTACAAATAAACTTGACTAGCCTTGAATCATCTAATAACTCTTTTATTAGTCCATGGAATTGTACTGAAATCAACTGTTTACTATTCAAGCCTCCTCCACAGTCTAACAATCCACCGAAGCACTGTGGCATCTCTCTTTTTAAAAATACTTTATGAGATATTCTTCTCTTATTGTTGGAATTGCAGTTTTATTATCATTGATAGACCCCCATGTCTGTCTTCTAATGGGCCTACTTTTCTTTCAATCATGTCTTTGATTCACTACCTGCATGAAGTTGTTGTTGTTGTTGTTGTTAAAGTTGCTTCCAAGTGCCTCCTAGTTTAGATTTCCTCACTGTTCACGCTTTAGCCACAGTATATCGACTGAGTGTGGTATTTTCTGTCTTTGCATTTGGTACTCTAGCAGTTGACCAGTGAGATATCCAAACATATTCATATCCTTGCTGGGTTTTCATCCTGCTCAGCTCCACAGTCAACACTACACCTACTCAGTTTGCACTGGACAACCTGAAGGCTGCTGATGCAGAGTTATGGCTGTAATAGGCTCTCAGTATAGCACAGTGTGTTACTGGTGTATTGGAAATCTCTAAATCAGACCCTGGCTTCAGCAGCTGACACATAGCTCTGCTGTGGCAGCGGTCCAGCGGTGGCACTGCTACAGAGCCAGTGAACTCGGCGACCTCTCGATGGTCAGTTTAGACACTGGCCCCATTTAATCCCCATTGATTTCAACACTTCTACCATTATATTAAAGAAGAGTGGAAAGCTGAACAGAGGGAAGAAATACTGCAGATAAAACGCAAGGAGATCCCTGTTAATTTCTCTCAGTAGAGTCTTTTGCAGCAATATTAATAAGTGAGGTCAGTAATTAGATTTTGCCTGTGTGTACTCAGCCATTTGGACGTAAAGTAATGGAGATAAAATATATCTTAGTGTTGTATGTGCCAGAAAAACAGGCTGAACTCGCTGATAACACGAGTGTGCTAGTACATCTTACCTGGACAAAGTCAACAGTTAAGTGAACCATGTTGGAAAGTATTATCGTTCATAAAAGTCGCTTGTAGGTTGCATTTCATCCAGATGTAATCATTCCGATAGTGAGTAAAGTCCAAGATGCAATGTTTGTGTAAAGGCATCATCAACTCATTATCTCTCAAAAGTGTTCATACATAATTTATTGTATTCAGTTTGAAATGTTTGGTAACTGTAGAACCTTTTGGCACCCTGACGAAAATGAAAAATCAGCAACGTTGGTTTGAAAAGGATTACATCATGTAATGGTAATGGAGCCAGGGCTGCAACTAATGATTCTTTTCATTTTCATTAATCAATTCATCATTGTTTTGTTTACGAAAGAAAATAGTGAGACATGCCCACGGTTTCCCAAGGCAACATTTGTAATTGTTCTGTCTGTCCAACAGTTTAAAATCCAAAAATATAAAGCAGAGCATATCAGCAAATCCTCACATGTGATAGGCTGGAACCAGAGTATATTTGGCAATTTTGCTTGATAAATGTATGAAATGATTAACTGATAATGGAGTTTTTGGTAGTGTTGAAGAGGTTCTTCATGATATATTTCTCCATGTAATAGGGTCATGTAAAGTCTTCGGTTCTATTTGTGGACATCAAAGGTCACCACTGCATATCCAGCAGTTCATAAATCAATGCATGTAAACCAAAGCAAATCCCATTACCAGTGCTTTAGGATGATTTGCTCCCAGTGGTCTGAATATTAGTGTGCATGTAAACATTCTTTGCGATACTGACATTTCCACAATTTGATCCAGAAGAGATTGACGTAACCAAATGAACTCAAAAGGCAGGGGTTTTGCCCTTTCTAACGTACTCGTTTATAAAAGATTAGAGTCTATAGGAAAAGTGCAGTGAGATAACTTCTGTTAGGAATTGGCGCTATTTCAATAGAATAAATGAATTGAATTGAGGTAATTCCTGCCAGACGTTTCCAGAGCCAACTGAGCGTGTTCAGAGGGGACGATCTATGGAGTCCAACTGCTCTGACTGGTATTTGTAAACCTTCATCAATCCAAAAAAGGCTCTAAAGCCGAGCTGAAGTCCAACAGTGGAAGTAGGAAACAGGGCCAATAGGAGAGAAAGTGACAGAGGGACGGATCGAAAGAGATAATAGGAAGAAGAAGAGGGTGGTTGGTGGTGTCTGAATCTTTGGTGCATCACCCTCTCTTAATGGCCCTCAGCAGTGTTTTTGTGTTTGCAGTTCATTCATTTCCAGTGGGTGGAAGGTCCTGAGTGACAGCGGCGGAGGTAGCCTGCTGTTCATGGGAGCGAGGGGTTCAGCTCTAGTGGCATTTCATTTAAAGCCCTCCAACACAAATCAATAGGGGACAATCAGGCCTGAGAGCATGGTGGGTTTTTATCAGGCCCGGGATACCATTACCGATTACCTGACCAGTCCACTAGCCAGTCAGAGAGGGAAAACAGAGCAGCGACGCAGGACTCGATGGGCGGACTTTGATGCACGTTGTCAGTGCCCTGCAGAAGAGCCAATTTTCCCCATAATGATAAGGAGCGGCTTAGGCCAGGGCAGGAAACTGGAGTTTTTCCTCTATCATCCAGCAAACTTTCAACATTTTACCAACCAGGTAGATCTTGGAGGAGTAACAGCCCTCCAAATCATGACTGGCTTCCAGCCAGAGTTGCTGGCGGAGAGATTTTGTCTACTTTGCCAGCTTGTTAGCACTTATTTCCCTCTCCTCCTCTTCCCTTTCTTTCCAATGTTTTTAGCTCATATTAGAAATGACTCAAACTAATCGAGCACTTGAAGCAAACAACATGCTGCACATTTGTCTTTTGATGCTTTTGAACACATTTTTGGTCAACCAGACTTCCCCTTTGTCGAGTTTTTGGGCAATTTCTTTCTTTAATTCCTCAGCTTGTGTATTTCCATAAAGAGTTAAATATTTGTATTCGTTGTTAATTGACAAGCTCTTAGTTACAAATAGAACACTTAATTAATGCTTTATTAAAGGCAGGCCCACTGCAAAGGTCAACCAGTTAAGCCTGTGCATAATAAGTATGTTGACAAAGTTAGAGCCTAGCTGGTGAAGAAAGTGGAACATTTAGCTGCAAAAGAGACCGCATTTGTCCGTCCTCAAGTGGCTAGTTTAATGGTAAATGGTTGCCTTTATATGGTGCTTTTATTCAAAGCGCTTTACAGTTAGCCTCTTCTTCACCCGTTCACACGTACACTGACACACTGAGGGCAACAAACTACCATGCAGGGCGCTGGCCTGACCATCAGGAGCAATTTGGGGTTCAGTGTCTTGCCCAAGGACACTTCGACATGTGGACAAGAGGAGCTGGGTTGAACCGCCAACTCTGCGACTAGTGGACGACCCCCTCTACCTCCTGAGCCGCAGCCAAATTCAAATAAACCATGCGGTGACTTCCTGTGTTGCAACAGAAAATGTTGCAACAATCCCGACACATTTGTTTCGGTGACAACGTGCAGCTTCCGAATACAGTCGGAGGGTTGTTTTCTGTCTTTTTTTTTTTTTTTTTTTTACCCGACTAATGAAAACTTGGTCGACTAGGACGAACGGTTTAGTCGTCTGTTAGAGGGCAGCCCTGCGGCAAACCCCACTTCAACTAGCTGTTGACTTACCTGAAGGCCGTAGTTTCTATCCAAACTGCATGCCAAAAAAACGTTTCACACTGTTTTTGCATGCCGCCTCACGTTTGGTTTCACACTGTTTTTGCATGCCGCCTCACGTTTGGTTCAGCACCGCTGGTGGCCACCAAGCATTAATTAGAATCTACCGCCAAGGTATATAATTTAGCCGCTTCTCCAGCATGATGTGTTTCAAGAGTGCCATTGACTCCTGCAATTGTGGCTCCAATTTGTATTTACCTCGTCCTTCGCTCTGCTCACCTTCGGCTGTGAAAACAACCTTAATTATTTCAGGTATTGGCACTGCTGTGAAGGACAGCTCTTTGCTTTTTATTCATTTTATTTAGTAAAACCTGGATGACAGGTAGCTGGCGTTTGCACCGCATGGATTACACATCCAGTGGATTTTAATTATTTTACTCCTCTCGCATCTCCTAATACCCCCTCCACCTCCTTTTTATGTGATTACTAGTTCAAACTTTTGAATGAAATGAAAATTTGACTGATGTAAGCTGAATTAGTTGAACACGGCAGCACAGGTGGTTAGGAAAATGATTGGTATGTCTCCCCCTCTCAGCCGACCAGCCCCTGCCTTGTGATGAGCGCCGGTGCACCGTCGGCTCCGTGTACACCCTTTTCTTGGCCAAATGAACCGTGACGCATCCGCCAAATAATGAATTCCTCCTCCTCGTCTCTCCCTCCCAGCTCCTCCACTCTGAACTCTCGGCTTACGGATTCCACAGTTCAGGGAAGTTGTATGAAACTGTAATGGGCTTCTTGTTGCAGCTTGTTCCCTGAATAAGGGAATAAAAATCGAATCCAAAAATAAACAGCGTCTCTCTTTTCTCCACCCCCCCCCCCCCCAATTTCCCTCTCTTGGCCTTCGCTTGGCATCTACTGTATTAATCAGACACCAGCTTAGCTAGGGTAAATAAAATCAGGAGTGCACTCTAGCTGAACATTGGATTGGCCTGAGAAGGAGTCGTCGGCGGTTGGGTGATGGGGTGGTTGCTGCAGTCGAGCTGCTTTGCCGCTGCAGACTCTGAACCTGCGACACGGGTGGCGTCGCATCACAGAACCGTCGAGTGGGAAATGAGATTTAAACATTGAAGTGACAGGTTAGTTTGAGTCGAAGGACTCCGCAGAGCCGATCCTGGAAACACTTTTGGCTCGGAGAT
Organism: Coreoperca whiteheadi; assembly: GCA_011952105.1. Lineage (NCBI taxonomy): Eukaryota > Metazoa > Chordata > Actinopteri > Centrarchiformes > Sinipercidae > Coreoperca > Coreoperca whiteheadi. Next base: position 23,257,718 of record CM022492.1, read on the forward strand.
CAACTGTTTGTTGTTTCTGTCAGCGGAAAACCACGTAGGTTCAGCTTTGGTTATGTAATGCTAATATTTTACCATCGACTTTTGTCTGCACGTTGGAGGAAGTGTGCAAGTCCAGACTCATACTGCTGGCTAATGTAGAACGGTTAATACTCTTCTCTGATGCTTCACCAGCTTGTGCACAGTTTGAGGACACTTGACTGTACGAGCACTCAATGGAGGCAAATATTCTCTTTGTAAAAATGTGTTTGAAACTTTGTTGAAAAGTCCTGGTTACCAATAGAAAATGGGCTGTTAAGCTCGGTTCCCTGTGTTCTCCCTGTGTGATGCGGCCGATTCAGCCGCAGGATGTTTTGGGAGGAGCAGAGCGGCGGCTCTGATCGTAGTCATTGATGCAATTAACACAGCTACACCTACTGATGATAAAACATGAACTCATCTCCTTGTCTTGTGATAAATTTAGTTACTACTTTACACTCTAACCTATTGCCTCTCAGTAAATATCTGGCCTTTGCTGTGTGATGTAGCATCTGCTCGTTTTTCTTGAAAGTGTAATAGTGTCCTCTGACATCAGCAGCGTAAGGAGAGATGGCTTGACTCTGGCCATTCTAACTTCCTGAAGGTCCTGGTTGTTGAATTTTAGGGCGGAAAGCTTGTTTACATAGTTTACTGATACATATACATGAATGATGCAAGTTTGTGGTTTAACAATTATTTCCTTGCCACAATAATACCAGGATGTGGTCCTGCTGCTACTGTAAGAGTGGGGGTATTGAAGCTGTTAAAAAAAGGATCGTTCTTTAAGTGAACAGTAATGCCACCAAACACTGAACATCAAACACACTGTTCTAAAACACTTGTCTAAAATCTAGGTCAGTTGAATGTCCTTACCATGTAACCTCAGCATCTTAGGCCTGAATCCTGTAAGGCCCCTTTCTTACATGTCTCCCCTTTATGTTATAGTATGCACTGTCCTACCACATAAAGACACAAAGCCCGACGGTAGGGATGTTGATTCTCACGTTTTTTTGCAGATCGGGTAGTCATGTAAGGTAGTGAGTGATCACAGGGGAGATCTCCCCCATTGGCCCCAATATTTGAACGACCCTGATTTATAAGATGTAAAAGTCAAATAAAGCTTCCATCAAAACACGATGTAGTAAATCCCACATTTGTGTAGCTTGTCACATACTCACCCACTCACCCAACAGGCTCGTGGACGCGATGGAAATCATTGTCTCTGACAGCGGTGATGTTGCTAGGTACGCGTCCTGCGTCCCAGACGCATTAAAGTCCAAAAGGACGCAGTAAAGTCACTGTTCACTCCGTTGAAAACCCATCTTCACTGTGACAGCATTTTTACAGACTCTTTCTGAAGTCCTCGGCGTCTGTGACAGCTGTAAATCTTGGCTGTTTGATAGGTGGCTGCTCTGGTTCTGCAGTTCAGACGCCAGGAGGCGCAGGGGCGGCCGTGGCTTGGTGGCAGAACGGTTGCCTCCCAATCGGAAGGTTGGCGGTTCGATCCCCCAGCCATGCGCCGAAGCATCCTTGAGCAAGATACTGAACCCCAAAATGCTCCCGAAGCTGCGCCTTCGGTTTGTGAATGTTCTCATATGTAAGTCGCTTTGGATAAAAGCGTCTGCTAAATGTAATGTAAATGTAGAAATGTATTTCCTTTCGTGGCCGTAAAACACGTTACACAAGTGTTCTGGAGGTTAAACCAGGCTGACAAATCACTTTTGGGGCCGACTAACTAAGACATGCTGAAAAAGGCATTGAAGACACTCGCTAGCCTAGCAACATTAAGGCTACAAAACAAACAACCCATAATGCATCACTCTTTGTAGGAGACACTTTCACAAAGTAAAGGATTTATGATGATTCTCTGAAGGGGGAGACGACTCCTCAGATATAATACTACACCTGCTTTTTAAAATAATTATTTCACAGAAATAAAATATTGTCTTATATTCAAGCCAGTAAGGTATTTTTAGGATCCAGTCCAACACCCCCCCCC
>CM022492.1:23263042-23351943 GCA_011952105.1 Coreoperca whiteheadi
TTTGCTCTGAAACCCAATTTGAGTTCATTTTGCAGGAATCACACAGCCATAAAAAGTGTCCTCCGTATCACACCATACCATGAGAGTACAGAGAGCATTTCAAGAAGTTCCCACAAAGTAGAAAGTACCATAAAGCAGACCACAAAACATGAGTAACTCAAAATGACGACGGAGACATATGAGCCCTCTCAAACTTCAGGTTTTACTTTGAGACCATCATCAGAAGGAGGCGGAGATAACAGCAGCTAATTATAGGTTCCAGGTGTGCCAACAGTTTTTAAGATTGAACATCAACTCATGTCATCCGCTTAAGGGGTACTGTAACGTTTCAGTATTGCATTTCCATAAAGTTGGGGCATTTGCAAAAGACAGAATGAAGTGCCTATAATGGGTCAAGCTCCAAACATCCGATCCTACATTTCCCACAATGCAACTTGGTAGTAATATTTTCTTTCGATCCTGCCTAAGTACCCTGCATTTTAACTCCCCTCCCCAAGCTTGTAAGGCTGACCTTCTGTTAAAAATGATAATGTCAAAACCCTGATGACGTCAAAGCGAAGTCACAGTGTCTCACATGACCCGCACCTTCTCCAGATCCACGAGATAACTTTATACAGCTGTTTTCATAGACTGAGTTGTATTCCCCACGAGTAGTAAACTGATCTTCAGGTGTAAAACGGGTGGACTCTGTCGTGCTGTTGACATCTTGAAACAGTAAGCCCGTCTCTGTCATGTTTGGAATAAGTTTACTCTTTGGCATATCAGCTCAAGTGCCTAAAGTCAGCATTACAAAATACCATAAAACATGATCACAAATGACCGAAAAACCAAGTGCAATTGAGTGCCACAAAATGCCAAAACGCACTTAAACAATACTGCGAAGTTCCACAAGCCATAAAACAAGCTTCCACAGAACACTTCCACGTGTGATGTAAATGCATCACAGGATCTTAAATCACATTACGTGCCACAAACAAATTACTGTACAAACCTCCACAAAATCTCACAAACTCGCCTCAGTGCACATTCTGAATCTAAAGCAAACTTGTCAGCTTTGTGGTCTTCAGTAGGATGGATGTGCTGCATCTCACACGCTGAACGACAGAATCTCTGTGCTCCGTGCAGTTCTCATTAAATCCTTTTTATTCCTTTTCTTCTGCTCTAATCAGAGCTGTTGACAAATCTAAACAGCTCTGTGACTCCACACTCTGATGTGAAATTAAAGAAATGAGGCTTTGACGGCGACTCGGCTGCCGGCTGTCAGTGACGTTCCTCTGGGATACGACGCCCAAATAAGTGATTAAAATTAACATGCCAATCCCTTTACCCACTGACTGCGGCTTGATTATTTTCCTGATGCGCGTTATTTGTTTCCCCTCTCTCTTTAAGACAAATGAGTTCACTGAAGGATGTTTCGTTTTCATCGAAAGACCGACGGCTGCTGCATCAACTTTAGAACATCACTGAAATGTTAATAGGAATGAAATCTTTTAGAGCTTTTTGTCACGTGAACAAAATTGCCTTGTTAGCATCATTCCCTGTCCAGGTCTAATTCGCATTAATGGCCTACCAGGAAAGGGAGAGACTTTGCCGTTGGAGCCACCGGAAGGCTTTTAATGTGAAATGACCTGTGCAGGAAGGGTGAAGTGTAGCTGACGGCAGCTTAGCAACGAGCAGAAAAGTGGTAAAGTGGAAGCGACTGGAAATAAATTGTTGAGTGGAGAGTATGATGCCTGTTGTGCTGATGGAAGACACGTACTTCAACCTGAATGAATCAAGACAACCGGTGAACATGGAGGTGTTGAGTCTCCATCCGCGTCACATTAAAACAAGAGGCTTCACACTTCAATGTGATCGCTCGGATTATAAAACAGGCTCTGTTTCTAATACAAGTGTGTTTCAGATAGAGGCCAGGTTCTGTCTGCAGTTGAGGTAAACAGTCTTTGACCTCTAGTGAACGGGTTACAGAATGCACGTTCCTAAGGCATTGTTAGCAAACACATGAGTGAAAATAACATAAACGTGGACCTGGTTGGTGCTCGGGCGCAGGTATGGTGGAGTTGCCGTGCCGACGAGCGGGCCCTTCCCCCCCCTCCTGTTCTTGCTGCTCCTGAAGTCCGTCCCGCTCTCTGTATAAATAGCAGCGTTCGAGGCGTTTTGAAATGAGTCCAGCTTGGCCTGTTCTGCTTGCTGCAGCGAATTCATCCATTATGTAGAGCCCTGAGACGTGCACGGGCCTCTCCTCAACACACACACACACACACACACACACAACCCAGTACGTCTTGAGTCGGCATACACGCATACACACATAAGCACAATCAGTGATGGATTAAAAAATAATAGTATCGATTCCTTTCTCTCTCTCTCTCTCTCACACACAGCTGGACGTCGTCCACGTCAGGAGGCGTGTTGCGACCAGCTGCGGGCTTGTGTTCCACACTAACACGTGGTTCATTTTAGTGTTTGTATGTTCGGAGTGTTGCAGCTTAAGATGCATGGCGCGCGCGCACACACACACACACACACACACACACACACCGGCGGACATATATTAGTGTTTTCCTCCCCAAATGTGTCCACCTCTCCCCTCTCTCTGCGGAGCGGCGAGGCCTCAGAGCCGAACCTCGTGTTTGGGTAGGACGTTGCACTACAAAACCCCAGCACCGGAATGAATATCTGAATTGCTCGGAGGATCACAGTTCACAGTTTATTTACTTGCGAGTAAAAACTGATAAACCGCACGGGAGAGGAGGGAGAACAGCAAATACAAACGTGTGCGTGTGAGATAAAGCGCTGGCGGGGCTTAAGAGAGGCGCCCGACCTCGGAGGGAACGGCGTGAAGACGACAACACGACAGCAGAGGATTTATGTACAGAGAGAGTAAAGCTCCTTCCGTCCCTTGAGCAAGGCACTTAGGGGTTGTCTGCTGGGGCTGTATAGTGTGCGTGAGGAAATACAAAAACAACTTCTGCTTTTTGACATAGATATAAACGCTCCTTTTCAACACCGTACGATTTAGTTTCGACTGACCCCTGACCTTTCCTGTAGAGCCAACATTGTGAGGAGGTCAGAGCACGTTATCAACCCTGTTCTACACGCTTGGATTATTTGAGTATCATTTTCTTTTAGAGATGCTGATTTTCTCACGTGTTACTCATGCGGCGTTCAGAGTGGCGGTAATTACCAGTTTCCAACCTGTGGATGCCATTGACTTCAAGACCCAAGTGGTATTTACTAATGGGAAAACTATATTTTATATTTAAAGCTGAATAACATAGAAGTGTAGCTGGAAAACACATGTTATTGCCTGATCTGTCCGCCTGGGTTGGGCTTGTGAAAAACGGGTCCGATATTTACTTCGGTGACTGTGGGGCGGAATAATCTGTGCTCGCGTTCACTTCTCCCATTGGATTGTATAGACCTGTCTCAAGTCTGATAAAGGAGCGGGGCAGTGGTGAAACCCACGTGACACAGATGCAGGAAATAGCTCTCGAGTGAACCGTCTCTGGTGTAACTTACCGCTATGAATGTGCCAATCCAAGATAATGGGGTCATGGAGTTAACATTACTTCAGTCGACCTGGCCTCCAGGAAACAACTTCAGTGGGACTAAGTGAGCAGAATAGTAGCTAACAGGGCATAAAGCTAACATGGCGTTGGCAAAGCTAAGAGGGCACGCAGCTGTTTGGCTGCATGTTGTTCCCGTAGAAAACATTTCATTTTGTCATTTCTTCTGTTTAAGTGGCCTTTTTGGCTCCCAGCCGGTGCGTCCGGAGCTCTGCCCCCCCCCCCCCCTTTATGTGTTTAACATTTAAAAACAGTGAAGGAGAAGAAAAGAGCAGGCTGTCGGCTATTGAATATTGGTCTTTATTGGCCTCCTTTATTGAATTAACATTTAACATTTTCCGTTTGTCTGATCATTTTACCCAAGGCACTTCAGTTTAATGAGGGCAGCCATAGTTAGTGTGGGCTCCCTGAACGTCTCTGTGTCACTGCCTCATTTTCTCTATTGAACTACACACATCACATTAAGTTAAGACAATGGCAGAAAGAGAGGTTGACAGAATCTCACCGTCTCGATGCTGTAATGATCACAATTTAACTTGCGGTTAATACGGTTCTTAAATGACATTGAGCTCTCGGAACTCTGTCTCCATTTTGAAAAGCCTTTGTGAATATTCTTTAAAGTCTTTCTCTGTTGGGTTCTTCTTTTTTTTTTTTTTCTTTTGTTTTTCTTTTCACACAGATTCTTTCAAGGCCGTTTCCACTGATTGTATGGAGCTATTATATTATACCAGCCGTTGGTATCAGTTCTCAAAAACGTGTGTTCCAAGTGTGGATATGATAAACCCAAAATGTGTTAAAGTGTGATAAATAAAAAGATATGTTGTGTAGGAATTAAGGGGCTTATATACACACCCTGTGAGGCAAGGTATTTTACTTATCTATATACCATGTGTGTCCTTTGTTAACCCTTGTTTACCAGTCACAGTAACCGTATCCTGTGGGAAACCAGATGCACAGGAAAGGATGTGGGGTAAAAGGTCAAACCAAGGTCAGATGTTAACAGGAATGTATGGCAACAAAGAGCCATAAAAGTTACTGAGTGTTGGACAGGGTGTGGCTGTAACATATATAACCGACTGCATTGTGCCTTTAACTTTGGACACAACTGGGGGAGTCGTGGCGTTAAGATGGTAAGCGCTGTAGGTTGTGTCTCCAGACATATCTGTGTTGTTTGCTTCCCCAGATATGTCTGTATTGTTTGTTTGTGTGGAAATAAATACTGCTTGAAAGACATTGGTAGGTCTCAGGTGGATCCCTTCTCATCAACGAACCTGGAGGGAGATCGGCGTATCTCAACACAAGACATAATCCTAAGATATATTTATAACTGTGGATAAAAAGGCTTCTTTGAAAGAGACAAAAAGAAACAAGATAGAAAAGAAAAGAACACGATGGACGAATGGCACCTAACGGGAAAATATGGCCACATGCAAACCAGAAAATGTAAACTTATCTTGTTTCTGACGATTTCTGACTGATTCTCTGAGGCGTCGGGGGATCCCGAAGTGGCACCAGAAGCTTGCTCAAACGTTTATCTGAATATCAGCAGTACTGGCTTTCGAAAACCCAACCAGGTTGAACCTAAATCCATTTCCGCACGACTCGCTGGAGCTATAATGTAACTTCTTCATCTGGTTTCCAAACGGTTTCCTTCATCAGTGGTTGAAGCTCCAATCAGCCCGCTGCGGTTTGAGATGCAGGACGTTGCCTGAAGCGTGGAGCATCACGGTCCTGTGGGGCTGTAAAGTTTCTCACTTGCTTTAAGTGCTTGTTGACAGCCATTATCTAAGGCAGATCAGGGATAATTGGGTTTTTGTTGAAGTGCTTTTTCTGTAGCTTTTTAGCGTGTGGGACCACAGACGCTCTCTCTTCTGTTTTTTGGTGAATTTGTGTGTTCCCTCGCGCAGCCCTGGGCGAATATGAGTCATCACCAGGCACCGGAGCGCGGCGCGGTTTTAGGAACACAGAGAGTGATTGTTACTCTTTCTTTCCTCTTCCCAGCCGAATTAGCATTTTGCTGCATTTAAAGTGAGAACAATGCGGACTGAAACACACCGAGGAGCTCATTCTCTCTTTCTATCTCCATTTCTCTCCTTCTGAGTGTCTCTGTTCCTTTCATTCTCATTCTGTCTTAATCTGTGGCTTTTTCCAAATTATTCCCCCGCTGAAAGCTGGAAGATATTGCATCTCATGTACAGTAAATAGGTTCTGTCAGCCATTATATGCAGCTGCCGCTGTGTTTGCAGATTCAGACTGTGCCCGTTCCTGTTACTGCTGTTTTTAACCTCCGGCTATCATCACCTTCCATTTCTCCGCAAAGGCCAAACATTCACTTTGAAAACAGCTGTTTTTGTCAGATTGTATCATTACATGATACTATAAAAAATTAACTTGATCTCTCAGTTTACCTTCTGTTTTCTCTCTGGAGACTTCTCGTCGTTTAAAAACAGTACATAGCAAAGTCTAAAATTTCAAAAAAAGAAAGAATATGTAATGATTCCTTGCAGATAAGTGCTTGGCTAATTTCTTCTCTAACATTGGAGGAATCCGCTTTAAGTTACCGTTGTGGTCTTGTTTTAGCTGCATTTTGTTCCGTTTTGTTGACGTGTAAAATAACTTTTTGTTTTGAGGACACGACGCAGTGCAGACCAGTCTGAGCTTCAGTATCCTGTGGCTTCCTTAACCTTTTCAGCCGTCTGGCCTTCATCATGTTGGCATCTAAAGTTGTTTCTGGCATCTTTACAAAGTCTATGTTTTAGACTTAAAAAGAGAAATATGAACCACCAGAAATATTTGAGGGGGGGGGGTCAATGTAGATGGCAGCGGCAACCATTCGCCCTCTGAAAGTTCCCCTTAGCTACTTTCTAAGTCGGTCTACGGTTTACCTTAACACACTTTCTCTTTAACTTAAAATACTAATATTTCCCCCCAAATGTAGTTGTTGAGAACTGATCCACTGACCTCAAATGTACTTCCTTTTCCAAATCACCTCCCCCTTTTAAATCCTTGTCCTCTTTTGATAAAGACACCGTCTTATTGCCCCTAAATTCACGGACAAGTGAGTGACGGCACCCTGGCGAAGGCGAACGTGTTTGGGAAATGGATCGACCTGGTGATGAATACAATACATCGGTTATCCCACTGGTCCAAAGTGTATACCATCAACCTTGATTTTACGTCAACAACAACAAGCAATGAGGCCTTCAGGATGTGTACGTGTTGTTGTCAGGTTTGAAACCCACTCCAGTGACTGCTACTGATTGCCTACGGTGGCCCACAAGGGGCCGTATCATTTCGTGTTTCATCCGTTTTCATTCGCCCCCTCAGCTGTGATTCGTCGGTTGTTTTCTGATATTCCTTTTCTTTTCTGACCTGTGAACGCGCTATTATTGTGCACTTACACTCCCTTCTCTCGGGTTAATCCAAGGCCGATGCAAAGTGGAGTGTTTTCCTGCTGACTGTGCATTTATTTTGGCGGTCTACCTGACTCGTTGCAAATGGAGGAAGTGAAATATGTGTTTGGGTGGCTGACGTGACGGACGTGACCCCGCAGGTGGCTGACTCAGCTGTAGTGCGCCGTGTTTTGTTGTCACAGTTTGTCACTTTGTCCCCACTCGACCTCACACGATACCATTTGAAAAATAATAATAGTAATAATAATAATAACATACAAATTACAATCTGTGTTCAAAGATTAATGGTAAGAGCACTGTTCTAACATGAGATACACCGTTCATATTAAGTTGTGCTTCATGTACAGGAGCAAGCAGTTCAAACCCTGACCGTGCTGAGGTCCCCTTTCTTAAAACAGTGCTGACTGTGTGGAGAGGAAGCTAAATAAAAAAACATGCCTCTAAAATGCTTCACGTCGTACCAAAAATGGCATGATGAAATCCGATCAAGCCACCGAAAGTAAAACAAACATAATCCAAGTGTAAAATGATCAACAGAACACAGTGGATCAGGCAGGACCAACAGTAAGGATTGCTAAGTCAATGGTTTTAACCAATGGGATATCAGGTAGGGATACCTGTGGTTACTACAGTGTCTTTTCACACAGAAATACAGGACAACTGAAACGCCTTCCTGGCGTTAAGTCATGTGTTTTATGTGTTTGAAGCTCAAATTGTCAGCAATTAATGTCCTGATTAAAATAAAGTCCCTGTTTGACACAGTAATGATAGAACTCGTTTTACCACAATAGAGACAGAACATTAACTCCGCGACGGTTGCGAAACGCTTTACTGTCCTCGCTATGAGTTACACGAATACAAAGCCAGACGGGTAGCTAACAGCAAACACAAGGCGTAACCTCTCTTGCATATTTAATGACGTATCACAATGTCCTGTACAACTGTAACGAAGCACCAGTGGCAGAAACCGAAATTAGCATGTATCCAGTACACATAATCACAGTGTCATGGCGCTAAGCACTAACTCACAGCTATGCTAGCTACCAATGAACTATTCTAACTGTGTACATTCGTTTGTTACTATATTAAGAACTTACTTAGGGGCAAAATAGTGTCCAAGGCAACGATGTCACAAGGCAAGTTGCAGCAGGAGAAAGGCAGCAGCAGCACTCTTCACGCCGTCATGCTTAATTACCTCTAGAGAAATCCCCTGCTCTAACACTACTGCTGTTGAACAGCCCGGCATGCACTCAACAGAGGCCAGAACAAACCCTCTAATTAGCTCTTTCGCAGCTTCACGGGATGTTGTGACTCTTCTGAAGGACAGAAGTATGACACACTCTCAGAAGTGAAAGCGGCTTCGTGAAGCTTTAAACGTAGCAGCATTTGATGGATTCTAATCGATTGCCATTGCCGCTCTGTCTGCGTTTCGCCCCCCACTCCACCCTACCGCTGATCCCAGTGAATTATTTCTTTTCAGGGACAAGCTTCGCTGTGTTACTACGCTCACACTTCGCTCTCAGGTTGTCAGGTTTGGTCTCTGTCGGCCCATCAGGCCCCGCACGTCGGGGCTGCGTCCTGCCTTTAGCAGTCCCACCGCGCCGCCACGCCACGCTCCCACTGTAAGCAGGATTAATAATTACAAGTTCATCCATTATTCATTCCTGACATAAGCCAGCTCACAGTCTGGTAAACACGCATCTCCTCAACCCAGCACATTCACAGCCTCACTCCCTCGGAGTCTTCACTTATTCATCAGGATTTGATGGTTTTCAGGCCAACAGTAAATAAAACAAGTAAAATAGAAAGCAGCGGAGGGCGAGCTCTGACCTCCGGCTGGTGATCACCGGAGGGGAAACAACTGCCAGCATGGACCCAAAAAAGCCTAGTGTAATTTATAAATGCCTTAAATGAGACCTCCGGCCTCCTCCATTTAAAGCATCAGACACCCAACCTGTTCTGGAGGTGTTACCAGTGCTGAATCACGGTTCTCTTTTTTTATTCAGGAGGCGCAGTGTTTTTAATTCACTCACTTTATCGAAAAGAGCAGGACACCAGCAGAACCCCAGGTCAGCTTTAAGCCCTGCACTCACCAAATAATCTTGCATAATAAGTGGTAAATGGACTGTACTGGTATAGCGCCTTTCTAGCCTTCCGACTACTCGAAGCGCTTTCACACTACGTATCATATTCACACAGTGATTGCAGGAGCGAACTGCCCATCAATACAAAGTAATCAAACTTTCACACACACCGAAGGCACAGCCCTCGGGAGCAACTCGGGGTTCAGTGTCTTGCTCAAGGACATGTGGGCCGGGGGAAGCCGGGATCGAACCGGCGACCTTCCGATCCGCTCTTCCACAGACTAGTCATGTATTTCTTACGAGATGGATTTGATAGCAGTTCAGCATTTGGTTTTTTTGTGTCTAAAATCAGATTTCTGCTATCACAACATCCTGTGCTTGGTGCGGTTTCTGATGAACTGGACCCTTGTTGTCAAGTGATCTCTGAGCCGTTTGGTCTGCACCAGAGTTCGATTGACAGCTTTCACTCCAGCCTAAAGGAAAAACAAGTAGACACACAGCAAAGGCAGCCGGAGGAAGCTCCCTCCCACTATTTTCTTCTCCTGGTTCATACGTTGTTTGTTTTTTTTATCGAATTCAATTTTGATGTTTTTCTGTGGCAGCAGTTTGTGTTTGTCCCTGTCCTGTTTCATCAGCACCGTGTCCCCGTGCACAAAGCAGCTCCCCACAGAAATGCTTCACCCAGTCTGGTGTGGAAGAGCTTGACTGGCCTGCACAGAGCCCCGACCCCGACCCCATCCAACACCTTCAGGATTACCTGGAACCCACAGCCAGGACTTATCACCCTGCGCTAGTGTCGGGCCGCACTACAGCTGAATGGTGTCTGAAGGGGAGCAAATCCCTGCGGCCAGCTCTCACTCTTCTGTTCTCTTGTTTTGTCTTCATATCTGTATACATGCCATTTTCCTCGCTTTCTACCACCTCTCTGTTTTCCCTTCCTACTTCCTCACCCCCCCCCCCCTCTCTCTCCATTATTTTCCTCTTCATCTTTCTTGTGTAACAAGGCAAACAACAAGAAGAGGGGGGGGGAACCCTCAGTAAGTCAGCCGTCCTCTCGCTTGATGCAAATTTGCAATTTTTGGGAAACGGCTCACCGGGTTGTTCCTGCCTTATTTCCCATCAAGACAGATCAAACCTGGGCGAGCCGAGTGTGACAAACAATCAGAGTTTCATTACGCTGGTGTGCACCTCCCGAGAGGAGGACTGCAGGAAGGGTTTTTATCCCCATGGTGCACACATCGCCACGGGACTGGAACCTGAGAGTTGGAATCTGAGTGTTGGTCTTTCTGCATTTTTTTCTTTGCGCAAGAATTTGCTAAACTGAAGCGGAACTTTGCAATTTTCTCTCGAACGGCTGCTTTTGTCGAGACATTTAAAACTGAAGATTTTTGGAGAAGGGTTAGTCAAACTAAGACTGTCAGTATCATTTTCCATCGGTATTGAAACAGTGTTTCATGTTGGCACTGGAAGTTTCTAAAGCGTTTAAATACGCGTCGTCACCGACAATAGCAGTGGGGGAAAGCCACTTCTGTTCTTCCCAAGTGTTGCAACGATTAGTCGATTATTCGAATACTCCATCGACAAGGGAAGCATTATAACTTGTTTTTGGTGCAAGACCCTACTTGGACTGTTGGTGCCATTTTCTTGTGCTCTTGTGATCAGCATTTGCTAATAACTTTGAACTCGGTAAATCACTGAAATTTAAAAACCTGATGTGGGAGAACATTATGATCGAACTGTATTAACACGATCGCACTCGCACGTCTGGCAACACACACTCGCACCTCAAACCTTCCCTGCAGTAACTTCAGTTGTTTAATCTACACAACGCCCAGTAAAAGGAGTAATGTCTGAGAGAGTAATTTGAAATTCTATGCAGGTTCACTCTTATTTTTTCAGTATTTTAATTTCATAGTTTTGTCAAATCTGCTTCATAGAAATCACTTAACTTCATACCTCTGACTGACATTGCTCCCCAATGTCAAACCTAAAAAAAAAAAAAAGTAAATTTCCTCCACACATTAAAATGCCAAGGTGTAAACATCACCTTGAACGCAGCCCGTTGACACCTGCTGACATATTTTTCTATCTGCCACTCCAACGTGAACTAATAAAACTGTCAGGGTGAGAAACGTGCTGCCAGGGAATCTTCTCACTCGCTCTCCAGGGCGAGTGCGCTCGACCCGCTTCCTCTGCTGAAATGCTTCATCTCGCTGAACGGACCACAGCGAGAGTGTTTCCCCCCCTGCTGCTCTAACAGAACATTTCGTTCGGCAGATTCTGCTGCGGCCTCGTCTCTGCTGAGTTCAATGTGTGGGACTGGTGCATGTTGCATTTCCTTTCACGCACCTCGGTTTGTCTGTTCTGACGTCACGTCTTCCTGCAGCGCTTGGATTGTCTCCCATAACAACGGTTATTCCGGTTCACACGTGTGGCCCTTCTGACGAACATTGGTTTTATCCCCAGTGGCGTTAAGCTCTGTCCGCAACACGTTCACACTTTAAATTTGTTGAACATATCTTGGTTGGATCTGCACCTTATCGTAGTCCAACATGACTCTGCAACACATAAAAACATAAATCTCATCGTTAGCAAGGTTGAGAGTTTGCACGGGCACGAATCTGCTTTACCTTACATTACTCTTGTTGAATGCACCTTTGGTTGATCTATGCTTGCTGAATTTACATATCCAACACTCTTGACAACATTAGCTCTCTTGAACATGCACCAAGTTGAGCCGACCTACCCTGCTTTCTATTTGTAGCATTTTTAAAACCTTATTTCTTCCCGTATTGAACGCAGCCCGTGAGGCGGATGCATTTGGAAAGAGGTCCACCTGTAACGCATTAAAAAACGTCCCCCCTGTCATTGAACGCAGCCCGTGTGGAGGATGCGTGCTGACACGGGGCCCGGGCCGGGGCTCATCACAGAGGATTAGCTCTTATTAAAGCTGAGTGTGGACCATAATGCACCACAGGTGGCTGGCTGAGCGACCCGCCGGCGTTTGGCTCAGTGGTTGAAGTGGATAGAAGGCCAATTATCGCCACATTCACACCAGAGCCAGTGCTCCGCCGTGGGCGGCCCGCTGCTTTCTGCGCCGCTCAGAGGGTGAAACAAGGACAGAGTGATGCTTGACAGAGCTAAAACTCTGCTCTCAGCTGCTCTGATTCCTCAAATGGCAACACAAGGGGGTCGGGTCACTGTCAGCACAATGAATTTGCTTTGTTTAAATGGAACCGTCGACGGTTTCTTCACATAATTGATTTTATTAGCAGTCTGATTTTGTGTTTCGATTGTAAAGGCTGAGGGGAAACATGGGCCTAATCTGGAGGGACACATGGAGCTCTGATTTATTCATTTTTGTAATTTATTATTAACATTCTGTTTCCCTTTTCCCTAATTATGCAGGTTGGAGACAATCCTTGTATCTTCTCGGGGGAAAGATCCATTATGGTGTCTCACGTACGGTGGCATTTATACCTCCCAAAGCACTCACAACACTGTCGTGTGCTCCTTTTAACAATTCTTCTTTATTACTGGTATTCTAGGCCTCGTGACCTACAATAACATTGTACGTTTCTCAGTGTCATAATGGGAGTTTGGAAAGGGACCAGATGACAGAGTTTCAAGTCCTTTGGGAGATAGAACAGTGTAGATGTTAATTGTGCATGTTTTCACACGGACTCCTCTCACAATGATCACCACAGTCCCCAAAGCACAACTTACATGGAGACATATGTAAGTCCGTTTTCAACTACGCATCCAGTTAATTTCCACTTACATTTCAGTTGAATTTCAAAAACTCCACCCTGTTTTCTCTCTGGATGTTAACACAGTGACTTGCAGTTTTAGAAGGAACAACTAACCCATTAATCTATTAGCTGATTGAGATAAAAAACAAAACACCAAACATTCTTTGGTTTCAGCTTCCTAAATGTGTGAATTGGCTGATTTCCTTCCCTTTTCTATCACTGCAAATTGAATATATCATTGCGTTTCCTGATCTGAAGACGCCCGACAGGAAACTGTGATCGGCATTTCTCACTTTTTATTCTGCCATTTTAAAGAGCAAACAGTCCAAAGATTAATTGAAAAAATGAGACGGATTACGTGATCGTGATTCAGTTTCAAGGCTCTGTCATTTTCCTGGCCTGTTTCCATTTACTGAGGCTTTATACTTTCCCTGCACTGCTTTTATCTGACAGCTGTCAGGAATTATTTCAGAAAAATAGAATTGACATACACTGTGTACAATAGACTGAGACTGTGACCAACAGACTATGGTGTAGTATACACTAAAATACATTTTGTCAGGTTATTTAAATTATTTTACAATAAGCAACGGCTGGTCACAAAAACTACCCTAACTTTTGATGTTTCCATGCTTAAGTAATCAGTAAAATGTTGCAGGACAATACAATCTTAACACTTCACTCGCCCATAAAATCATCAGCCTTCAGTCCATCCTGTTCGCTGGGATTCATCGTCCTGCCATCATACAAGGACTAAATTGTTCGACGTTTACATACAAACACATGCTGCCCGGCGTGTTGAATTGTAAAGGAATAGAAAGTGGAACGATGGGTAAAGCGCTGCCACCGGACTTCTTCGAGACGAAAAGCCAGGACATTTTTACTGCATCGCGGCTATAACGGAAATAAAAAGGATTTCTGCTCCATCACATCTGATAGGACAGAAGGGAACAGAAAATAGACTCCCTTACAGACTGTGGGAGCCCTCAGCTGCAAGAAAACCAGAAATAAATAAAGTCAGAGCTTTATGATAGTTTGGTGTATTTCACAGTCCAGCAGAGCACTCAGGGGAAACAGCCTGAGCTCAACTCTTTAAACTCCTCTGACATTCTCCATTTGAGTTGAGCTGGAAACGCTCTTTGCCCGGCGGGGAGGGTATCGCTGATAAACTTGAGGCCGGCACCACCGCGGGGGTCGGGTAACGCTGACCGGACCGCAGGGGGATGGGCTGAGGGCTCGCAGCTTCCTGCCACAGTGAATTAGCGTTTGATCGCGGACACACCAACGAGCCGGACTAACTCCCGCGACCTTAAACGTGGCAGAAGGATGCCAGGTGTCTCAGGAGGGTCAAGCAGGTGGATGTGCTGAAGCTACGTCGGCGTCTTCCGGCGGGAGAAGAAGCAATCCATCTTGATTGTCAGCCTCCAGCTGTGAAGTTTATCTCAAAGTAATGTCTTAAAAGAAAGTTTCAAGTGCTTACGGGTAAGAAGTCTGTCCAACTTCCCCCTAAACAAAAGAACGACAAACAAAGAAAACAAGAAAAACGGGACATCACTTTTTCGCCCCACAGTTTCTGTCTTAATGTCTTTTTTTTTTTTGTTTTTGCACTGCGAGAGTTCCTTTGGAGAGGCAGATTCTCTGAGGGACGGGGCTCAAGTTTCTGATCGTGAAGAAAACTTTTAAAGCTGACGATGTAATGCGGAGGACGTGTGCAGGTTGGTTGTCAGTGCAACTAGTTAAAGCACTTCTGCTTCGAACGTCTTCACGTTTTCTTACCTGAAAATCATCCGGAGCGCAAAAAAACCCAACTGCTTGTTTTCTAACGCCGGTGACTCGGACGGGTGGGAAAGTTAGTCTCCGGTCATGAGCTGCTGTTAGGAAACCTGGACTTTCAGCTTGACTGCTAAACATTTTTTATGTAAAAAAGAAAATGTAATCAAGTGAAACAAAGAACAGAAAAGCAACCTGACAGACTATGATCTAGAAAAACAACGGTGTTCGTCTTTTGTGAAAATGCCTAAAAGCAACCTTTGCTTACGTGAGCTAGGGCCTCGTAAGAAGAAAATAAGTGGATGGATGGGTCAGTCAGCTGCCAAAAACAGTACACTGTGGCAGTGAGTGAGCAGAAGTTATTGATCAGAAAACAGTCATATGGATCAGTTTTGTGATGAGATTTGTATTTGTATGTATTATCCTTCCAATAGAGGCATCAGATGGAAAACGTATATTTTGCAAGGCAGTGGCAACCGATGTCATTTAGCTTTGAGTTGTTCTAACCATTATGGAAGCAGCAGTTTTGAAAATGACTCTTCACTGTTGAAGCTTTATACTCTGCTGAATGATTGATGATGAGCAGGCAGCTTGCCTTGAAGGATAATAAAGTGTGTAAAGAATGGCTGCTTAATAGTTGCTAAAAAGGCAACTTGAATAGAATAGACAAACACTATGTTAATTTCATGCATTGAGTCCAAGCGATTTTCTTTTTTATCCCCCCCCAGGAGCTAAAGGAAAAGCTGCTGTAAAGAATCTTTTCCAGAGGACGTAGCAGAGCGATGGAGTTTATTAAGCTGTTGACTGCAGAAAGTGGTAGACGCACTCAGATTGAAGCGATTGGTTAGAGGTTTGGGAGATTGAATCTCAGAGGTTTAGCCAGCTTATGTTGCCAGACTTAAAGTGGTGGCAACTGAAGAAGAAAATAAAACTAAAAAGCCAGAGCTGTGCGGAGGTCCAACTCCTTTTCATCTCTAAATGTTTGGCCACATTCTCTCTCTTTCGCTCTCCTTTCATCTTTCCAGTCTCGGTCGTCCTCCCTCGGCTCTCTTGGCGGCGGCCAAGGCTGTTGACAGTAAAAGGCATTAATAAATGCAGGGCACTGTATCGCGGGACCCCACAAAGGGACTTTTCAAAGACACTGGCAGCAAATCAACCCGGGGATCAATGGGAGGGAGAGGGGGGAGGGCGATGGGAGCAGAGGAAGAGGAAGGATGGTTGGTGGAGCTAAAGCGGAGGGATAGTGGGGTTAAAGAGCTGAGAACTAGTTACAGAATTAAGGGTAACATGCACAGTCACTACCAATATTTTTAAAATAGCAGCCTATACATGAAGGCCGTGTGGGCCTCAGTATGATGTAGCCTGCTGTTTGTCTGCTCTGCTGTGGTTTTCATATCAAAGGGAAAGACCTGAAAATGAGCCTCAGTGCTGAATCTGAAATGAGGAAATGAGAATTTATTCCTGCTTTACTTTCCAAACATGAGGAACTCCATCCTTCTCCCCATAAACCCTCGTGTTTTAGGTCTTCTTGTTGGGGCGTTTTCCTCCTTCCTAATGGACCTCACTATAAATTAGTTCCCTGCTTTTAAAAGTGTGAGACCGCTTTAGGCGACTCTGTACTGCTAATCGGTGAAAACCATCATTCACCGTGCGCTGAAAGAGGAAACACTTCAGAGGCGAGATAAAGCAGTCATAGGCTGAGTTTAACTCACAAGACGTAGGAGCCAGTGGATGAAACATGAGTGGCTGCAAAGCTTTAGCCAAAACAATAAAGCATAATTAGAGCTAAATTTGCGGTGGGGGAAAAAATGCCATGCCTCATTGATTTCAGGTGAGAACAAAAGCCAAACCAATCACTAACTGGAAATTAACCCTTAAACGTTCTCTAAGTGGGCCATTACCAATGCACGACTGTCAATATAAACTCAGGATTCCTTGAATGTCTGAATTAAATGCCTTAAATATCCCCATATTTGTCAAATTAAAGGTATCCAGCGTTTTTGCAGGTCCCTGTTCTAGGGATCATGGTTGGACTGTATTTATATAGCGCTTTTCTAGTCTGCGACCAATCAAAGTGCTTTACAACACATGCCAACATGCACACACACACACACACACACTTATTCATGCGAGGTGCCAACCTCCTCATCAGGAGCAGTTAGGGGTTCAGTTTTTTTTGTTTTCGTGGAACTCCCTTTTAAAGGAACAGGCATTTTAGATTTACTTAGGTTTTAAGGTCTTAAACTCTTTAATATGAACAGACGAAGGAGCCAAAGTAACACTTATGGCTTCACCTGCCTCCTTAGTGAAAGTCAAAGCTGAATAAAAACAGATTGACACAGAGGTTGTTATAAAACATAGACTGGATGGTCCAGAGAGGCCGTTATCGGCAAAGCACAATGTCACATAAGAAGGATGGGGGGGGGGTCAATCGATTTGATTGACAGCTGCCGAGCTCCTTCTTGCCACCGTGACCCTTCAGCCTGCCAACAGACACGCCAGTCTGCCAATAGGCATTTGGCTAAAAGGCGAGGAACCTGCCCCCCCCCCACCACCAACCCCACCTCCCCATACGCAAGTAGGCTGTTAGTGGAATTAAACAAGCGTTGGGACACAACATCTGTATGCAAAGACGGACGGATGTAGCCCCTGTGATGTCACACAAATGTTTCGTGTCATCCCAAAATACCACCGTCGATCACTGGTGCCAGAAAACCCTCATTTGGTTAAAAGGGGGTGCAGCTGAGGTGGAGCACGAGGGTGGCCACCAGCACAAGGAACATGGAGTGCTTTTTTTCTTTTTTTTTTTTTTAGAAACTTGATAGACAAAGTAAATGGTGTTTTCTTTCTTTCACATTTCTAGAGAGAAGTTGAGGGGTTTGCCATTCACTTTAATACAGTGAGACTTTCCTTGGGGCAGCATTAAGTGGCCATTCATGGAAGAATTTCCTAAATGTGCCTGGAAATATGCTGAATTGTCTGTTGTTGAATTTGTTAAAGAAGTCATGAACCTTTTAACCGGCAAACATTCTGCCGTGACGTTTTTACTGCGCTGTTTGTAGGACTGCTTTTTCTTACTTCATCCTCTTCACTTTCGTTTTACAATCTACATTTTGTCATCATGACTGTAAGTACTGTTAATCAGTTCGACTGTCCATCCTGGGAGGGGGTTCCCTCCTCTGTTGCTCTTCCTGAGGTTTTTATTCCCCCTTGTCAAAGGGTTTTCTTTGGGTAGTTGTTCCTTTTTCGGACAGAGCGTGTTGTATGTTCTACAGGCTGCAAAGCCCTTTGAGGCGAACTGCACAAAACTCCCATGTTACTTTGTGTGTTTTCTGTTTGAGCCCAAGAAAATGAATCCATTCAAACAAGACATCAGGGACTGACCAGAGAGTGTCTTTATTCGTGTCCAATAGTAGAGGAACTGCAGCTTCATACACCTCATGTTTTGCCTCAACATTTAGTTGCAGTGGGGATGGTGTGTTCAGGTTGCGTTTGACTGTAAGCAGCTGTCTTTTCTGAATATATTTACATCAAACAGTCACATTTTTCACCAGTGGGTCCGCTAATCGCTCCGCTTACTTCACAGCTCTAATCTGCTTGTGCTTAGGAATTGATTTAGTTGAAAAGTGAGATTAAGCTGTTTATCGCAGTCCACTTTTTACCACCCAACCTCAGGTTTGAGTTCACTAAACCACAGTAACTGTAAAATCCTAATCATCGTTCGCCGTATCTGCTGCGGCGGCTGGGATTTTCAGGCCAGAAGACCGCGCGGACACAAAAGAGTTGGAGTAATGAGGGCGAACATGTAGAGTGTAAACATGTTAATTAGCGATGAGAGACACACACACACTGGTTCGCGGTCGAGAGCTTGTCATCTTTAATTCATAGTTAGAACACAGAATCAACATCTGCCCGACTTCCCAGAGTAGTCACCATGCGAGGCTGTCAGCAGTGTGTGTGTGTGTGTGCTTGCATACTTCGTAGTACTGCTGCTGCAGATTTCCAGTTCAGATCCGATCTTTTCTGATTAGCGTGAACAGCAGAAAGCTGTATTTATTCATTTTTATGAATTAGTAGAAAATGTTGATAATGAGCCCTCCGTACCAGCGCCAAAACAATCCTTTTTAACCTTATTTTGAAGAATACGAACATGTGTGTCCACATTTCTTTAGTGATTTGGTGAAAGATGCCAAAGATCTCCAGGGTTAATGTTCCATAAACCCGTGCACCCGTACCAGACACGTTTTTGATTTAAGTGCCGTTTAATGAAAGAATCCGTAGGCAAGAATAGAAATCCGACCAGACATTTGTTTAGGTCGTTTATGTACAAAAGGATACACAGCAGTCGAAACGCAACTCTTCTGCAGGTTCATTTCTAAAACGCCAGAAAAAAAAGCAGTTAATAGAAAAGCTTTGAGAGTTCATTTATTTTCTCGTTTTCTCAGCTGTCACTAGAGTCATTGCCCCACCACATGTTTTTTGTTGTTGTTTTCATGCCGTGACTAGCGCCTTCGTGTTGCATTGTGGGACTACAGGGTCCACCAGTGTCGCCCTTTAACATCGTAAGCACTCCGGAATCTTACTCGCTCGTGTCTTTTTCCAGTGCGACTACGCGGGTGAACAGTTAATGTGTGGGTTTAACTTGGCAGATGCTATGGTTTAAGGGGAAAAAGGAATGGCAACAAATCATTTTCCAGTTGTGCCCCAACACCTTCTGTCAGCAGGAAGTGACACGGATCTTCTTGCTTTGTGCTTCCTTATCCATTAAATGCTGATGATTAACAAGGATTGGTAGCGGTAAGGGTTTCATCAAGCTGTGTTTTAAAAGAAAACAACGGCACGTTTAAAAGATTAGTTTTCCGCGTTCACAACAAGGACGACGTCACGTTAAGGCTCTTGTGAAAGGGTTTAATCAGGGCTGGAAGCGGCCATAAAGCCCTGCCCCTCCTTCATCTGAACAAACAGTGCTGATGCTGAGGGGAAGCTGCCCAACACTGAGCCCTGCAGTCACTGTAATTGGCTGTTTACTCAAGTAGAAATTTATTGGCTTGATCCATTTTCAAGAGCTAATTCTAGTAATGTATGGACGGCAGCAAGTGTGTGTGTGTGTGTGTGTGTGTGTGTGTGTGTGTGTGTGTGGCGCTGGGGAGGCTTTTAGATACATGAACTAAACAGCGGAGACGCATACCAATGCACCATAAAACACACACAATAACAGCTTCTGTCAGGTGATCAAACGTCACGTCAGCAGAGCGTCCTGACACTATGAAGGTTTATCAACAACAAATCTATTGATCGAACACAAAGCAAATTTGAGCAACAATCGGTCTGCAGACGTCTGTAAGTTTCAGAGCTGGTGAGAACAGATGTGTGGGTGTTATCCATGTTTAGTGCCGCAAGAGAAGCTGCTTCTCTTGTCGCCTTCATGCTCCGGTTATCCTGAGTACGTGATTGATTATAGCCTGAAATCACCAATCTAGTTGTTAATGCACCGGAGGAGTAAACAGGACTCGGACCCAAAAGCAGACAGTTCGTGCAGAACAAGTGTAGCTCTTCACTCAGAGGTACAACGTGAGCAAGCGGTCAGATTATATAAGCCAGTGGTTCTCAACATGGGGGTCGGGGCCCCTCTGAGATGCAGCTGAGGGGTCGTGAGATGATGAAGACATTGTTGTGCAACACAGTTCTGGGCTACTGTAGAAACATGGCGGTGCAACATGGCGCCCTCTGTGGGAGGGGATAGGAAGGGCTCCTTCTGACAAGGCCTGTCATAATTCTTCTCATTCTTTCTTTTTTGATTGGAGGACACAAAAAAAGCCCTCAGTATCCCCAAACCCATTACATGCTCATCAGCCGTTTTTCTGTAGGAAACACCATTGTAGTGCAGTATACTATAATCTATTGTGACGCTAGAAGTTGTATTAAAAGTGGTTCTCTCCCTCTGAACGTTTCCACGGTAACGATGCTGCGCCCTCACCAATTTCCCGTCCTGCCCTTCTTCTCTCTGACTCACACGCATTAATAGATGCTTAAACGCAGCGCTGTCCATTTTCAGCATGGTGAAAACGCTGCCAGCCGGGCTTCAGTTCGTCTTCTTGCCTGGATGCCCCTGTTGGTGTGCTCTGGAGAACGTGGTGACCATCTAATGTCGCAGTCGCAAGCAGAATATCCGTCTGACCTTGGCATTACCAACACCACCGTTCTTTTTACTGAATTGTACCAGGTTCTGCTCTGACTAATCGCAGAGGGCGTTGGTGTATTTTTCTCTCTGCTGCGGTGGGGTTTCACCTTTTTGTTGCTTCACTGAACCCCAAACAGCAAGGACATATACAGCCTCGCCTCCCGAAATGGGAACAAACTGACAGAGACAGGGAACTGGCGTAACGGCCGGCTGGTGTTGTGGATTTCCGTGAGCTGTCTGTGATGCTTTAAACAGAAAGCTGAAGGTGAAGGAAAGCGGTCCTGAGGAGGAAAGGGTTTATGGGAGTATTGACGGACCTGAATCGGGCTGTGGGTTTGTGGTGGCTGAGTGAGGGTGACAATCAGAGTGCAGTTCGTAACTGATTACAACACGTGTTCTGCTGGGAGTTTTGAACCGAGTAAAACCTGAATTCAAACTGTTTTAAACTCTGACTCACATGTTGCTGTGCAGACGAGCATTGTTCAAAAGCACAAAACTTCAATTTAAATTCTAGTTCAGAGCTCAAACACCAAATATGTCAGGCTGGATTTTGGGGGAATGTTTTTAAAATGATGAACAGGAGCTCTTGACCTTAAAACAGGACTTGACATAACAATATCACCACAAGGTCCATTTGGAGATACGTTCGGCTTATGAATTAATAAACCTGCTGTAATGTTTGGTACATGAATTCATGTGTTTTATTTTCTCAAGAATTTAAACTCTTTGCTTATTTGTTTCCCGAGTCTAACTAAATCCTTAGATGGCCGCTCATTCATCATCTGTCTCTGTATTGGAATAACAGCACAGCAGTAAGTAAGGTACTGTTTTTAAGGAGCAGACGTCACAAAGTGCTTCCAGTCATAGACCAATAGACATAGAACGGACATCAAAGCAACACAAGGAGGCAAATTGCAAAATCAGCTAATCCTCCTGAGGTCTACCCTAACAATCAAAGAGCTGATGTTATAATAAGCTTAACACATGGAAAGACGCCGGGTAATTCAAGTCTGTCAGCAGATGTAGATTGCACCCTCTGTAGATTGAAGTATGTGTGCACTAATACAATATCCATATTGAATTATGTAGATGAGGTGAGAAGTTCAAAAACCCATCTTCAGTCACCGATTCAGAATTACTTGTATTCATCCCCAAGGGGAAATTCTTTGAATGAATCAATTAAATTGGCTGCATCATGTTAATTAGACATAGTTGGCTGTTGGAGAAGAACAAAGATGAGCCTCAGTCGCACCAAGCAGCAACCACCACAGCTCAGAATTAAAAGAAACGTGTGGGTTTCTCCCGACTCGCATGAGAGGATGGACGTCCGCCTAGGGGTCCGTGCGGACTCTACACATGGCAAGCGCGCCGACTGCGCGTGCTCAAATAAAACAGAATGGATGCTGGTTTTGATGAGAGGTTATGTGAGGAGTTCCGATGTCACCCACATTTATAGAATTCGTGTCATAAACAAACAGGAGCTCTTCCTGCTGACGTGAGGTCGTCATTTTTCTTTCCCTTTGCGCATGCTGCTTCTTCGTCTCCTTGAATGATAGCTAGCCCATGCAAAATGTCACTGTTCCTTTAAGCCAGTGCAGGAATTAATTGAACACATAATTCCTCTAATGGATATTCGATCCAAGAAGACTCCAGTTGTATTGAAAATGATCGGAAAAACTCCCTGATAAACCCGTTCAGCTGTCACTTCGTAGTATGCGTGTTTTGTTGGAGTAACTCATCAACAGTGCAGTGACGTCGCAGCCTGCAACACATTTCTACCTCACGGCAGCGAGGAGAGCCGTTAAACCACTGGAGGTCAGAAAAACACAGCAGCATTTTCAGCCAAGTTGCTCTCAAGACATTAGAGTTCCACCAGGATGATAAGAGCTACAGAGCATTCTGTCCGAGGATGGGTTGGCTCGTGTCTTTCGCCCCAAATTTGGACTTTCTGGCTCCAAATGACAAACCCAAACTCTCAGAATGCCATTTCATTGGCACTTTGATGTTGGGGTTTTCCTCCCAAAGAGCCAGTAAAGTATATATTTTAAGTCACTTTGCGTAGTAATGCAAAAGGTCGATGAAAAAACCTTCAATCTCCGTAATGACAGAACAAGCTGCACTGAAAGACACCCTTGCTTGTTGCATTTGATGTTTCAGATTTCTGATACATTTTGTAATAATTAATCTGAATGAAGAAGTGACGTATACCAGAGTACTAAATGCAGCCTGAAATTAAAACGCCTAAAATCTCAGACATCCATGTACACATATAGAAAGACAGGAAGGGTTTAGAGAGGGAGCGCGCCGTAGCCTCATTCGGGAGGGAAGTGATCTGAATAATCTATAACGCCTCATCAAAAAGTAATGCATGATGGTAGATGGGGAGGTTGTCAAGTGCGAGGAGAAGATGGGATGG
This sequence comes from Coreoperca whiteheadi, assembly GCA_011952105.1. Lineage (NCBI taxonomy): Eukaryota > Metazoa > Chordata > Actinopteri > Centrarchiformes > Sinipercidae > Coreoperca > Coreoperca whiteheadi. Next base: position 23,286,228 of record CM022492.1, read on the forward strand.
AGAAACCGGCGAGAAGAGGAGGAAGAGTCAAACACGAGAGGGAAGAATGAAAGGTTGAGAGGAGGACAGGAGACGAGCGGAGGAAGGAAGGAGGTGAGGGAAGAACGAGAGGGCTTTCAGAGGAGAGACGGAGGGAGGTAGGAAATCTGGGTAGAGGACAGACAAATCAAGGTGGGTGAGGGGAGGGGAGGATGGAAAGAGGTGTGGAAAGAAGCCTGATGAAGGACAGGACAGAAGGATTCAGGGGGGGGGTGAGAAGAAATGAAAACTGAGAGAAGACGTCGGACAGCAGGTGAGCTGGATAGGGGGTGTTTCGAGAGATTTTATGAAGAGGAATTCAATTCAATTTTATTTATACAGCCAATCCCGATTTGCCTCAAAGGGCTTTACAATCTCTTCAACATACGACACCCTCTGTCCTTAGACCCTCGATTCGAATAAGGAAAAACTACCCCAAAAAAATCCCCCTTTAACAGGAAAGAAACGGCAGAAACCTCAGGAAGAGTGGAAGATGAATGGAGGAGGAAAGAGGATTGGAAAAGCATGCTGACGACAGAGTAATAAATAGATTCGAATAGAGTCGAGGGTTCATCTACCCTCTGCTTGATTATAACAGCTGACCTTTCTCACACACACACACACACACACACACACACACACTTACATTCGTTGGGCTCTTGGCGTAATTAACCCGAGCCAATCAAATCCAAACTAAATCTGCTTTTCCGCTGACCTCGTGGCTCCTGTTAAATATGTAAGCAGCTCGGGAAAGAGTTGATCTGTGGTGATCAGAGAGTTCAGGTTCAATGACGCGCTATAGTTTAGCACCAAGCGCTCAACACAGCTGCTCACAGGTAAATCTGCCGGTATTTCAAGCATGTTGTATGTTCTAATCGGTGGTTTTTGGTCAAACTGTAGCGCTGCAGTCCCTACTGTAGGGATTCATATTATTTATGACCTGTATGTGATCAATGACTGGCAATCATGAACACAAGGGTAACAAGTAGCTTAAAAAAAGCACTCTATATGGAATGTTTTACAAGGTTAAAACTGTCAGTCATGTGCCCTCCTCCGATGTAATGTAACTGCTACGTAGCTGACTCCTCCCCAATCGATGACATCACATTAACGCTTCTGAGGCAGCGAGACCCCTGACAACCGCCACCCCACTTGGGCTGATTTTTAGATGTGCGTAGGAGGCAGGGACAGGCTCGAGGGCAACGTTTCATCGTCACACTTTAAATATCGTCCACGCTGTGGAAGGAAACCGGCTTGGTGCCGCAGTGTAAAGCATATTCTGTGCTTTCACTTCTCGAAAGCTTTTTTCATGCATGTACTGTTAGAGTGAAATGCAGTGTTCAAACTCGAGAAACCATGTGTTTTGGATCTGCAGCACTGCATCAGTTGAAAAGTCTGAGGAATTGAATGCGTAATGTTTTGCCTCTAATGTTGTTTCTAATAATACAAAACCATGTTGGAAACAAAGGGCAAACCAAAGCCATCTTTGATTCCAGCTCAAGCACAACTTTTACCAGCTCAGAAGTCACCTTACAGTGAAGCTACTTCTAGGAAACGGTCCCATCCTGCTCTGATAATAAAACAACTGAAATAAGTCTTCCCGTCACAATACTGATGTCTTTAACTGTGATTACAAACAGAATGGTATTCACTTTTCCCCAGATGCTATATGAGTCAACATTTTCAAAATTAACATTTTGGCTTCGTTATTGGTGAATTATTAATAATTATTTTTGCTGGCCAGAATATATAATATGCTTTTGTTGTGGAACAAATGTCAAAGTTTGTGTAACGCAGCTTAAACAGACCAGTTAGGAGTCAATATTTTAATTTAATTTGGTAACGGTTAGAGGGAGTGTACGGTGGCCTGCGGGGACACTTGAGAACAGTTAAACATGTTTAAATATTATGGTATCAAAAGGTGGACGACCCTTATTGATTTATCCACCTCGGGGAGTGCGGGGCGGGCAGTGCTTTCACGCCACAAAGCACACAGTAGCAGCTGCAGGACGCCTGTTACACCTGCAACCTTCAGGTGCACAAATAAAATAACAAACGGCCACTTTGGCTGCTGTGCGGTGGTTTGTAACAAGGGGTTCATAAAGCAGCAGGAGAGGCAGAGATGAGGACACTCGCCGGCTAAATTTAAAATCCCGCAGCCTTCGACTCCCGGAGCGGCACCCGCAAAACACTCCCTCGCTGTCAGATGAGCGCTGGCGGGGCTGAAGCCTGACCTCGGCCCCTCGAGCTGCCCGCCATCCAGTGTTGCCGTATGCCCACACATAGCCGTGTGTGTTGGGTACAGTGTGTTAGAGATGAACGCACACCCGCGCACACGGACTGCCGTGCAGGAGAATAACAGTTGACCTTGGTTGGTGCTGGACATTGTTCTCGCCGTCCGTCAGTGATGTAAGTGTTTCTCCAGTGTGGGAGGACGGTCCGCTTCGGGGCAAAGCATCACCACCTGATGTATAATTCATTTCCACAGGGCAACATGTCCACCTCAGGCTTCCACAAAATGCAGGAAGTTGCACTGCTGCAGACCTTTAGCGCTGCGCTGGGATTTTATTTCACTACTTTGCTGAAATGAGCTCTGCGAGGTCAAAAGTCCAAAGCCAAGCAGGGAATCGATTCCTTATTATTTTATTAATATTACCACTACAATATTATTATTTTAAAGATCTATTTGGAATTTGCATTGTGCTACTGTATGCACTCTCTCTCTCTCTCTCTCTCGGCAGATGGCCGCTCCCCCCTGAGTCTGCTCGAAGTATTTCCTTGCCACTGTGGCCAAGGGCTTGCAGGCTCTACAGGAAAGGTGCATAGAGATCATTTCTCCTATGAATTGACTTAAATGAAATTGACTTGTTTGATCATAAACAAACACACACAAGTAAATTCACCAGAGATCCAGTGTGGAATAAGTGACTTTCATGGCTTTCTGGTCTGTTCTTTCTCTCGTTTCTAAACTGATTCTCATTCCTAAAAGCAATGCATAATCCAAGTGCTCAATCAGTTCCACACGTGGCACCTTAATGTGCTCTTAAATACATTTTTTTTAAATGGCCAGAGAAAAGAAACGTTGTTCTGACACATTTTGGTGTAGCAATGAAAAAAAGCACTATTATTAAAAGGCCTTATTTAGTCAGGCATTAGGAGTTAGTAAAATAAGAATTATTAAAAATTATTAGATATGACCTGATGATGGTGGACTATGACCTGATTATCTAACCATTATTAGATATGACCTGATGATGGTGGACTATGAAAATTCGGGGGATCATCAAAGCGTTTACAGTTCGTCCAGTGGGAACTAAACTTCAATCAATCCAAATAACGATTGTGTCATTTTAGGATGAACAGGGTGAATAGATCTGCTGTTTTCCCAAATTCCAAGTTTTGGATTTCGGCTTTAACACAAAAAATACTCGTATGATACATTTGAATGCAGATAATGATGAGGAAGGACCATGGGATTCTGGAGGTCTGAGCTCGTGACGTGGGTGTTTGCAGAAATGAATCAGCTTCTGCTCTGTAGATTATAAACAGTATTACGAATGGAAGAGCGCCATGGGCCAACCGTGAAAACAGCTTTTCTGAAATACGGTCTTATTTCGAGGAAGGTTGCTTCAGCCCGTGTGAACCCACTCAGTATGAGCTGCTGCTGTTGATGCACCAAGAGTTAGTTCCCTGCCTCAGTCTTCCTCCTTAAAGATTATTGATCAGTAGTAATATTTTAATAGACATGTCAAAGACACTCCTCTTGACTGCAGACTCACCACACCAGCTCCTTTTCCTTCTGCCTCCCAAGTTTAACAGAGAAAACATCCCAGAGTCTCGTCACCCAACACATCATGTAAAGTGACATGTGGAAACCTTTTTCGAGTATCAGCTGGGTGGGGAAGTTCTCATCCTGCTGTATGCGAGTGTCAGCTTTTGTTATCAAAACCTGTATGCCGGCGCTCACGCGGCCCAAACATAGAGCGTCAGGTTTCAGCTGACCTTTTAAAAAATCCCAGCTTCTCTCTTTTTTCTTTTTTTTTTTTTTTTTTTATTGATTGCTGGCTGGAAAGTCAAGTTCAAATGTGATGACTGTGTCTGGATTCCTTTTTTTGCAAACAGAAACACACTCTACACCCTTTACTCATTTGATTTGCATGGGAAACTCGACCACTGCTCGCCTTACTCAGTGACTGATCATAAGGCATATTAATCATGTGTTTTATTGACAGAACGCCATTCACACTTTGCTGCTTCTCACACAACTTCATATTATTTTCGGATGTATTGCCTTTTGTATGTGTGATAGTAGCCCCATTGAAGTGTTGTTGCACAAGAAGATGTCGACCTTTTCAAACAGTTCAACTTCTCTCATTTAGTGAACTCTGCCAGGAAAGTAAAGTTCAGCGGTGACGTTTGAATGCAGATTTCATTTAGAAAGAGAAAACAGGTTTGATTTCCCTTCCAGCTAAACCCAACAGCAGCTGATTTAAAGGATAAACTCCTCTAATATGGCTAATTAACTTAATGAGGTACACATTGGCCGTTTGCGTTTGTAGTGCAACCAAGTGACTTCAGAGAGCAACAGCTTTACTCTTTAAATTACTTGAAAACACGTTTCTAAGTATTTGTCTATAAGATCAAATGTTTGTGTCTAAATAAGAAACAATCAAATGTAAAAAATAAATCTGCATTTATACATTTTTATTTTTTTGACCATTGGAATATTTCTGTTCTGTACCTACAATTATAGAAATATAAAACATGTACATACAGGTCTGGACATGTCGTATATGCGTTTATAGGTTCACATTGACAACCAATTAAAAACCCTTTGACCACAGTCTGTGTGTCAACCATGAATAACTTCAAAATACATCAAAACAAAAAAAACTTCCTGCAAGGTAAGATCGTGTAAGCATATACGTTATGTTAACAGTCTCTTGCAGAAAACACTAAGATCTAAAACCCAATAAATCTGTGTGTATATTAAAGAAAAACAATACTGATTTCAGTTATCAGTGGATTTGGAACTGCCCTGAAAGCCACATAGCGTGTGAGGCCATAAACAAAGGAGTCAGGATCAGCAAGTTGCCATATGTACAAATTATTTTAAGTCATTCAAGTATAAGCTAACCTTGTAAACAGTACAGAGTGCACTTACTGTAGCTTCTTGTGGCCGGGTTATTAAAATTCCCAATGTAAGGATATGTACATACTTAGGCATAGGGAGCTTAAGAGATGATTCATCATTTACCAATAGGGCGTAAACGGTATACAAGTGCTAAAAATAAACGATGAGAACGCAGCCACCCCTGACCAGACGTTGCTGACACCAAGACACTCCCGCGTCATATTCACAATACGTTCCTAAGTGCTTCTTATTGCAGAACGAGCACGTAGCGGTGAGAGTAAGCTGCAGTCGATCACGATCAAGACACAATGGGGAACCGTGTGCTGAGTCTTTGGGAGACTGAAGTGTTACCTAAAATGTGAAATGTCCGCCATGAGAAAATGTTCCCGCTTTTCTTATTCACTGGCTCCTGGCAGCAAAGTAAAGCTGCATCCAGTTTAAATTTACTAACCGAAAACCACTTTCCATTTAGTGTTTTGGAGGCCGGCGTGTCAAACTTTGAGTAGACCGGAGCGATAAAGTCACTGCAGAACGAGGCATCGGTTATTTTTGAAAATGCCAAAACTTGTCTTGCCTAATGTCTGCTGCTTTAAGACCAAAGCAAAGCACGTAAGTGCCTCCAGTCTTTATAAAGAAAATGACAGGCACTCTGTTTAATTTTGACACAAACGGAAAGCCGACGCATTCAGAAGGATGATATGGGCCAGAAAAATGCGCGCACACACAAAAAAAACCCCATCCAGCACTGAAATGCTTCCTGCAAATTTGAGAAAAACCAAGTGCCTCTGGTGTTTCTGTTTACAAAGTGGCACACTCATTCTCCCAGCTTATTACTCATTTGATTCTGCAGAAGCTTCACAGCAAACAGAAGCTCGACTAGTCAAACAACATCTTTCTAAAAGCGACGTGTCAATTCAGATCGGTGTGACAACCTGCTCTTATGAAGTGTTTGCTGGCATTAAAGTTAAACTCTCTGGGGAGTTATCTGGGAGTGAATCTATCTTAAGACTTTTCACATATAAACAAGGTATCAGTATAGATGTATCTCTTGAATTATTGAACGCTAAACAGAGGATGACGCACCCCCCCTGCAGAGTCCGTGAATCATATTTGGAACTTGCTCTAGCTTCTTGTGTAACCCACAAACAGCCTGTTTTCTTCTTCGTATTTTGAGAGTGCCAGGTGAAGTGGGTGGCCATTGCCTCAAGTTTTTAGAGAACTGGGCTTATGTTGCAAAAGTTTGTCAGTTTAAATCCCAGAACTGGCGGAGGGATGTGGGATTTTATCATGGTAACTGACTGTAGCAGGCAGACGTGTTGGACAAAGTAAGAGTACGTCACATTTCATAGAAATAAATGGCTGTTCCCTCTCCTCTCGTTTTCATCTGCTTTTTCACCTCACACACAGCAGTGACATCCTCAGCAGATGAATTAATATTTACCCCATTTACACCTTTCATTAAAATGTGATCTATATCTGGACACGCTCTTAGGATAACGAAAAATGCATGTTAATGCTGCTGTTAATACATGCGGAGCGCATTGGGATTGAATGCGATTGGATCAGCCAGAACGCATCTGGAGGTGTACTGGGTCGCATTGTGAGCGGATCGCAGCCAGGTGTAAAAGCAATCTGTACAGCAGGACCTTGTTTTTAAGAAAAATATCCGCTCAACAAGTTGAAAGGCTATCTGACTCCACCTCTTCCTGCTAAGACAATCCCTTCCTTGGGAAAGGAAAAAGAAGTAGCCGCAGCATTTCTTCCCTTGACCTGGGATGCGCCACGTTTGGTCACCAGCCCTGCCTTACTAATTTGCATATTGAGATCCGATCACAATGCGGGCAAAAGCCAGATAATGAAATCTCACTTAAATACCAGGTGTGCATGCAAAGACCAGAAAGACCATTGAATATCATTATCCAGATACAGTTCGCACGTTAATTCCACGTGTAAATGGGGCCATAAACACAATCCTTTTCAGTTCTCACTGTAGTGTGACGACACACGACTCCTTTGACCTCTCAACAGGCTTAAGTATCACATCGGCACAAATGTTTTCTCCTGGAAATTGCATATGGAAAAAAGAAGGGATCGATCAATACTCCCAGACTAGACGTTTACGTTGTCACAACAGCTCTGTCTTTGACTAGAGTGAGTACTGGCTCTTGTATTACAGACTACGTTGAAACCCATACATCATTTGATGTGCATCAGTTGTTGCCTGTAGCACACAGCACGTCTCATACAGGCAGAGGTACTTTGGTGTTGTCATGGTGTGCAACTTGATCACATTTGCTCTGCAGTGTGCAAGCTTACATGGAGAACAATGGGTGTTGGGTTGTTGATGCGCGTCATTTGCTGCCAGTTAAACCTGTTACTCTATTGTTGTATTGTGGGTTGTTCGTCGTCTTAATCTTGCTTGTCTAATTCACCTCATGGATGTATTCAAAGTCTGTTGCGGCACTGTGAGTCAGCATTGCTGGCCATTTGCTCGAGTGGCCATCCACTGTATTTCAAAAACAAGAAGTTTTTAAATAGACCACCATTATAAAAGAGAAGCCAGTGAAACGTGACGGAACTGCAAACAAGTTAAAGAATTCACATTTGTAGACCTTTCTCACGTCCTTTCTCTATGTAATTCTATGAAACTTTTTTGGCATTTGCACTGGCACAGCGTGTTTTCTAGAGTTAGTCCGCCCCCAGAGTGTCCAGTAGCTCAGTTTGTCCCACATAGGGTTTTTTTTTTATGGCTCATGTTATATATTTTGCTGTCACGTATTTCGGTGTCACAGAATGTCATATGCCCAAAAAGGTCTGAAAAATGTTAGGTCAGAAAAAAAACTTTCCATGGTAGTAAAACCAACAAACTTAACCAAGGTAATGGCCATTTAGCAGAAACTTTACTCAACACCTCCCACGAGTCTTTGACAGCGTGCTAAATGTCGAGACCAACGCAATGCTGGAATCCAAAAATAATCTTTGTTAAAGTAACAAGACGTTTACCTTCTGCTGGTCCAGTACTGTAGATACTCATTTAACTTAGCGTATGGAAAGAAAAGAGTGATGGAAGAAACTTTCTATGCCGTGATATAGTGAGTCACAGATCCTATTGGAACAGAGGCTAGCTAGGACTGGTGGCGGGGATTCAGCTCTCTCTTTTCTGGCCTAGTTCATCACTGGCAGGTGAGTTGCGTTGAAATTTAGCGATGAGCGATTCCTGTAGAGACCAGAATCCAAACACTGGAGAGGCTCCTAACAGATGAACCGTTTAAATCCAGAGTACAATCCGTCAGGAGAAAAGAGGCCGCTATAGTGGAAGTACACAGCTTGTTTGTCTCCCATCAGCAGCGGTGTCGCCTCTCATTATTAACCAGCAAATAGCGGCGTAACCTTTGGTGTCATCAGCCGAGCGGACCGAGGCCATCCATTAAGGTGACAGCAGCTGAGACATTGACAAGCAGGAATCATTAGCTTTGACAAATGACGGTTATTATGTCACCTCCACTTACAGGGGTTATTATGGTGTGGCTGCGTACCGTGGTTATCAAATGCCTCATGATGAATGTGTGTGTGGACGAGCTGGGAGTACTGCAATGTGAAGCATGTGTGCTGCATGATGGTTCCGGCTACAACAGCAGGCTCCCTTTCGTCTTTCTCCAACTCTCTACGTCAGTTCACAACAACTAATCTAATCACATGACGTGTTCTTCAACTCAGGTAGACCTGTATGTGTTTAAAATGTATATCACGCCAGAGATGTGTAAAGAAATGTTTAAAATTAAATCTCGAGTACGGTCTTGCAACACTTGGAGATGGCTGTCCACAAGAGGGGGAATGAATTCTAGAGGCATTTATTGCAGAAACAAATGAGTCTCTTTCACGGAATCCTGAAGCGACTCAATCATAGGTGTCAGTGTCAAATCAGTATGGTTTAGTTTGAGGCTTCCCACGCTGATGGCGAGCCCTCAGTTGATTACCATAGTGCATAATGAGGTGCATTTGAATGGTGATACAATAAACGAAACCATTTGTTCAAGGCATCTAAATGAAACAATTGAAATTAGCAAAATTATTCATAATTTCCATCTTAAGTGAGTTCTCATTCATTCAACATTCAAGGCATGGCTTCATGATTAAAAACAAGGCCAGCACAGTTGACTTCACGCTGGTCTTCCTCAGGGTCAATCAGTCACTCACAGACAAATGAAACCTATAAAAATAGAAACTTTTAAAATAGATAAGTTGCACATTATCGGTCTCCACCCACATTACACCTGAATAAACACAGTGACACACATGTGTGCCTATACAGCAAATAAAGGGCCCCCGTAGAATGTAAACAACATTGAAATAAGACCAACAGTTCAGTATTCCACTAACGAGCTCAGGTTTGTCTCATGTGCCATTGCAGTAAATTAGTTCACATTTGATATTTTTTCAGTCACAGTAGCAGTTGTGCTCAGTTTGAGCAGCGCATTTTAGCATGCAGCGGTGAAAGGTCGCCTTTCTTTCAAGACCTTGATGATACAGAAGAGTGAGGTTCAGCGGTTTATTTTTGGCCTGTCATTCTGGGCAGTTTGGCTTAGACAATAAGGTGAAATGGAACCTGCGGATTGATATTCTAGCTCCTCAACAGACGTAACACTGATTGGTTTGGTTATTTGCTGTATTGGGAAAACACAGCAACTGTTTATGTTGCTGTCCATCACAGGCGTCAGGGAACTGCCCGAGCTGTCGATGCTGTTTTTAATTGTGTCAGAGTGCAGCCTAGAGCAATACAATGGTCCAGCGCATTCCTTTCATATAACCAGGACTGAAACTGTTTTCATTAGGTTTTGCAATGAATCCATTAATCATTTAGTCTTAAGACCGTCAGAAAATAGCAAATCAAGGCTCACCACAACTTCCCAGAGCTCCAAGTGACTTTTGTTTGTTCAAACCAAAACCCACAGATATTCAAATTTCAATTATATGAAACAAAGAAACGTGGGAAATTCTCACATTTAGGAATCTGGAATCAGAAAACGTTGAGCATTTTTTTCTTGAAAAATAACTTAACTGTCGATCGACTACTTACCAATTAATCAACTTGTCCTTTCAGAACTACATGTAACAGAATTCTCCATTTGGGCATTTTCAAGAAACTATTAAGATCCTTGTCTAAAAGCATTAAGTATGAAATCCGGCTACGTATGTAGTAGAATACATCTTGTGATGCACCTGGACACATCATCAGTGATGTTACCTGGGGTCATTGGGTGTTTCGGGTCTTTCATCAATCAGACACATTGCTCCACAAGCTTGGGATTCTTTGCCCTCTTCCTCAATGCGATGCTCCCACGGGACGGTGAGTTCTAGGAGGATGACTTTGCTTTTCACAGATCGGCCCTGATGGGGAATTTCAGCTTGTAGTTACGTCCATAGAGGACGTTGCTGCTCGGACTCAGTAGTCTCAGCTACCTTTTTACAAACACAAGAACTTGTAGGCTACTTTCACCCAAGATTTGTTAACACATTTTCACCAGAAATCACTGGGACATGTCCCTGGGAGTGAATCTTTGAAGAGCATTCACATCTCGAGCAACTTGTTTAAAGCTGCCTGCAGTCGGATTTTGTATAAAGGAAGTGCTGGCAGAATTGTATCATAAGCGCAATTTGAGTTTTAGTTTTTCTGAAAATTGTGTTTGCTTTGCATCACTAAATAAATTTGGATTCAGAGCTGTTACAGTATTTTCAGCTCTTTGCTGAGTCCTGTTCAGCTCATCTGTGTGTGTGTGTGTGTGTGTGTGTGTTATCATAGTGTGAGCCCTGCTGGTTTCTCAGTGTTTCATCCCCCCAGTGAGCCGGTCGTCCTCCCTGTGCCCCGAGTCTCACATTTCCCCGAGTCCAATGATGATGACAACCGTAACATTTAACTGCTCAAACCGCCCGGCCTCGTCGGACTCCTCGCATTTTAAGGTCTGCATTAGCCGGAGCCATATGGTCACACTTCGGCTTATTATCATTGGCACCCAGAGGCTAAATCCACCGATATCTCAGTTTCCATAACCTGTCAGGGATATTTCTTTCTGCAGTGATTTTATTTTCTTGTTTTTATCTCCATTTTACCTCTGAGTCAGAGGCGCTTTATTCAGCAACCTTAACAAATGTGCAGGAATTTGCTTCGGTGACAAAAGACAAACCAGCCTGGAGTGAATGCAGTGATGTAACAGACGCACATACAGCACAGACAGCAGGACCTCACAGAGAGCGAGAGGGACTGTGTGGTTTAACATTCAGCTGCAGCCATGTTAGTTTCATGAGGTGTTTTGTATTCTGCTGCATCATCCTTCAGGAAGCCCAGTCAACCGTCCAATAACACGTTGAGCTGCATTCACATCTGCTTTCTGTTTGGCTCCATTTCTGCTGAATAAACAGAGTGTGGGGAATGTAATGAATCCTGTTTAGGAATTCTAACACCAGCTTCACGTTCTGAGCTTTACCCGCACAAAAAAATACAGACTGTAGGGCTGCTCAGTCAAGGCTGATTACCTGTCAAACTAACTGGTTCACCTGGCTAACCAGCCGCTCTCACTGCTTTAACAGTCACTCAGTGTGGCTCCAGATGCTGATTGGTTAGCTGTAAAATAGATTTTGTTGTGTTTGGCGAGCGGCCGATGATTCTTTCAAGCCCTGTTGGCAGCATCAAGCAGCTATTTAAATTTCTAAGCACACGCTGTTCTTACAAATGCTAATAAAAATGTCTTTTTTTCTCTTTTTGGTGCTGCCCTGCTGTGTCCTCCTGCCCTCCCTCCTCTATCTCCACCCCCTCTTCCTGTGGTTTCAATACTAAAGGTAAGGAAAACAAACGCACCATCTGTTATGCAGTAATTGTTCTGGGCCCAACTCTGTCTTGTGTCATAGTGCAGTGGTAGATTTGTGTGTTTGATCAGTTTAATTCACAGCCGTGTATACTGCTACCCAAAGCATGCCAGTGCTACAATGTCTTGGCTCAACAGTGACCTAAATCCAGCGTGCTGGCTTGCTAAGGTCATAATGAATGATGCCATTACTTGGGCCGACTCCATGGCTGTACAATGGCCCAAAGCTGGCGTGAGTGCCACTAACTGGAACTGATTTTCAGACCAAATCTGCCAGCCACATATGGGCCAGAGCTGGCTTATATTGTGTCCTCTGGTGGTAGAACACCACCAAGCCCAACTCCACATACCTTACATTGTCAGGTTCCCTTACTTCCAGGCAGCTGCTGGTTTCTTTTCATGAAAGAAAATCAACTGAAATGAGTTAGTAAATCGCTCACACTGAACATTTAGTCACATGTATTCATACTGAGTTGGCAGTTTACGTTATAAGTCCACCTATAGCTAAATCTAATGTAGTCTAATGCAACTGTCCTACCTCCATGAAGGTTATAATGTTCAGTTTTTGTCGTTAACGTTTTATGGACACGATTTAACTTGGGGGGGCAGTTTATTTGGTGCTGCTTTTAAATTGTATTGTGGTATACTCAGATATTTTCCCAATATTTTGTCCAGCCCATTTCTGTTAAAGGGCACGGATTAAATATTAGAAACATCTCTTACAATTCAAGGGCATTATAAACCGTAGCCTTCGAAGTGACATTGGATGGACCTTGGATTAGATTAGTGCTTGCTAGGTGGACATGGAAAACTAATTGTATTTATTCATTAATATTAGTATTTATTACATTATAATATCTTTTTTCTCTAACTTTTACTGTTGCTCGTATAACACTCCCTTTTTAATACCAGAAACAACCAAATTCATACCACCCTTATGTAGTACGTCAGTTCTTTGCTTTCCAGTAGCCAACTACAAATGATCACGTCAGAATGTCTTGAAGTACACCACAGAGGACCGTTTTAAAAAAAACTTTGACCACAACACGATAGCTTGGAGAATAAAGTAACAATAAAATAAGTATAGATGATTAAATGTTAACTGTTAGATTACCTACCTCAAGCATGTTTGCAGTTTCTGAAAGTTGGTGTTCAGAGTGTACTTAATGGAAGTGAATTGAATCCTTCTAACCAGAGTTGCTTGTGGCCTTTGAGATTAGTTTCCCACTTAGCGGACTTTCTTCTGACCTCAAACTGAGCTTGACATGACATTCTGACTTTGTAAAATGTCCAAATGATTAACCAGCCCGTTCTCATTCCCAGGGCGTCATATAGCGACGTTTTGTCACGCCCCTCCGCGTTGTAGAGAGGTGCCCGTTAGCGTTTGTTTGGGACGCACAGGGCTGCCAGAAAGCCTTAAGGAAGTCAGGTGACGTGGTGGAACGAGCAACAGAAAGAGCGAGAGAGTCCACCTGTGGAGGAGGAGGACTCTCACCCAGGAGACCGGGCTTCGTGTCCCATGTGAAATCAAAGGTTAACGTTGAGTTATTTAAAGTTTTAAGTTACGTCAGTTACTTCACGTGACTTCCCACTGCCTAACAAAGTTTCTGAAGGTGTCTCCTACAGACGCCAAAGGGTACCATGTGCGTCTGTATACAAACAAAACGTCGCTATATGACGCCCTGGGATAAGAACGGGTTGGGTTAACTGCAGTAGAAAGAAACACAACAGATTGTGGGGAATCTGGTTAATTAACAAAGTAAACACTTGAAATTTACAGAAGATCATAAACTGCTGGTGACAGTATGAGGGGCTTTTTCCATGACTATATTTGAATAACATTACATGCTGGCTGTTGCGCTCATATTGAGATTAATCTCCTGGTTGTTACAACCTCGTTCACCCTGTCATCAGGCCAGATTTGACATTCTAACTCACAGAAGGGTGGAGCAGACGGCTGAGATTAACTCGTTCTTTCTTCTACTCTTTATCTCCCTCTTTCCTATTAGCTGGAGGTGATTGTTTCTGTGTGAATTATCCTCATACCCGCTTAATAGCGTGGAAATTGATTAAGCAATTAGTGGCAAGCCACTGTATTTAGATCAAAGCAGATCATCACATTAAGTTGGGCGAGATTAACACTGCCCAGGGCGAAATTGGAAATAACTGCTTCAATAATGGAAACACAGTAATGCTCCCGCTCCTGACAGCAGGATTCATTCGCCTTTTTAACTCTGGACCTGACTTTTTTTATTCTTTATCGTCAGGGTGTGGCGGTCACTGCACTACTTTTTATGTCATACTTACAACTCAAAGCATGTTATATGCAGGAAATAACCCAGATCACTTGCAATGTGCTCCAGTTTATAGTCAGGGCCGCTGCATTGATTTTCAGTTGTGATGAGGAAAGACTGATATTTGTTTTTTCAAACCTTTAAGTTGAATGCTGCAGTTCTACTCACTGGTGGCACCTAAAGGCAACAGGCAGTAACTTTTTGAATTTATGCTTTACCCAGAAGTGACGTCTATAGCTTTCTAAGTTGAATTGCTCTCTTCCACTGTAACCAGATGCAATTTACTCGGTTTACCCTTTAACATCCACCCCCTTCAACGAAAGGAGTTCAGATGTGTTAATGTGAGTGTTGGTAGGTGGTTTTTTACTCTGGAGAGTTCCAGGCTAGCTGTTCCCCCCCCCCCCCGATTCTGCTCTTCATGTTAAGATAAGCTAATGGACTTTAAAACAAATTCGCTACTTTTGGTCTTTAGACCCTGGTGACGAATTTAGACATAACATTTTCAAGAGTAATTAGGCTGCTGGACTGCCAGACTGTTAAGAAGGAAAGAACACACCATATTTTTAAGGTTTCGATTGTTACCTGTTGTTAACTGTGAATTGTATCTGGGTATTCTTACGCCAGGACATTTGACCAGAATGTAATCTAGCAATGCATACAGCTATATTTCATGTTCGTAAACCTTTCATAGTGTAAGTTGTACATGGCGCCCGTGTCCCATGGGTGGCGAAAAGGAAGGTCAAGCGGTTAAGGTCAAGATACAGATCCGCTCTTGAGTAGCTTCGGGTTTTAGAAAGCAGTGGGAAGCCGTCACCCTGCTGGTCAGAGTCCCTGGAGCAGGGATGGGAAACCCTCGATATTGTCCAGGTTTAGTCTCCCTCTCTCCATCGGGACGTCACAATGTGAAGCTCTTCCATCTCGAGGGAATCCAGTGTCAACTCCG
Organism: Coreoperca whiteheadi; assembly: GCA_011952105.1. NCBI lineage: Eukaryota > Metazoa > Chordata > Actinopteri > Centrarchiformes > Sinipercidae > Coreoperca > Coreoperca whiteheadi. The sequence goes on from CM022492.1 coordinate 23,301,477, forward strand.
CTGCAGCTTTCCTTTGTTCTGTTCGGCTTTCCAAGCATGACAGACTGCATCCGTCTCCCTCCAGCCATAATCCCTTGTGTTCAGGGGTCATTTCATGCAGTTGGATGGGATTACATTCTCCACCACTCCGAACTGAAGGAGGAAACAAGACAGGGTTCAGCTCAACTGTTCATATGCACCCTGAATCTTTGTTTGTACATAAGTTGCAGTCCTAAATATGCAGCAGTGTTTGAGTTCTTCAAAATGTTCATCCTCCATTTTTCTCTCTAAAGCACAGCTGGTTGGCTGATGGTTCATTTTAGACACGTTATTAAATCACTGTAGATGGAGATCCAAGTCGTGCTTGTCTGCAGGACTGTTGCCGGATTTCAGTGCTTTTGGTGTTTTCTGTGGAATCTGGATCTGACATTCACTGAGGATTTTAATATCAAAACATGACTTATCCATCTTAGTCTGTCTTTAAAAATATAGATACCAGATCACGCTACCAAAGATAGAAAGACTATTTTTAGTTGGGGTTTTTTTTAAACGTATTGTAAGATTTGAAAAATGATATTTAAACATAGAATTTAAATCCAACTGGAGGCAGCTTTCAGATCAAAGTTGATAAATCTTGTTAGTCTTTTGTCAACTTTTTGACGTGAAAATCCTGATTCTTCTCTAATTAGATGAATGAAAGAGAGAGAGGGGAAAAATGGAGGAGGAGGTCAAGACGGAGAAAGACAGACATCTACAGTAAGTTTGGGGCTACAAAAAAGGAAGATGAAGAGAGAGAGAGAGAGAGAGAAGACATGGGGAGATTAAAGGAAGACCCAAAATGCAGTACAGATCCCGGTAAACCCCTGTACGGGAGGTCCTGGACCAGCTCTCCGTTTGAAGGGTCCCATCCTTAGACTCTCAGAGTATCACCCTAAAGCACTGACTAAGGACTGTTCAAGATGGTGACGCCTAGCTTCTACTTCCGAGCGTCTACCCTGCTTCCTCTGATACAGCAGCTGACCAACAGCCCTTCTGCATCAGTTACCAGCCCCAGTCGCGCTTTATAAAGCAAATGAAAAGTTGAGTCTTAAATCAATAGTTATGTTTCTGGACGAAGGAGAGAGCAGAGTCTGTCTGGCCAGAGCGACCCCACCCTTCCTGCCGGGAGTCTCTGAAGAATATCTCGTGACTGCGTCCAAAGTCCCCGACATGATCTCAGAATCTCTAGTCCATGAACAGCAGTGTGGGCAAAGAAGGGTCCAAATAGTGATCCTTTGGGTAAAATGGCTCATCCTTTTTTCGTGCTCAGAGTTCTTGAAGTCTCGTTTGGTGGATGGTACACGGCTCACGTTCTCCTTCTTTATGATGTGGTCTGATGAGGAGGCACAAGGCGTTGTTAACCCCGACGCTCTCTCCGTCTCTCTATTTAATGTGTCTCTATATGATACGCTAAAAACCTCTCAACTCTCACCCATATTACGCACACTGACATTTCCCCAGGACACACACTTCCTGGCGAGTGACTCACGTGCAGCTGTTGACATAAACCGCTTTGATTGTCTCCTTATTTGGCGGAGAAACCATCAGACGGCCCTGACGTTCACCCCCTGACCCCCTTCTCCTCAGTAGGCTTTCAGTGCTTCGATCTTTAAACATTTAGTAGTCTTAGTTCTGCAGAATACATTCATTTTGTTAGCAAAACATTCTTACTTTGTAATTAATGTGAATTTGACAAAAAAAAGACGTGTGTTGGATTAGAATCGCATACTGCACCTTTAAGACAAAAGTGTGACAACCCCCTCAACATGACCACCACCCCCACCCCTGCACAAATCGGCCAAGTCAGTTTTGGACCTCACTGATGCTCATGTGGCTGAATGCGAGCAAATCCCTGCAGCCAGGTTCAACATCTGGTGGGAAGCCTGAAACCAGAAGAGTGGAGGCCTGTTAGGGCAGCACATTAACGCCCATGGTGTCACAAGGACACGTTACGCTGTCACGCATGGGTGTAATGTGCGGGTGTCCACCTGCTTTTGGCCCTATATGTGGCTATATGAAGGTAGAAAGAAGGGTAAGAAAATAGGTTAAAGAAATCATGAGAGTCGGGAGCGAAGAGGGGTAAATGATGAGAGAGATTAAAGTGAGGCGGTAATACAAACCGAATGAGAGGTTGGAGGTTGAAATAGCTGGTGGTGAGTACGGATAGAGAGCGTGAGATGGAGAAGCAAATAAAGAGCGGTGTACAAAAACAGAGAAAGAAGAGCGAGTTAGAGGGAGGTAGGTAGTGAACAGAGTTTTCTGTATTCCCTGTCCACCTGCTGCAGTGTGTGATATCCTCCCAAAAAATCAGAGTGGAAATATGATTTTACACTCATCAGTCATGCAGGCTTAAACCCACCACTCTGCCCTTTTACACACACACACACACACACACACACACTCAGCGGTGGTGGTCAGTCATGGAAGAGCACCTTCACATCAGGAGCTTTCAGCAGAAATCTATTCACTAAATGCCAGCCTGGATATTTCTCATACAAATATCAGCTCATCCAATGGAGTCAGACAACAGCGACACAATGAGCAGCACCCAGAGGAGCCCCGCCGCTTCAATGACACCCGTTAGGCCCTGATTAGAAACCTTTGTGTGGGGATAATGCAGGATTCGTCCTCTCTGTTTGCTATTCAGAGTGAAGTCGAATAGCCAGGTGGTTCTGGGAACTTTTTTTTTTTTTTTTTGCATCAGCACCTGGTGAATCCGAAACATCTAGTTTACAGACGTGAACTTTTAAAGGCCCACTTGCTGTTTTTACAAAACACATAAAACCCCCAAAACAGAAAAGATCAAACGGCAGCTCTTTGACGTCAGCCTCCAAAGTGAGTCCAAATTGGAACTTAAAGGGAACATTTAAACGCACATGGAGGATTTGAAGCATAATGAAGCTGACCATTTTTTACAGCTCAAAGGAAACAATCAGTTGTTAAAGGTTTGGTTGAACCTTACAGAAAGTGAGAGGCCTTATGTACCCAACCTTCAAACACACTGCAAGGCTTTAACGATGAGGGACCCCTGCAGGTTCATCTTTGTATATTTACAGTATTGTACAATTACTCAAAACTCTTCACACAGTCAGACGTCTAAACTGTGGATCACTTTTCATTGCTTTCACTCAAAACGCATTCAACAGCCACAACTGTATTCTCACTCACGCTCAACCACCACCAAACCTCTGTGTATTTACACTCCATTTTACACACGTTTACATGCTATTGTCAGTGCTGTTAAATTTACAGATACAACCTTAACTATAAAAATAAAAAAGCATAAAATCCTACTTGGCTCGCTGAAGCCTATTTTTATTTCTTGGTGGCCTCCATGGAAGGGCAGGTGAGGGAAGGGGACAGGTGAGGCAGAATCCAGAATGTTCTGTAATTGTGCGACCAGCAGCCTCGTGATCCGATTGGACAAAAAGAATTCTGGATGTCGGGACATAATCTGCAGGAGTTTGCCAGGGATGGGTCGGACATGCAGAAAGATTCTTTCCCAGGTGAGGACTTCCAGAAGGCGGGGACTAGCACTGCTTTCTTTCGATATCTGTCGCTGTCATACACAAGCATCTATCGTGATAATATAGCGTAATATGCATAGTTTTGTGTTGCATTACCGGAATTCCTTTGGTTTCATTTTGTGCACTTTGGATTACGCTGTACTACTTTCGGATTCGTTTCTGTGACTAAGGCAACACGATTAGGAAAACTATAGTGATACGCAACGCAGCCTGTTGTGGTCAACGTATACGAGTGACAAAGCGTTACTGTTGGCAGGCAATCGCTGCCGGTGTTCGGCTGCAAGAGTTGATCCTGAGATGTGTGCGACGTGTTTTGGTTGCATTAGTGCATTTTGGATGTGAGATGAACTGTGCCGCGCTGCATGTCAGGGACGAGAACTGCGTGAAGAGTTTTGAAAAGCGTGAACCCGGTATAGGGAAATGCAGGTAACAGGAATCATGGCAGTGCTCGCAGCTTCACTACTGCGTTTTATGCGACGGTAGTTTTTAAAGACAAATCCCCACTGCATGTGCAGTGATCAGCAGCCAGAGATAAAGCAGAGAACTGCGGCATGAAAAGATGTGCCGCTTCACAGAGAAGCGAAGAGTGAGAGTTTTTGTTTTGTGACTGCTCTGTGTGTTTGTGTCAGTGTGTGTATGTGGAAGCCATGAGCTGCCATGGTTTGATCAATTACTAAAGGTCCAGTGTGCAGGATTTAGTGGCATCTAGCTGTGAAATTGCAGTTTGCAACCATTTGAGTACTTGAGTACATTTTCTTGGGGTTTCTGTATCGTGGAGGCTTCCTAGAGGATATGAGACAATGACCGAAGAGCGAGGCGATAGTCCTGCACAGACCATAACCAGATGTGAGAGAATTACAGTAAGTCATGACTACAAGGTCATGGTATGATTGGTGATGGACGGTTTTAAAACAGAAGTATCAGCAGCACGAAACAAGAAAGGGGCTGATCCCAAATCAAACTATTAAGTCCCGATAACGTGAGTAGGAGCACCAGAAAATATGATCTGACCTCAAGGTCCTGGAGCTTTTGTCCAAATCAAATGATCTTCATCAGCAGATGGCGTTGCCCAGTTGAGATCATCCATTACGTCTTTAAATGAAAGTTGATTTTTGTGTTTGGAAACAGCAGTTTAGGAAACCATCTTGGCTCATGGTGGACCTGTTGTTGTTGTTGTTGTTGTTGTTTCTAAAGTTTATTGTACCGCTCACACATCAGATGGCGGCTCTTCTGAGTGCAGTAGCGTAGCTTCTTCTGACGACGACAACGTTTTCAATCCCAGGCAAAGACGTGAAGTGAAAATGCCATAAGCCTGTAAACAAATACGTTGAGCAAAAACAGCTGGGGGTTCAACTGGTTACAGACATGAAAGTAGCCGTTTTCAGCTTCCATATATTTGAATTGGGGCGTGTGTGTAAAACAGTGTGTATTTGGAGAATAACACCAGGCAGAATCATCAGCCTGTTGTCTTCCTGTGTGTGTGTGTGATTAAAGTTAGATTCCCGTCCTCGGTTGTCCTTGTCACTTGTGCAGAAACCCTTTTTTAAACTCCAGTGTGGGTTTTCAACAAAACGCTGAAGCTGCCGCGCAGCAGCGGACCAAAGGGCTGACAGTAAAACACACACACACACGCAGGAAGAAAAAGCCAAAAGTACAAAATCAACTTTCCTGGATTCTTCTTCCAAAAAAGTTCAGTAGTATCTCTGAGCCGCCGGTTCTGGCAGGTTTTTGGGGTAACTGTGACACCTCTGAACAAATGATTAATAGCACCCAGTTAAAGTGTGAAAGCACAGCGGGAGAGCTCTTTCCTGCCTGACTCATGTTCCATTTAAGATGTAGTCACTGATAAATACTCCGAGGGATTTATTGCTTTTATTATTTTATTTCTGCACTCTTCTCAAGCTGGCAGGTCGGGTAATGTGAGCACATTTAAGTTTCATTCTCATCCCTCGCAGCGCCGCAGGAGCCGTTATCAGAAACATAAAATCACATTTATGTGAAGCACATAGTTCTTATTGACTTCGTGTTTCATTACTATCATTTCTTCTTTTTCTTTCTAATTTATCGTATAGATTCACTGGTTAATTGATATTTTTCTTTATTGTCTAAAATGAATAAAATGTGTATGGACTCTTGCTTTTATTGCTGCTGCTGTTATTATAGTTGATATCCTGTAGCTTTCAGAAAGAAATTGTCATTTATTTAATAGATTCATTGATTTAATAATGGTTAGTATTCTTCTTCATGTATCTATTCCATACATTAAATTACTTGTTAAAAAATGGCATTTTCCCTCTGTGACCTTCTTTAATTTGACCAAAAAAATGACATTTTCTTTGCTGCTGGTTTTGCTTCTCAGATGTGAAGCTGTTATTGTGAAGCCGTGTGTGTGTGTGTGTGTGTGTGTGTGTGTGCAGTTATATAACCCAGCAGTATCACCTTAATCAGAATCAGTTTGGCCTCCTCATCGCCTGCTTCACCAACTCCACTCTACTTCTAATTAACTTGACCTCCATGTGTGTGTGTGTGTGTGTGTGTAATTGAGGTTTTGAGTGACAGCTGTCCAGCCGTGACAGATCACTGTCACCACTGCCGTTATGTTACAGTGACAAAGCCCTGCTCTCCCACCCCCGTGCAGACTCCCACCTCTGCACTCAGGTGTCGGAGCAGGGAGTTGACCCAGCTGAAAGACGTGACTAGGCAGCAGGAATCAGACCGGTTCCCAACTCGTGACAGAAGACGTGTTACTGTAGTTCAGCCCTTCGCGGGACCAAAAGGGGGAAAGCGATCAGTTCCTCCATTCGTGCAGACTGTCCTGACCACAACCCACTGGTCCAGGGGGGACTGTGATTGGCTGGCGAGAAGGAAAAAATAAACAGGACACTGTTCTATTTTGCAGCAGCAGCAGAAAATTGTTCATTAAATGTTTATATGGGAGTCAGTAAGCGTTGAGCCACTCTGCAGATATTTGTGGTGCCTTTCTGCCACAGGGCTGATGATAATATAATAAAAAGAAACCTTTACGCTTTAGTGATGATCCAAATCTGGGATTTTCAGCGGGTCATCTAAATCTATTAAGTGATTCACGATGAGTATTTTTAGAACATAGTGACAGAATTTCCTCCTCCTCCTTCTCCTCCCTCTCTAATCGATGTCTGCAGCTCTCTAATTATGGACAAAAACGAATTTTATTCCAATTTCACCTGAATGACTTTTGGTTTCTCCCCATAACATTTGCGGATGGATGATGATTGTTTCGATGCAGGAAATGAGTTGTTTGTGTGTGTGTGTGTGAGAGAGATACAATCTCTAATTTGGTTGAGAAAATACATAGTTTAGCTGATAGTGAGAAACTCTCGGTACACAGTGTGGTGTTATTGTTTGGAAGCGATTCAGCTCGGCTTGTTTCCTGCAGATTATTAAACGGGATTTCCGTTTACCGTCTGCGAGCTAATTACGGCGGGCGGACGACGATGCGCTGAAGTTGCTGCATCATCTGTGGCTCACAGCCGCTGCTCACGACTGCTTCAGAAAGCAAGTTCACGGAGGGCCTGTTGGCATGTCTGCCGTCGTTTCTGTGTCTAAAGTTGTCTCAGTTTTGGAACCAAAGAATTGGAATGGTAGCCTTTGGTTCTACATGGAGGGAAGTCTCTAGCAGTTACCTCTCATTAGTTTCTGAACCTGGAGTCTGGGCCCAGGTTTATTGCTTCAGTTGTTTGTGATGGTGTTGTGCCACTCTTTTCACTCACTCTATGGTTAAGATTTGGTCAGATTTAGGCAAAAAAAAAAACAACCATTCTTAGTTATGTTTAGGGATTTTGGTCATGGTTTGCTGTTGAGGTGGAACTCATTTTTACTTCTGTGCAAACGTTTTTGCCCTGTTTGCATTTGCTTTACTTGCCTTGTAGTCTAGCGCGACATTAAGGAGTAACTCCACTTCGCTGTCCGTCCACACGAACGAGCCGCTGTTATTTTGAAAGGAACAGGAAGTCGCTCGTGCTATTCGTTGTTGTGGATTTTGAGGATTCTGATTGGCTTGCATGACTTTATCCTTCTCCCTACACTGCCGCCCATAGGTTGGCATAGTGATGATGGCGCTCGACGGTTGATGTAAACGACAACTTTTTTGAAAACGATGTTGCGTGCACGATGCTATTTTTGAAAACGGAGGGGGGGAAATATTTGTTTCTCTAAATACCCGGCTATGTGTAAATGTGGCCTGATAGGAGGCCCAGCACGAGAACCACGACCCCTTGTGTCGAAGTCTGTCCGGCCACTCACCATGACTTCCTCGCCAGGACATTAATGACCTGGCACTATTTACAGGAAAGAAAACGTACTCTGACAGCCACAAGATGTCCCTTTAGAGGAAAACACAAACAGGGGTCATGTTAACTTTTTGAAAAAGCAACCGATGTTGTTGTTTTTCTGGCGTCTGGGCAATCTTGGCATTTTCAAAACGGTCAAGACTATTGGTGGCAAACGGGAACTTGCCCAAAGTAAAAAAATTGTATTGAAAATATAAGTTGAATCCGTTTAGTAATGAATGGCTCATGATTCCCATAAACAGTGGCAGGATAAAGAGAAATCCTTTTCAAGGTCTTGACAAGTGAAACAATCCGATGAGGAAAGATCCCTCTCTGAACTTCCGTCCATACTAAGGTCACAACCTGTGACGAGGAGAAACTGGCTGGGAACTACGGCAGCACACCTGTGACATGCGCTGGTTTTGCCAACACGGAAGATGCTTGGTGATGTAGTTACTTTGCAGCACTGCACTTCTAAAAGTGTAAGCTTTACTTTCCTCAAAGAGTACCCCTTACTCAACAGATGACAAATGCATGCATGCCTTAGTTTTGACCGCTTCTATCGAGATTCACTGGGACGCTTCTGTTTATTTATGAGCTGCATGTCAGTCAGTACAGCTCAGTTACCATGGCAACACAGCAAAATCCTATGGAGGGCAGTGGGGTTAACGTGACAGTCAGCATACTCCCTTCTAAATAAAGCGGCACACACACGTCTAAGAATAAAAACGTGCGTTAACATGAGTTGCGTTAATCAGACGGACACAGCCGGATGTGAACAAAATCTCTGAGTAAATACTGTTTTCGCTTTTACCACACACACACACACACACGCACATTGTTCGGGCTGCAGTGCAATTTGAGTTAGGCTCCATGGAGAGAGAGAGAGGGGCTGTTAATTAGCTAAAGGTCAGAGGGAGTGGGAGGTTAGAGATGCTTGATGGACAAGACAATGTCTGCTAACAAGCTCGATCACACACACAAACTGAGCGCGTGTGTGTGTGTGTATGACGGCAACGTTGCGTGTGAAATCGACTGTTAATTCTAACAAAGCAATGCGTCCGTCTGCTTGGTTGAAAAGATCTCACCAGAGTCAAAGAATAGTCTCCTCACATTTCACACGTCCTCCCAACGCGGCTCAGATCACCTGCTCAGGAGGTGAAATAAAGGCGCTTATCTTCGATGGTTTGGACATTTCTGAGTGAAACCGTCCTCTGTGTCACGCCTGTCTTCGCACCGAAGGACGACTGAGATAAGAGATCATTCAGTGATACAATAGTGAAATGAAAGCACGAGAAATGAAATAGCAGCTGCGGTGAGCGTGGAGGTCTGAAGAAGCACAAAGTGGTTTTGAGCTGTCGTCGAGATGATTTCGAGGGCCACAATGACGGGCATTGAAGATGTCTGGAGACGTCCCACATTTTATTACTTCACGTGATTAAATTGCACTTAATCTCGGAAGCACCGGATCTAGAACCTGATCTCCAGAGCACGTTCATGTTGCACTTCCAAGAGACGGGTTTTTCAAAAAGAGCGGTAAAAATCTAAGCTGCAGGGGCTGAAATATCCTGAATTCAAGTGCCTAGTGTGGGGTCAAGCTCCAAAAACTGGATCCTACAATTCCCATAAAGCAACTGGATAGAATCTTTTTATTCCCTGCCTGGTCATCTACATCGCCATATGACATCCCGGCAGTTATTTCCTCAGATTTAACAGAGCCTGTTTTTTACAGGCGGAGCAGTCCCAGCCATGACGAGTAAACAGCTCTTGATTGGTTAAATCTTTAGCAATTCCTCAATGTTTTCCCAAATGCATATGCAGCCGGTCTGGCCCGACGCTCCGTTTCGCTACGAGCTCAGACTTGTGTACGTGGATGATGAGGACGGGGGGAATTTATTCTCTCAAAGGCTACGTTAAACGCAATAATATGCTATCAGCACAGCTACCTAAACTAGCACGCTACCCAAAAGTGCCGCACGCGATTTAAAAAGAATACATATACACACTGAAATCAACATTATGACAACAACGAACAGCATTTGTGACCCGCACAAAATGCGCTTTGCTCCTCTGTTTTGCGTCTTGTACCGCCTTCTAACGACGGGAGCACTCGTGGGATCTCACCTGTCCTCAGCCAGGGCTTACAGCGGAGGAGAACCTACAGGAAGGGACCACGCCCAAGTGTCACGCAACAAGAAATAGAGGTATACACAGAAACGAGTAGATACAGGAAGATAATGACCGAATGTGAGCAGAAATGGATCATTGGCGAAATATAAATCTATCCCATGAATACATTGGTTCCACATATACAATCCAAACAATTACAGTCTACGATTCAACTCCTCTTGTCAACGGTAATACGCCATAGCTGTGGAGAGGGGTTTGGAAGTTGGCATTATTCTCCTGGTTTAATGAACAACTTTCCATATAACTTTAATTAAAGGATAGCTTTGGGTACGTCTCCAGACCTGCAAGAGACGGAGGAGAAAATCTTCAGTCCTCGTTCCGTGCAAAAAATGCATTCTGAAGTTTATGTGGCGCTGATATGAGGCACTTCGAGGTAGACAAGTCAAGTGGCTGTCTTCATTCTGGCAGCTGGGTGTAGATCTATTGCTGCGGTTTTTGTCTTGGCCACAATCCTAGCGTTACCTCTGCAAGGAGGTATTGCTCCATGGCAAGTCAGCTCAAACGCTCTCCGTTTAAAGGCGAAGAGGCAATTTCGTGCTAAGGAGACCGTGTCACCTTAGACGGTACCCGCTTGAGGATACTCAAAGTTACAAAGGTTAAAAGCAGTACTGTGTTCGATGAAGATCAAAGCGGCTATAATAGATATTTTTTTATAAAAACAATGCATGAAATCACAACGTGAAAGGTGTGTCTGGTAGTGGCGAACCTCCCAGAGAATTATCAGCTGAATCTGCAGCTCAACTCCGGCTCCCATAGTGTCGTGTTGTCGTTTTCAGAGGCAACGCTGTAAAAAGCCTCAGTCCGCTAGCTGCTCTGCAGCAGTCTCAGTCAGAGGGCAGCAGGTGAACCCGGAGCAGCAGAACGCCGGGCCGACGCTCGTCAGGCGACACCAACACGCCTCCTGACGCGCCGTCATGTTGCTCCGTGACTGCTCGATGTATGAATAAGCAACTGTTTGCTAACAGGTTCAAAGCAGCGACTTAAGGAGTGAAGCTATGTCGGAAGAATGCAGCAGACACATGCTCAACGCCAGCTGACGTCACCTCGGGCTCCGGGAAATTGTGACGGCATTTTTCACTATTTTATTCACTAAATAATTTAATTGAAAAAACAATCTAGGGATTCATTTATTAAGACTTTAATCAGTAGTTTTAAGTGCAGTTTGACATTTGATGCTGACCTCTAGAACATTTCCGTTGCAGTGAGAAACTGCACTGGGATAGAAGACAAAAGGGTGGGATTATCTGACCTGACTGATGGTGTAGAAGTGCTTAGTTTGAGAGGAACAACTTCAGTGAAATTCATAGTCCCCCCCCCCCCACCAACCCCTTCTCATGATCTCGTGGGCTGACGTGGACTTCGCATATGAATTGACAAGGTTTCCATGCAGCAGCTGCACGTTTAGTCCAACAGCTCCATCAGGAGGAGTAATGAAACGGGCTAACCTCGGTGTCAGTTTCCCTCCTCTACAGCTGTCAGGAGAGCTGTTGTTGCTGCTTGTGCTGACAACATGTAATGAAACAAGCACGACTCCGCTTCCATTACTCTCCGTCCAAATGTCTTTTCAGGGGAGGCGATGCTGCCGACGATATTCACCTTAACAGCCTCATCTCGTCTGCGGCTCACTCTTCAAATCTCGTTTTTCTGATCTGCCTGCGGGCTGTCGTTCATTTATTTTCCTGTTTAATGCACCTTGTGTTTATTGTGAGTCAAGTTTAGTTTTTATAAGACCAGAGCAATAAGGAGTTTTGGTTTAAAAACGCTGACACTTATTTCCGGCTTCTTGGCTTTTTATGTCCTATTTATCTGAGACAGCAGGCTTCATGATGACTCGTCAACATAAACAGATGTGTTATTTAAACTGGCTTTATGCTCATTTTATGGTCCATTCTTCTGTGGAAGAGCACATCTCATGGCCTCCGATCCAAGCAGAGCAAATTTAGACTTCATTGCCAAATAATTTATCTGCTTAACAAAATTGCCCAAACATACAGGTAGAGAAACCTCTCATTTTTAATCTAGAGTTGAGTCAAGTCGAGTTGAATTGTCCTCTAGGGGAATTATCTCTACCTCGTTGGTTATTTTCTCGTTTTAAGAAGAATACCATGAGAAAGATAATGAATAAAATGATTCTTGTTTGGGCAATTTTCTGCAGCAAGGGAAGGTGAAGCTATGAAACTCTTGGATGTAAGTGTAAATGTTCTTCTCGTACATAATAAAAAGTGTCATTTAAGCGCAATAAAAAGCTGTAATCTTATTTCTCAATACACTCGGGGGCGAATTCACAAAAAGCCACTGATATGACCAGAAGAAACCGTGTGGCGTGCCCCGGTAGCTCAGCTGGTAGAGCCCGCGCGCCCCCCATGTAGAAGACCGCAGCGCTGCCCTTTGCATTTTCTGGCTCAAGCGTTGCTTAACGCCGTCATGTGATCAGCCACTTCAGTACACCTTAGGCACAGGTATTACTGGGACCCCTACGGGTAACTGCAGATGGGCTGTAAAACAGATGCACAACTTAATGGTGCGTGTTTGCGCTGTAATATCATTCTGGTCTGTGATTCACACCTTGAGACGGCGCAGAAAGCGTTTACAAATGACGCGCAATTCATGGCGCTATCAGAGGCCCCGATTCATTCTTTGTGAATTCGCCCCTCAGGGGTGTTCCCACAACAGTCTTACCTGCAGTCAGGTGTGAAAGGCACCTAATGTGAGCTAGATATAACTGTGTAACACGAGTCCTCGCTTCCGTGCTGTTAGCTACACTTTATTCTCCCAGAGATAAACATTTCATCGGTTTTAAAATAGGAATAAATGCTTTTGGTCCCGTTCCACGTTCTCTTAGTCATGTTGCCTAAAGAACTTTTGGACTTGTCACAGCAGGAATACACAGGTGTAACTAATGACATTGATGATGCCTCTTCTCCATTCAGGTGTGCCAGTAAGCCACGTCAATGAGACAGCACACCTCAATGGAATGTGGCCATTTTCACCGTTATTCATTACATTGGCTTGCACTTCTCCTGCAATGACAAAATGTCTGCTGTGAACGGTCTGCCATCACGTTGTCAAAGCAAACGACTCGTGTTGCAGTTTTCACTTGTGGCCACAGAGGCCGCTGTTCAGCTCCGTCAAATAGATTCTCAACCAACGTCAGTGGCTGACGCTAAACGTGATGTTTCCACTACATATCAGGGTACAGGGTAATTTCAGCTTGTAGTCCCTTCATGCTACAGTTTATATTAGAATAGGCTAACACAAAATAAAACAATATATACATGTATTACACCCAGGAAATAATTCTTAAAAAATTCTGAATTTGTGCCCGTTGGAACGTAAACAGCAGATAGAAACAGTGGTAATATGTTTTGTTTTTTTGACATAAAAAGCTCAACATTTGGGAAACCGTGTCCATCCACGAGTCATGAAAGGTTCAGCATACTGCAGCCAAACCTTTACAGTCTAGAAACCTAGGCACATTCGGATGAATCTCACTGACATTGGAAAGACACTTAGAGGTAAACTCAGCCGCAGTCTGATGTTTTTCTCTAATATTTGTTGAAAAGTATATTTTCTTCTCAGTTCTAGTCATATTTAGGACATTTAAACTGCATTTTATTCCTCTCTTCTTGTTCTGCCCTTCACAAAATTGTGCACAGCTGCCCAGAACATCCTGAGACTTTGATTGCATTTCGTTGACACATTATAATTGACTTTTTCCTTATGCCCTTTATGCATCAGACGTCATCGAACTGACTTTAACCGTTTCATATTTACTGGACATATCTCACTTGATGCCTTCTGCACAGTAAACACACTCCACCTGACCTGGCAGATGCTCAGCAGCTCTGGTCTCGATCGGCCGATCAATCAGCAGCTTATTGGAGACGATCAATACTGCAGGAGAAGCTGCCCCTCTGTTAACCTGCAGGACATAATGACCTTCACCACACACACACACACACACCCACACAGTGGTGTAAGTGCATGTGTTGTGCTAACATACCCACAAACACACATTGTGCCAATTTAAACACAAACACAGATCCTCATCACCACACACACACACACACACTGCATTGTATATCTACACACAGCCAAACGCAAATACAATATACACATACCGTAGATAGTCGTGGCCTTAAACACACACAGCCCTGAATAAACGTGTAAACAAACCCAGCTGTAGACCTTGCTTGAACACACACACACACAACATCACTGTTTAATACTGGACGAGGCATTCTGGGTAAACTGAGGTCTGGCGGGCAGAAAACCTACTGCTCTCTGTGCTGCTAGCATGTTAATGCATTACTACTGACTGCTGAGGTTCTGTAGCTTCATATGAGATGGGCAGGCACACATTGTGGAACAAATAGAGAGAGGAAACCCTAAACTCAAATTTATTCCATAAATAGCACCAGGACTGGTGGACGAGACAACATCGGCGTTTTGAAACATAAAACTTTTGTGTTGTGAGACGTCGCGGTTGGGGGCAAACGTACTGCTTCGTTAAGGTTAGGGCACCTGCGTAGTCATGGTTACAAGGTCCGGGAATGACACATCACGGTTACAAGAAAGCAACGGTGACAGAAACACAGGTCACTCATTAACTGATGTAAATAAGAAGTAGGCTTGCCAACAGCTGAGCGGGGGTTTTATTTCCTTATCTTAGCATTGTATCTCTCTGTCTTCAACGCTCAGGTGAGGCAGGTGGGGGGAGGAAACTGGCGCTATTTAACAACCGATTTATGGACCCAGTCCATTGCCTCTGACCTTCAAAACTGCGAGAGGCGTCCCTGCAGGACCTCAAAAGGAAAAACTAGTCAAATATATTAGGAACATGCTAAATAATGCTAAGAAATCAACAGAAACAAAAACAAAACCCCTCATTTATGGTAGAAATGGAGGACGATTCCATCACTGGCGTGCATTTTTTACCTCAGTAAAGTGGTATGACCACTGAAGTGTACCAGCGTAGACAATAATGGACTCCCCTCCAAGTCGCCCAGGTGACAAGGAAGGACAGGGACACACTGATTTATAGAATCCTAACACACTCTCAAAGTGTATATACATCATGCGGTCACCTACGTTCACACTGTCTGGTCAAACACACACACTCACGCAGGGAGAAGTCCAGTGTTTGTGGCACTGACAGCCTGGCGTTTGATTGGTTGGTTAAACAGCCAATCACACAGCCGAGTGGACCAGAATAACTGATCCTCAATCTGTCTGAAGCACCGTCAGCCACAACAATGACCGCGCACCGCTACATAAACACGGATACATTACGCGACACAATGAAACCGACGTCACTGTAGTAAAACAGCAGTTTATATTGCAGTCATGCACAGCACAGGGTGGCTGCGGGCAATGACGCTCTCTCCACTGATAGGGGGAGAAAAGCAGAGACTGAGGGCCGAAAAGATAATGGGAAGAAAGATGTAGAAACACTGTGTGGAAGACGAGAGGGATGTAGGGGAAGAAGTGAGAAGAAATAAAGTTGGAGAGGTCTAAAAACCTCTTTCATTTCTGTCGACTCTGTCTCTGGATGCTGCTCGGCTCCCAGAGTGAATGCATCCTAACTGAGAGAGTGCGACAGGACGTCCTACAACGTCTGACGGATGGGTTTTCATAACAACAACGCACAGTTCCATTATTGAGAGAAATAAGCCCTGGTAAAGCCAAACGGCTGATTTTGTTTTTAAACTTCAGTTGAATTATTTGCTCTCTCTTTCTGCCGTTTTGTTCTCTTCAGTAACAGGGCAACACTTTACTTTTAGTCGTGCTATTTAGCACTTGTGAGCAGTATAACAATGTTTAGCAAGTGGTTAATGACACACTGTGCCCCAAAGTGGCTGCTCGCTGTAGTTTTGATCAAACAGTGGAAACAGTGCGTGTGTTGGGGACTATTTCCAGCGGCGGATGAATCCACGTGTGGTGCTGTAGTGAGTGTTTGGGGCAGCAGGACGGTGTGTGTGCGCGTGAGTCAGGATAAACTACAGTGTGTGTGTTCATGGTGAGGGAGGAGCAACAGTGAGGCTCACTGAGGGGTTTTTAACGGTTTCTGGACGACAGTGGTGCTCTGAGGCCCAGAGGAAGGAGACCCATCCGCCTAAACACAGACAATAGGTGTTAGTAGATACATTAAGCGTTGGTTTGAGTCTTTCATGGGATTTGTTGACAATGAGAAAAGCAAATCCTTAAGTCAGTAAGAAATCCAGAATGTTGACAATTGAATCAAATCATTTTATCTTGTGGACTCAAAAGCTGCACTCAGGTTCTTCAGGTCTCTGAAGCTCCATTTACAGGATTTTCGGGAACAGAAACTCTTTGCTGACGCAGACAGTGGTGATCATGCTAGCAAGTCTTTGTGTGAAATCGGATAAAAAAGGCTCATTAGTCCCTCACGTAGACGGCATCGACCCGTCCTGCAGCCAGCAGGCTGTGTCATCAGTCACGCTGAAGTCGGGGGGGGGGGGGGGGAGGGCTCCGATTGGCGGATATTTGATATTTAATAAGAAGCCCTCCCCGCTGTGATCATCTTACCCACTGTGTAACTGGGTCAAGATCACTGCTGCTCAATTATGCATGAGGTTAGCCTTGTTAATGCTGCAGCTAGCCTGCTAAGCTGCTCCCAGAGTCCCATCTCTTGTTGTGTTTCTGTGTTTTTACAGGAACCTGCAGGGTCATTTATTTAGTTTGGGGTTTGCTGGGAGTATTTATGCGCGCATGGAAATTCTGCTCATTGCAATTATGAGTGGGTTTGGTTTTTGTGTGTGTCAGGCAAGCGGATATAGAGCAGGTGTGTGTGTGTGTGTGTGTGTGTGTGTTCTGGCAGTATGGTTGCAAGTGTTTAGGCAGGGAAATGCTGTGCCAGAGTCATAGATACACGTACGAGTAGATACAAGTACACGTCCCAGTGCAAACACAATCGCAGTGTTACATGCAGACAAATGAGAGCACGTGCACACACACGCACGCACACACACACACGCGCACAATGGTATATAAGCAGAAACCGTACCTTCACTGGCGCTGCATGGATGTCTAAAATGTTATTTTTATCAAATTAGAAAATCTTAAATGTATCTGGATCAAAAAACGTTCGCCGATGCGTTGCCACGATATATGTACGTGTGTGTGTGTGTGTGAATATTTCAGCTTTGTCAAATGAATCAGGGGCCTCTGAGAGGGGGCTTTATACATTTAGCTGTGGTTCCACATTTGGTTGCAACGGTGTTTTCAAGAGTTACAGAAGTTTGTAAACTGCTCTTTTCAAGCTCACATTGAAATTTATTTTCCAAATTGGTTGGAGCTTAAGGTGGAGGTTAAGACGAAATTTTATCCAGGTGATAAATGACAGAAACTCTCTTTAGGTGGAAGATCTTTACCTTTTAATATTCCGTTGTCTTTGAATCAAGACTTAGACACAAGGAACAAAAAGGGCTTATAAATGACGGTATTGTGGCGGGTTTTTTTGTGCAGATCCACACTAAAAGCTTCCTTGTCTAAAATTCTTCCAAATTGAATCCGGTCACATGCTTTTAGGGACATGCAGATAACAAACAAGCAGGCAACAGTCCGGCCCACCCGCACAGCCAGCCTAGTGCTCCCCAGCACACAAATACGGTCTCAGTCACGCCATTCAAAAACATTAGACTTAAATTAAATGACATGGACGTAGTATGTCCACGAGGCGGCCATGACGCCGCCGTCCCACACACACTGCCTTGAAACGGTAATTCAGTTCAATCCACTCTTTGTGATAGTTTATTTGCTGGCTCACACACCTCAACGTGATTCATGCCAGCTTCACAGCAGCTGTTTCCCCGCTTCTCTATTCTCTCTCTTATTTTATTTCTGTCCTGTCTTTAATCCACAGAACGCTCTCGAATGCTTCCCCTCCAAAGTTATGGCTGCTGTCTCGCCTTCTCACGGTCTTGGTGTTTGGGTTGACTGATGTCCCTCGTGTGCGTGAACGATATGTCAAACTTACAAAGCCAGCTGAGAAGACGTGTTGTGGACTGACTTTAGAGCAGTTCTGTCATTAATCCTCTGTCTTATATCCTGAGCTTGTCTAGAAGCTGAATTAGTAGACGCTTTGCCACTAGGGGGCAGGAGAACTCCACAACAAGCTAGAAGAGCAACAACCGTGACATATTCTCACCGTATAAAGTTTATATGGAGTACATGTCCTCATGTCTTTGTAGACATCCCGCAGAAAGAGCAACATTACCACCTGCTCATTGCGAGGTCAGTATACGCTCTCTCCTTGTAGCTCTGTGTTTGGTCTCCACCCCCTCCTGAGGGAAATATCGGACTCTCTAGCTGCTAAATGTTCCGCTTTCGTCATCAACAGAGTGCAAGTGGGTTCACCAGAGCGTTCTTGGCGGAAACAGCTGCCTGCTGCTGAGAGCGCGGAGACTCTTAAGTGCGCTTTAAAACAAAAAATATGAGCTAAAAACAAAAACAGCTGTTGGGTGATAATTCTCTTCGGGCACGACACAGCACGCCACCCCCTCCACTCGACGGTGCACACTGAAACCTGCGAGCAGGTGTCCTCCAATATGACCGCCGGGGGGTCGAATGAAAGTCTGTAAACAAACCCGGACTCTCACAGTCCTCCTCTCCAACCATTTGTCTTCCTCCTCCTCCTCCTCTTGTCTCTGTCAGTGACAATGGAGAGCCACGATCTCGCCTGCATGACCTCTGACCCCACTGATAGTGTGTCGGCCGATGTGGAGGGGGGGGGGGGGTATGATTGAGAGCGAGCCAGTGTCAAGTGTGTGTGTATCTGTGCGTGTGCACAGACAATATTTGCCCTCAATACACGGTGTGTGTTCACGGCACATGTTTGACCTTGGTTGGCTGTGTGTGTGTGTGTGTGTGTGTGTGTGTGTGTGTGTCAGGGTTGGACGGATTTGGTCCGTATGCGACAGGATGTGGGTGTTTTGGAGGAGATGGAGATGATTGACAACTCTGAGACTAATAGAGGCTAGTGATGGGCTAACGCTAACACTTCTCATATCTGTTGGTGTATGGGTCTGAGAGAGAGAGAGCACTACAATGAGCATTTTGATCAGGACTGACTTTGCTCCGAGGCAGTGAAACACTTCTCTCTCTCTCTCTCTCTCTTTGCTTCGTGCCCCCGGGGATTGTGGGCCGCGGGCAGCGACGTGTTAGCTCACCTCCCTCCTCCTATCCGCTGTTAACAAACCCTCTCAACCTGCTCTGAATACTCGTTGCAGCCATCCAGCGGATACGTGTTAAGTTAACACACACACACACACACTCTAGTTTCAATTAGATGTTCGTACTAAAGTCTCTCTCGCCGTTGCCCTCTTACGTCCATCCGGATGACAGAAGATCTGAGACCATACAAATGTTTGATCTTTTATCCGAAGCCGCCCTCAGTTATCACCATGAGCTCGCAGATATGTGGTTATCGAGCAGCAGCGAGTGTTTCCTGACTTATGTTGCCCCGGGCTTTACCTCCCAGGCAGCAAACAGGCTGCCTTCCCCTCTCGCTGGAACGTCTTCGGGCCTCATGCGGCCTGAGAGGAAGACTGCAGACGCTACTCATTTCGTTAAATTAAAGCATTTTGGTTGGTTAATACTCAGTATACTACACCGTATATATTTAACTGGTAAAGTGTTACTGTGCCCTGTGTTACTGATACTAGGCAATACTAGTTCACTTTGGCCACTTAGGGGAAGTGAACCAGCTAACAATGCCACATTGACATATTATCAGCTTCCAAAATGGTTATGCATCGATGAAAAATGACCTACTTTTACATCCAGAAGACGCAGGGCAACAGTATCAGTCTATTGGAGTCGCGTTTGTGTCGCCTGATGAAGCATCCCGCTCCTTTTTAGCTCTGTGTTTGGTCTCCAGCAGCTCCTGAGGGAAACGTCGGGCTCTGTAGCTGCTAAATGCTCCTCTATGTTCACCGGCTGCTCTCTGACTTTGTCAGATACTGATTTCTGAAATCGGGAAGTTCTGTATAATTTAAAATGTAGTCGATCAGTTGGGATTGCAGTCGAAGTGCAATAGTCGTCAAACCTTTCAAGCCCATACATATATCAATATATATTGTCCACGTAGATCACATATGCAAAGAACTTGATATTCATGTTTTCCTTTCTGCTTGTTTGTCGTGCAAAGCAACCCTGGATATTTACTACAATTCCTCAAAGAGACCTCGTTCTTCACTCGAAGGGTTTCTGAACTGGATGCTGTGCTGCTTCTTTTGACTTAATGTCAAAAAAACAAATGAGAATGAGAATGGATGAGAAAAGAAACCTGGAGAAGAGCAGGGTGAATCATCAACATCACATATAAGCTGCGACTGGAGACTCGCCGTGGGGTCAGGGGTTTTGGTTGTGGCATACGGGATAAAATGCTCGCTCAGGACCTCCTGGTCTTAAAGCTCCCAAGGGGTCAAATTACCTCCTGAAAGCACCACAAGTGATGCCTAAATTAAAGGCATGTTTCCCTGCTACATGCCGATATTGAGGTATCTGAGCAGACATTTTGCGATATTTTAATCTGAGGAGGGCAGTATTGGCAGCAGTGCCGCTGACCTTTGCTGCCGCATGTTTGCTTTGGAGTGAGCATGGCTCATTCGGTGAACAAACAAGCGGAAGAAAATAGATTTCTGCTGGGGTTTTTCTTCGTCGTCGTCTGGCTGCTTTTTGTTGCGAAACAGTGAAGGGCTGAAGTGGCAGGACCCTTCTGTGCTGTGCATTTGTGCTGCTAGCGGGCGTAGTCAGCAACCCAGTCCGCGTCCCAGATGGCCGGTATCACTGGGACGGAAATGACACCACGCTGACACATTGGGGACACTTTCGCCACGGATACGACCTCCTGTGTGTGTGTGTGTGTGTGTGTGTGTGTGTGTGTGTGTGTGTGTGTGTGCATGCAAAGTCTGAATCATTTGCAGTCAGGGCAGGAAAGCAACGTTTTTGACCACAGGCGCCAAAACTCCCAGTTCCCTGAACAGCCAACCAGAATCAGTCATGGCTGATTACCTGCCAAACTAACTGCCTCACCTGGGTTACATACCAGCTGCTCTCACTGCGCAAACCGCCCGTTAGTGTGGCTCCAGATGCTGATTGGTTGGCTGTGGAGTAGATGGAAGGATTTAGTTGTGTTTGGCTGTTGGTTGGTGATTCTTTCCCGCCTGGTTTGCAGCATTGAGCATCTTATTCAAATCCAAACGCCCCTTCTTTCTTACGCGGATTCTGATGTCTGATGTCTTTCTTTTTCGGTGCTGCCCTGCTGTGCCGGCTGGTCCACCTGCCCTGCGCTGCCGCCGCCGCCTCCTCCTCCTCCTGTGGTTTGGACACTGAAGGTAAGCAAACCTAACTGTGCTCCTGCTCTGCAGTGATTTCCTGTCATTTTCGGTCTTGTGTTAAACTGTTGTTCTGTTCTCGTAGATTGGTGTCGAATGATTGTTTTCGTTTACCCTGGGGAAGCCCGTTTGGGGACAATAGAGTCCATTTTGACTGGAACCAGAGCTCGTTGTTTAAGTGCTTTGTTTTCTTGAATGTCCTGCACTTTACATGTTGCTGTTTAGCACGTATGAGATGGTTAACGGACACTCCCATGAAGTGCTGACTCAGTGTCACTGTGAGCTCTCACTGGTTGTCAGTAGGTTAACATGCAGGTTAATACAGTTGTTACCGCCCATCTGAGCAGGTTCACTTAGCAAATACTTGTTGGTTCCTATTGAATTAGTGGATCCCGGATCTTTGGTTTCTAATTACTCATCAGATCCTTGATTATTGGTTTAACACAGGCCAGCAGAGCCTGGGTTTTGGGTTTTTTGGCTGTTGGTTACCTTTTTAAATATGTTCCCGTGCAGCACTAGTTTTAGATCACAGCCCAGAGATAAATATGTATACTCTCACGCCCCACCACCTCGCACACTACTTTACCATTAGCACCAGCTACAGGTGCTGCAGATTTCCAACTCTTTCGTGTTCATAAAGTTCAAGTCTGGCACAGAAATCCGACTTGAGAAGCCAGACGTTCCGCTTTGGGTGACATCTGGACTATCAGCTGAGTTCATGGATTTGATCGGATTCATTTCAATAGAGACTTTAGCTGAATTGTTGATCCCTTTCTGTGGCACATCCAGGGTCTGAGCTCCTCTCTGAATACAAAAATATTAAGGAAAGTCAAATGTAAATGTAGACTTTCAGAAATTCAGAGCTCATTCTTGTTTTTGTTCTTGGGTTGCCGGGTTTTTCCTCCAGAAACTCCTCCGTTGTCGCTGGCAACATGTGAATAGATCTGACCGTGGTGTGCGCGCACACACACACACACACACACACTCCATGCATTCTTCAACATCACTCTCTTCTTCTGTCATTTCTTTTTCTTTTTTTTTGTACAAATTCTCGATCTGACGCTCTTGTGTCATGTAGCTCCCTACCGCAACCTCTCAACCTCAATCTTGCCGTCATCTAATTTTAGACCTCCCCCCCGTTCTCAGTTTTTGGCGGTGTATTCTGACTGACGCGTCCTTTCACGGCGGGGATGAGTAGATTAAAATGAACCCAAGCCAGCTAGCAGAGCTACACTGACAGCTGCAATGCAAATGAAATCTCTCCTTTTGAAAATTTTGGAAAGCTGATATTGTGCAGTGATGGGTGTATTTCTTTATTTTGTGCTGATATTTAGTAATGTTGGTCATTTCAAGATGGTTTTCCTGGATGATTCCATTCTCGTTTGTGAGGGGGAGCCTGTTAAAATGGACTTTAAAACATGAGACAGGTTTCCCACGGCCGGCTCTTGTAAATCCTTTCTGCTGTCTTTGGAGAAATGCCTCGGGTCTGTGCCGTAACACTTCCCATCCGGAGGAAAAGCCAAAGAATTCTGTCAGGATTTTCAGACTTGACAAGATCAGGATTAAAACATGAAGCTTCAGTGGCGTCAAAATTGGACCAATTTCATGTTTTATCTCATTGTGCTGAATTTAGGGTTGTCAGATTTGTGATTATAAAGGACCAAACTAATCTTTCACTACCACGTATACTTCACAGCACCGCCAGCCGTTTTCTGAAGATACCTTCAGAGTTTGGATTGATTTCCATGAAGCCACGGGTTAGATTTCACTCCAGCACCTCCACGGAAATCAAAAGGCAGTTTCCAGAGACTTTTAACTTGCTCGTGATAGGTAATCCACCACAGTCAACCGTAACATACCTTTCTTTTCTGTCTTTGAGCAGTTGTGTGCAGGAATAGTTTGGAGATTGTTGCCTGTCGGTGCTTCTAAGAACCCTGTTACATTTAAAGGAGCTCTCTGTAGTCTGTTTTAATGGAATGAATCACTGTTTTATTGCCTGTGCGTGACGGGGGTTTAACGTCACGTCAAAATGAGCCATGCGCCGGCTTGCTCGGTCGACTCTCGCGGCCAGTTTGCCTCTTTCCTTTAAAAAGTATTGAGGCGGATTTTCCGCCTCTCTGATGAAAGATACACAAATAGTTACTGAAACGTCTAAATGCAGTCGATGTAGCGTTGTCAGGCAACAAGCGTGGATTAGTTCAACATATGAACTGATGATATAAATATTACTGTAACGTTGCAGTGGGAGTTTACCAGCACGTCGTGTCATGCCATCTGCCGTGTTTCGCGTCCGTGTTTTGGTCGATATCCAGAGTGCTCGCTCATGCGTTCGAGCACGAGCTCGGGAAGGTAGTGGTTGCAATAAAGCTGGGAATTAAATATTAAACTGCTCCTTAAGATGGACAGAAACAGCATGAACGACTTGTAGTAAATGGCTGTAAACATGCTGCTGTAAGTCCATGACTTTAGCAAACGACATGAAAGTGAGTGTTGAACCATGACATGATACCAAAACTGCTTCTTATTTTCATTGCTAGCATTCACGCTTTTGTGGTTCCAAATCAAATTGTTGCATCAGAACCAATCGAGGTGAGGGTCCACGGACATTAGTTCATTGGTATTGATCAGGAAAAACAGGCTGTGAAACACTGATTGCGCTGCCGCTTCCAGTTTGTCAGTCGGTCTGCAGTACGGAACCGCTCTCACTCTGTTTTAGTTCCACATGTGGATATGTGTGGCACCAACTGCGTCCTCTAACCTCTGACCCCTGACCTTTAACCCCACCAGCAGGATCACCACTCTGAATCAGTGACACGGCTGCTACCCTTAGAAAAAACAGCATATATATATATAGAATATATACAACAATCATTTATGCAATTAGCAGATGGAATGATTTTTATTTAAGCTGCCGGCCCGCTGTCAGTCACCAGGTAGCTCACGGTGCGAACACAAGGTTTGGTTTGTTTTTAACATAAAGAATTTAACATTCTTCCTTCTTAAAAGTAAACAGAGACAAAAACAGCAATTAATTTGTCGCGTGTTTGAATGAATAGATGGGAATTGGAGAGTTTGATGATGACCTTTTTGATTATTTGTTGAAATAATTTGAAGGGACTGAAAATGTATATAAGCCTGTTTGCTGTAAACGCAGGTGAGCGATGCCCAGATTCTGTTAGTGAAGGTTGTATTTAGCGTCGTTTTGACGCATTTTAAAAAAGAAATCAGGTTTCAAGCTGGTTAAAATTGATCTGTTTCTTTTAAAAAAAAAAAAAAAAAAAGAGAGAGGGAGAAAAACTGAAATCTGATAAAATCATAATGGCGTGTGTGTGCGCCCAGACTATAGATTTGGTCTGACTGTGGCAATGGCTGTCTGTGGTGAAGTCGGATAAGGAGACCTATTGATCCAGGGCTCCGCATGGATGTGTGTGTGTGTGTGATCACATGTGACTGCGCTGGCTGGTGCGTGTGTCTGTCAACATGCCTATTTGTGTGTGTGTGTGTGTGTGTGTGTGTGTGTGTATGTGTGCTCCATATAAGCCTGTTCACACGTACGTACACTTTTCGTGCGTTTGTGTTTATGTTTGCTACATTTCTGTAATATATCTGTGTTCATAGATTCTTCACGTCTGCCCTCATGTGCTTCGTGAATTACCTGATTTTTGTGCCTTTTCTTTGTGCGTGTTAACATGGGTAATTGGCTCTGGGGGCCATGTCAATACTCTGTTAGCCGCAGCGTCTTGAAGGGCATTCTGTAAATCCATACAGCTCCTCCGACTCTGAATATCATCCCTCCGTCTGTTAAATAAACAGCGGCGGAGCCTCAATCTTCCAGCCGGCCGACTGAATCATTTACAAGGTTAATAGGGACTCGGGCCGCTCACCCGTGGCCTGTTCCTCTCCTCGCCTTTTCTTCTCGGTTTTCGTTCTGGCTCGTTAGGGATGTCGGGCCTTTTTAGAGGGTCTTTAAAAGTTCCATCATCGAGGAGAGAAAGCAGCCCACTCGGGCGCTTTACATGGATGTTGGAACATTTTCCACGCAGATGTCCCTGCGACAAAACGCCGTGACGGCCTGTTATTTGTTCCATTAAAAGATGTGAAACGTTCGGTTCTGCTGAGGGTGTTTGTGTCTAACACGATACAATAGCTTCAAGCTGAAATATGGAGCCATGTCACATTGGAATAACATTAAACAAATTTGACATATTCTACATTTCGAGTGCCTATTTTCAAGCCCAAATCCTTGTTGGCCTGAAACTTACATTTTATTGATGCTCTCGACCTCCAGAGATTATCTTATCTTGCCCACCGTCGACTCTCAGAACATGAGCCAATTTAGGTCAAAGCCAAACGGCAGCTGTGTGTATGAGGTAAAATAGTGATTCTGCCTGAATTACCCGGAAGGGGAACTAGCATATTGCTAGCTGACTGGCAGTGCAATTCTGACGTCTTACACTTACCTGAGATTGTACCTGTCTTTTACAAACATTGAATGTAACGGTCTGTTTAGTGAGGCTCACCCTGACTCATCTCCCGCCGTCCTGAAAGCTGCATGGAGGCTTAAATTGAGCCTTTGTGACCCTTTGCCCAAACAGTGGCTAGTGTAGTAACGGGACAATGGTAAATGCTAAACATATGGTAACAGTGGTGCAGGTGGAGCGGTCTGGGCATTAGCCACCATAGCCTGTAGCAGCAAAAAGCCCTGACTGTGTTAAATTGAGCAAGAATGTGTTTCATTGCTCATCAATTCAACTTTCCGTTTGTAAGATGAAGAAGGGGCTATTTCTTCTTTCAAACGTTACATAGCCCTGTTTTTACAGCTGATCAGAAGTCAGCGGCAGTTTGGAATGAGGAGTGAACCCTGTGAAAATGGCCGTACCGACTGTAACATTCACATGTTTACACTATTATGAAACCTCCTTCCCCTCTCATGGAGTTTTGTTGAGGGTTGCATCTCGTTGTCTGAATGATTATAGAAAAGTTTCAGTCATCCAATATATTGTCACCACGACTGGCAGTGATCGGTAATTCTAAAATAACCTGGGACTTACTGGATAACATAATCTACAGAAACACGTCTTCAACATATGAATGAAAAGGAAACGTCACACCAGCATGGTGCTTGCTAGTTTCACATCAACAAATGTCTAATTATTCTAAATGGACACCAGAGGACTCTTGTGCCCTTGGAAAGCGTAAGCTTCTGATTCCAGCGTGCTGGCTGAGGACAGGTGAACTTCACCATGTGTCCGTGTGCGATGTATGCCTGCATCACTGTGTCTGCGTACTGTTGGGCTGCGCCGAGCCCCGCGGCGGCTCGGCGTGAGAATAATGCATGTGGAAATTCACCCTCTCATTTGCCAGCGGGGGGGGGGGGGCTTCCTCCCAAGCCTGCTAGCTATGAAATGAGAGCAGGGGGAGAAGCCTCGGCACCAGTCCACACCGAGGGGACCGATTGGATGCTGAAGAGATGGAGGTGGAAAAGAAGGGAAAGGACGGAAGGACGAGTGGCCGGAGGAGGAAACGTGATAGAGGAGCGAGTGAAAGAGATGAGAAAAGGAGAAAGCTGCAGGGTGGAGATGAGACTGATGGATGGAAGGACAGAAGATGGCAGAGGGGGACGACGGCGGTTAGCGGATGGATGGATACTAGTTTCAACATTTGACAGAAGCTGGAATGAAGTGCTGGATTCTTACTTTTCACTGTCCTATTCCCGTTTGAAAAAGAAGGTCCAGACACCTCATTATTCAATGCCGAGCGTCTCCGCGTGGTGATGGGAGTCAAAACGAACTCTTTCCTCGGGAGAGGCTGAAGCGATTGAACCGCGTCTTCAAACAAATCCACTGGCTCCTTTAATCTGTGGCTGCCCAGTGACAGCGCAGCATGCTGGGTGATTAAAAACAAACATGCTCTGCCCTCACCCCTGGGTGCTGATACTTAGTGTCCGAAGATCGATTCTTTTTTTTTTTTACCTCCCAAGTGGCATTTAAAGGTACACAATGTGGGAGAAGTGGTGCATTTCCACCGCTGCAATAAAGTAATGTTCAATTATTTGTTGTCACGTCTCACGGCCAGCACATTTCGGCAGAGATCTTAGGATGAATTACTGTAAAACCATAGCCACTGACAGTTCTTCCTTCTGATTGGCTGGCAAGTGTCCATTCCTTTCAGTGGTATAACTGGACGCCTTTTCCTAAACGAATGCACACATCTCAAACTGTAGATAAGAACAGCAGCGGTGAAGCCTAAAGAGGACACGCACACTTGGTCTCGTCCTAACTCTTACGTACTGAATTTCGTGGGTTAACCCTGTTTACTCTGAAGCTGCGTTACCCAGCTCTACTCCGGTCCGGGACTTCCTGTGTTTCCCAGAAGGCCTTCAAAACAAAACCAAGGGTAGAGCTGTGAATTTCTTGCACTGAGAGCTTGGGTTTTTTTTGGTTTTTTTTTTAGCTAGAGCAACAATTCAAAAAAACCCTACAATGAGGTGAATGGACCCTCCAAAAACTTATTTTCTCATTCACCTAGTGGGCGTCCATCCACGCTGGTCCTTCAGTCTCTTTTGGTCAAGGTTTGTGATACCTCCACCCAAATCCAATGGAGGTGAATGGACTGTAGCTCTCGATGGTCACAACTTACATTTCAAAAAGCTCAGTAGCAGAAACAATGTCATTATAATAATCAGTGTCAGCTGTTTTATTAGTTCAGTAGAGAGAAAAAGGACCAAACGATCTGCGTGGCAAGGGTACGTTCAGAAAATCCAACCTACGGCTCTTTCTGCACAATGAGAACGTCGCATTTCCTCCTCCTTCGCTAGTCAGTTTTGCCTCTCATGTACCTCTGTTTGCTTACAGAGTGAGGCTGTTTAAACGCCTGTTTTCCCTTTTTAACAGCGACGGTGTTTTAATTGAAAAGGATCAGTGTCGGCTCGCCCTCGGCTCTGTGTTCAGCTGCGTCACGGAGGGTCACAGCGGGATGGGATGGGATTTTCCGCCTGTGAGAAGCGTTCGTGGCTGCCACTTAAGTTTATCTGCGTGCGTGCGTGATGTGACGCCTAAATGGTCGTCACACTGTGCTTCTCTACAGGCATGCACGCGCGCACACACACACCTTTATCACCGGACACGCACACACACTGATGCACGTGCCACGTATGGAGCTTTGATTCGCCGCCCCCCCTCTATCTGGGCGTGAAATGGCTCCTCACAGTTAACTTCAGGACTGAATCATTCTGTTTTCTCGCCCTCCTCCTTCTCATTCTTCAAGAGCAAGAAAGAGGTGGGTCTTTGGTCCCAGGAGGCTCCTCTGAGCTCCTCCACCTGACGGAGGAGTGTTGCCATTGACAGATACTCCAGCATCCACCACGCTGCTAAATGTGTAGAGGGAGAGTCTTCCTAAACATTACTGAATGAGGCGACTGGCAGTGTGTGTGTGTGTGTGTATATGTATATATGTGTGTGTGTGTGTGTGTGTATGAGGTATTAAAAGTAATAATCTGTGATGTTTGTATCACATGATATAAATAAATGAAGTGTATGTGATAGTAAGATTACGAGGGGATAATGTAACAACATGGGGATAAACAGTTTTTCTAAATGGATTGAAAATGTAACTGCCACACTAATAACTTATTAGACTAATGCTGTTCTAACTAAACAGGATACTGTACTCCTCGTTTCAATCAAACAGAGTTCTACACTTGTTAAAATAATTTCAGGCTCAAAACAACAGGGTTCCTCAGAGGCCATTTTCACTTTATGATGAATAAGGTCAAATGACTGTTCTGCATCAAGAAAGATGAGAAAAGTAAACATGTATTCTTTCTTTTAAAGCCTCCAGAACCTGCTTCCAGTTGCTCAATCCTCTGAACTATGTCATTTGTGTTTGGAGCGGGCGTAACGTTGCAGCGGCCGTCTCTGCATTGCAGATAATCTTGATGTTGGACGCGCAGAGCCGACCGTTGTGAATGGAAAGGTTGCACCGTCGCTCGCTGTTGCTAGACGGATCGTTTACGTGCTTTTCTCCTCCGCTCGCTGTTAGTGTCAGTATCGAGCGCCTCGAGCCACACCAGAGCACGCTCACAGAGAAATATGGCCCAACTGGTTGCTGCATTTGTGGCTCGGTGCTCCATAAGGGGTCTTAAAAAGTGAGACGGTCGCGAGCAACACTGGTGCGGAGGGCTCTTTGATTTCATACGACAATATTTGATATCAATAATACTTTACAAAAACACATAAAACTACTAAAACAGATGGATCACAGTCAAATAAAATAAACCCTCCTGAGGCTCGGATGGGGGTTGCAGATGGGAAATGCAGTCAGGAATGTCCCATTGCAAGATAATCACAATAAAACCCGCTGTAGATCGTGCAAAGCCTGAGTGAAGTCCGTAGAGTATCTCTCGCCACCTCTGGAAGGGGATGTTAAATGTTAGCAGTCGCCTGTCATTCATGGTGCTTATGATGGATTTCACTTGTGACAAGTTGTCACGGTGGACAAATGTATTAAGGTGTCCACAAAAACAGCTTAAAGGGACAGCTCAAATCCAAAATACATGTTCCTCCTCTTACCTGCAGTGCCGATTATCCATCTGGACTGTTTCGGTGGCGAGGTGTCTGCACTGCATGCGCTGAACATAACGCTTGAATGAAACAACAGATCCGTGGACTGTCCTGGGTAACCGGGTCGGGGTTTCTGGTAAGAGACGTTGCTGTTCAGTTTTTCAGTTCAGTGTCTTTTTTTTTTTTTTTTTTTGCTCTTTGAGCTCCACAAGCCGAGTGCCGCATATGTTCAGGAGACGCAGATATCTCCAAAACTCTGCGACTGCCACCGAAACTGTCCAGATGGATAAGCAGCGCTACAGGTGAGAGGAGGAATATGTGGCCGTCCCTTTAAACCACTCCTGCAGCGCGATGTACCTCCCCGTCCATCTGTATGATCCATTTGTTCCAAACGCACTCATTTTCACTGAATATTTCTACTTTTAATTGACTTGCTCACGATTATTTCTAATAGCATGGCTGAATTTTGGGGTAAATGTGTATAAAATGAGGTACAAAACATGTAGAATTTGAAGGGACGGTGCAGCCATAGGAACAATATTGTTGCGTCAGTGACGCGCTAACGTACAGTGTCCGTGGCACTGCCACACAGCGGGGATAAGATGATTTTACCCAACCTTAAAGTGTTACCAGGGTTTAACGGCGTTAACAGGTTCTTCAAATCAGCATATTTTAAATGTGATTTTTGAATGAAACATGAGAGTTTTACTAGCAACCAGGTCGACTATTATGTTCAGATTTCCGCTGAAAATGTCCGCCAGAGGGTCTGGATCAAGGCAGAGAGGTCTAGCTTCGGGTGATTTCTAAAGTGAATGCGATTCTGATCTTGTCAAAGTCCAAAAAGTGCTCAGATGTAACCTGGCTCTGCCCCCACTCCAAGTCACGTGACGGGGTGCGCTCCCCTCTGCTGCAGGACGGACTCGCGTAGCACCTGCGTCTTCCGTCCACCCTCTGGAACCCGATGCTCCTATTTCACCAATCATGGTGAAATAAGGTGGATGTCCGCCTTCGCTGCGAGAGATAAGAAATAGAATTTAATTGGACGTCAGAGCTGTAATCTTGACAGATGAGCAGCCGCTCGCTTTCACACGTCCTCCCGCTTCTGCGCTGTCACAGGAATATCGGGAATGACAGACGCTGGCCTCGCCAAAGACCAAGATTAAGGTAGTGCAGGTAGTTAGGAGCGCATATGCGCGCTGGAATGTGTGTGATGTAAAGACAATGTAGAAGAGCAGAAACACCCATGACACCCATGACCCTGAAGACTTTCCTCTCCTCCCCGGCCCCTTCCCCCCCTCCTATATGCAGTTTCCTTTGCAGGCCCATTTACATAAATAACCTATGACGTTGCTTCTCCAAGCCGCTTTTACGAGATTCGTCAGATGTGGAGTGCAGCAGACGCTGTATGGCTCTTACTCTTGGCATTGGTAGTACTAACGTGGCCTCTGCTCACCTGCCTTGGTTGGTAACTGTCTGCGCTAGAGATGTGACAGCACCGTGGCACCGTCGGGGCATTTCTAACAGACCGCTGAAGGTTTCACCTCACTGTTTTAGCCCATCGAGGTGCTGCTGATCAGTGCAGCGGTAATCAAACCCAAAAAACATCATTAAAATAGCATTATAGAATTAGAGCAGGTTTCCTATTAAGTCCCAGCCACCACCCCCCCAAAAAAAAAAAAAAAACAACAAAAAAACATCTAAATTGACTTGATCCAAAAACATACAGTAACATTTAGTCTTGGACGCATTTAAAACAGTGTAAAATGTCATTTTGTATATATTTTTTTTGCCCCCCCCCCAAAAAAATTGCACTGCTTTGCAAAGTCAGCATAAGATTTTTAACACGATTTGGGCCTCTTTTTTTTTTGTGCAAATAATGGGAGAGCTTGAATTGACGCACCTGGACGCTCCCGTTAGAAGAAGAAATTCTCGCCGCCTGTCGTACAGCTGAATGCCTGAACGGGAGGCACTCCAGGTTCAGTTTTCTATATAGTTCCTCTGCTTCAGGTATCACACGTTGATCTCGGAGCGGCTCTGTGTTTTTGAGCCCGTGGGCAGAGAACGTGACAGCAGACGCGCCGAGCCGCGGCCATTAACGGCCAGAGTGCCAATCAGTC
This sequence comes from Coreoperca whiteheadi, assembly GCA_011952105.1. Classification (NCBI taxonomy): domain Eukaryota; kingdom Metazoa; phylum Chordata; class Actinopteri; order Centrarchiformes; family Sinipercidae; genus Coreoperca; species Coreoperca whiteheadi. The sequence goes on from CM022492.1 coordinate 23,333,557, forward strand.
GAGGCAACCCCTCCAAGGGGCGGCCGTCTCAGTCAGCTGCCTGCCTGGTATGCAGAGGCTGAGACTGCAACGTGGTTGTTGAGCTGTCGCTTCCCACCTGCATACATGGCCGGAAAAATAAATACAGTCTTATGAAGTGACGGATACGTAAATACACGGAAGGCTAGATCCATCCGCTCACGCACTGCTTCAGTTGTAGCTGCAGCCTGTAGGAAACCATTCCAAAAGCCAGTATCTGGATGTGAGTAGTGTACTTACTAGAGCCCGACAAAGTTTAAATACTGCATACTAGAAGTGTAGCCTGATAACCAGACTGGACGTTTAGTTTTCTCGCCACTATTCAGCCTGGCATCATATTCATGTTGTATGTCCCGCTGACTTGATGCCGACAGAAGAAATATGTTGACCTAAAAAAGGTTATTTCTCTTACTGAAATTCAACAAGCTGCACGCACACACGCCCATGGCCTTTCCCTGTCTCTGACGCGGGCAGTTGACCCACTCTTTCTCAAGCCGGCCTCCGAAGCTCTGATTGGCTCCGTTGTTTTGCCAACAGGGCAGTTAGCAAACCTCCAGACGTATTTAAACATGAGAAGGAAATCTGACATGTGGGCGAGCTAATCAGAGGTCTGCAACGTTCCTTTCGTCCTTCACTTCATTATCATTATACTTCTATTGTCATTGTGTGACTCATTTTGACTTTTATACACGTATTTGTCCTTTTTAGTAACATTTGAGGGGGAAATGTACTAATTTAATGTAAGTATCTACGACAACCACCTTTTATCCACGTGTTAAAAAGCCAAATGTTCACATGGGAAACACACACAAGGGGCTCATTGGATTTTATTACCTGCGATGAGTTTAAAGTTGCCAATGTGACTGAATAAAATCAAAGTTTGACACTCCATCAAGGCCAAAACATAAAGGAGTAAAAAGAAGATTATTGGCCATTTTATTTATTTATTTTGGGGTGGAATTAAGACTTCTTAAAAACCCCTTTGAAACAGGTTTACAGCAGAGTTTCTTGAACCCATCTCGCCTCTCTAACAGCCCATTTACACCACCCTGTTTATTAACAGCCTCTAATTGGAAAAGCCAAAATCCATTAACTCCACCAAAACAAATATCATCCATTGATACAATTAGGAGGCGACAAATGTAATCTTATCCTCTGTACTGAGGGGCGGGGGGCACATATTGTCATCATTATCTTTCTTTTCCCGAAATCACATCAGTCTAACACGCTTCATGCGACCCGCTTCTACACACACACACACACACACACACAAGAATCCGCTATAAAACATGAACACGTGGACATTTTCCAGCGACATGAAGCTGATGTGACAGGTCTCTCTGCTCTGTTTGTCCTGACAGCGCAGTCAGTGATCACCTGTCTGTAAGAGGGTTTGTTAGAGGAACACATTCGTCTCGAACCGCAATCACTTTTGGGATGTGCACTGAAGTACATCCATAGCCAAGTATCCAACTATCCGGCGCCGAATGGTGGCACTGAATGCTTGGTCCGATTCTTACCCTTCATTGCTCTGCTCTGTGATCAGATAGTAAATGATTCGAATCACGATGTTGAACCGAATTTATTTGCTCAAAAGTTCTTGTTTAAAAGTCAAACACAGAGTCCGGACAAAAGCCCATGCGTATATTACACCGAGTAGGGTAAGAAGACTCGGCGTTGGTCCTCACAGAGCTAACGGGAAAGTCCGGCTTCACTATCAGTCACAAAGACATCGGTGTCGAGTCACGTCTCGTCCCGTTCCACACGGAAATGGATGCAAAGCCAAATCCTTCATGTTGTTAACTTGGTGAGCACGATGTTCTCGTAACTGACAAAAATTAAGATAAAACTAACTAAATGATACCCAAGTTGTAATAGACTTTAATAATCCACCGCGGGGATTAAATAATATATTTTCAGTCAGCACTCAATCCTCCACTTCATCTCCAGAAATCGAGTGGGTTCTGAAGTATTGATGTAAAACGTCTAACGGACACTTTGCTGCACATTCGCATGTAGAGGTTTAATGTCCCTGATCTGCACGCGTCACCTAATGAAGCTCTACCCAAAAGTTAGATCCCAAAGTTGGACTCGGAACTCGGGAAAGTAGCCACTCCCTGTAACTTCCGTCACGTGCTGAAAACTCTCCAAAAAGCAGATGTACTGTGCCTTAATTCACCTTCTCCCAACCGCAACACGTCCCCCGCGTGTCTGTCCTCCCCATCAACTCGCTCTGATTTGGTCTCGTCACTTAAAAATTCCCTCGACCTCTCCTATAGCTCATGTTTTATTTCTCTTCCCACTGGCTCTTTCTTTACACGATGGTCCCAGGGACGCGGAGACGTGGCTGCTTGAAGCGCTCTCCGAGGCGCGGCAGCGTGCTCCACCGTAGCGCTCGCTAAAAAACAAAACGCTCTGGAAATGAGCTTCGGCTTTAAATGGAGAAATAAAAGTTTAGTTTTCAGGTTGCTGTGCCCCCGAGGAGAAGGAAACGGCGTTTTTAAAGTAGGGATCCCGAAAGATTCTCGCTTCTGAGGAGTTTAGGTGACACGGTTGTTGCTTAAGCGCTCGGCGCCGCGGCGTCTCTGCACAGTTTGAGTTGGTTTGCACCATTTTCATCATATTTTCAGCCACAGCGGCTTCCCGCGTTGGCGTGTCAGTGTTAACCTGCCAACGTGTATTACTGGCTATCTAACAACGGACGCGCTAGGCTGCCTGTGGGAACCCAACGGAAACGCTGGTTCTTCCTATTATTTCCCTCCAGCCCCTCTCCTTTCCCCCTCTCGTCTCCGTACGTTTATGGAGCACATTCGCAAAGCCCCCGAGGTACGCCGAGATTTTTCCACTGAAGATGAAGCATTTTTCTACTTGTGCAGATATGGGTTCGCGTCGATTCGCGCCGCCCCGGGCAGATTAACGTCTAATAGAAACCAACCTCCCCACTGACTTTGTATTGAAAATCCGCTGTGCATTGCGTTAATTAGTGTTTTAGCGTCTCCAAGTACGGCTGAGACATAATTGGTGATTAGTTTCAAAGGATTCCTGTCATGAAGTGAAGGGTTAAATCCATTGTGTGTGTGTGGGGGGGGGGGTGCGGCGTCATTTCACCAGGAAATATTGCCGTTGTCATGAGAGCACATCTTCAGATGATTATTCCATGGCAGCGTCACTTCACCAAAGCAAAACCATTATGTTTCTCACTCGGTGGATATTTTTATTTCAAACGCGGAACCTTTTTATACATTTCCCCCCCCCCCCCCCAAAAAAAAACAACAACAAAAAAACAAAAACAGGATCAGAAAAAATAAACTCCCCAAGATAATGTCATTATCCTGCTGTGAAAGCACAGCCACTGTCACTCACTGTGCTCTGGATGGCTGACAGCAAGACCCAGGACACCGCCTTGCATCATCACAGCCGCCATCTATCGCTCACGCACACGCATGCACGCACGCACGCACGCTATTTATATCCTTGAGGGGTTTAATGTGGAGAAATGGAAAGGATATCCAAGGTTGAGTGTCTGTAGTGCGGTGGGAGCTGCTCGTGCGTTGTTGTATATACACACACACACACACACACACACACCACTAGCAGTACATTTGTGCATCAGTGCACCCATCACAAATGTGTGAAGTGGGGATATTATTGTCACATTGCTGGCAGGCTGGCAGCGCCCGTCCTTATAACTCTCCTCCTGCTCAGGCTCCAGGCGCTGCCGTTTTATCTGAGAGAGTTCTGGCAACCCGAGGTCTGCAAACTTTCTTCAGCGGCAAACTTTCACTCATCTGGATGTCACTCCTGGGAGCCACGGCGTGGTTTCCGAGCGCGGCTCCGGGATAATAAAGCCGTCTTTCAGCAAAATGAGTTGACAAACAAGCCAGCCTGGGAGGCAGGTTTTTGCGAAAGGTCAGGCAACATTGTGGAAAGCTACCAGCAGGCCCAAATGTATAAAAGTACCTCTATTCTATCCAGACTGTTGGTACATTATATTTCAACGTTGGAGCACTCAACTCCCATGTTTGAATCAAAACATCTGGTTCTCTGATAAAAAGTCATGGGTGCAAACCTGTGCATTTAATTTCCGTATGAAGCATTCAGTTCCAGAGCTTCGAGTCCTATTTCGTTTTAAATCAGTTCGCTTTTAGGCTCTGATTTAATTTGGGATCAATTCAGCGACTGCGGGGCGGTGTATGACGGCGCTGTTTGATTTTACTTTAGCTCTGATTTCTGCCTGTCTCTGATATCAAACAGCAGCTAATATCATAGTAATTAGAACAATCCTCCAAACCAAACTGACCGGAAAATCATGCTTTATCTGAAGCAAAGTTGAAATAATTAAAACTGATACCATAAACCTACAGTACAGTTAAATTATCCAGGAGACTTCGTGGTTTGTATGTTGAGAAATGTGAATGAGAAATATATGGGAAAAAAAGTTAATTCACAGTGGTAAAATATAGTTTCCAGCTTTTCTAATCAAACTCTGGCTTGCTTATGGGCAAGTTACACAATATGAGTTGTTACCTAGACTTACATCAGCTAGTTGGGTAATGTGAGTGATGTGAGATTTTAGCTGATAGATTTGACTTCTTTCAGTTAAGTAAAAAAAAAGTAGAGCTCCAGACACGGTGTTACAACCCAGACCTCGAGGGGAAAGTAAAGGAGCAAAACTCTGATGTAAATCCGAAACGTAACGCATTTCACGGTCTCTGTAATCCGGAGGCAGGGACAAGAGAAGAGATCTTAGCCGGTGAAAAGAGACAAAAAAACAACTGGTGGAGCTACAAGAAATAAATATGCCAACAGGAACGTTCTGATTGATTTTGTGAAAAAGAAGAGTTGTCGAAATTGATGCAGCAGAGGGTGAGCGACCCTGAGTTCAGCTCTAAAATGTTTACACCTTCTAGTCCCCAAGATGACACGTGATAACATCTGCTCGAACTAGTAGAGTTCTCATTTGTGATTTTAGCGTCCAACTGACAGGAAAAAATAAACAGCTCTAAACTTGACTGTGAAGAAAACACCCGTTTTCCGAGCAAACCTCCACAAACCAGAGATTTCCCTTCAGCCGGACATTTGGCCGGGGCCTGGTGAGAGATGACCACCGGGGATCTCTTGGCGGACGTTTTTTCACCTGATCCTGGAAGTCGGTGGTCTGTGGAAGGCCGGCCGAGGCACAGTGCGACGAGTCTAAGTGGGGAAGGCTGTGTTTGTGCATGAGGGCAGTAAGTGGAACTAGAGTTTTCAAGCCAAACACAGATAGAAAACATCCGTGGGCGTGTGTCTTTGGATTCACAGCATATGACACCACAGTGGCTGCGCTTATGTTATTACAGCAAAGGACGATCATATCATTTAGATGGAGGTTCGAGGAAGGAAGTGCACATGCTCAGATTGTTGGACATTTATTCACAAATAAAACTTAGCTTTAAGGTACTGTACCCTGTTTTGGTTGATTTAAAAAAAAAAAAACCCTGCAGACCTCAGGTGGGATAGAAAGTTCAGGAAAAACAAAAGTCAGACAAAAGTACATCATTGTTAATTGAATATCTTTTGGATTTTGGACTGAGAAGGTCAACATTTTCATCCAGTGATGTGCTTAGCACAAAGCCTGACATCCACTGTTGATTAGATGGCTGAAACATTTTCTGCTTTCAGACTCTGGAGCTGCCGGAAATATCTGGATGTGATGTTATTTTAATGGTGTTGAGGCTTTAGGGTGAAATTGCCCTTTAAGGCTCCGAACGGAAATCCAAAGGCTGTAGCCTCGTTCAACTCAGTCGCCCAAAGGTGTTTAATGTCTGGATTTGCCTCCTCAGCCGTCTGAGCACCCAGAAATACTCGTGTGTGTGTGTGTGTTGGAGGTGTGAGTGCTGCAGGGCCAGCAGTAATTAAGTTGACTGGCTGGTTCCGTTATTAGCCCGAGAAACGCTGCTGAGTCAGGACCAATAGGGAGAGAGAGAGAGAGAGAGAGAGATAAGTGATGGAGGGAAAAACTAAAGCAAGGAAAGATGAAAAAGAGGCAGAAAAGGAGAAACGCTACATTGCCAAAAGTCTTTGGACACTTGCAGGTACACAGATGACAAGATAACTTAACAGTGGAATGGAGGGAAAAGGAGCGACAGGCTGTGTACATCCTGGTCGTCTGGTAGAAGTGAACACAGCAGACTCGTGTATCCATGAACTCTGTGATGATCTATCGCCTACTTCAGGTGCGCGTGATTTACCCTTTATGGTACTCCTAAACGGGGGTGTCCTCCCAGGGACAGCAGAGCGAGGTAAACCGAGCACACCTGAACAGGTTTCCAGGTACCCAGGGTTTGTTTGGGATTCAGGACTGCTGACCCGTTTCTTTGGAGCGTGACGAGTTTGCTGCCAGCTGAGTGGAAAAACGGCACAACGGTGTTACATAACACAAACAAGAAGAGAGGTGCGTTTTCTAGGAGGAAGGTTTGGCCCGCTAATGTTTTTTGGGAGCATTTTGCTCCAAATGGCGCTTACAGCCGTAAAATTTGAATCCTGACCTCGCCACCCCAGCTCTGCTAAAGAGGCATTTCATCCCCTTTCCTCCTGTTCATTTCACAGAGGTCTGTAAATCCAAACTTTTGATTCCCGTGCATTCCCAGTATTCTTCCTCGATTTCCTTCCACGCCGACATAATCCGAAAGAAAACTCGGCTAGCGATGCATCAGTCTATATACGGGTTTACTCTGTTTATCAATCAGTCTGTTAAGGCATTCCTCAAGGAAAAAATCCAAATATTTCCTAGTCCCAGCCCCTCAGGTATGGGGGCTTTTTTTCATTAAGAAAAATCTTAATACCTTGACTAAGAGATATTGTGCTTGTCATATTGCTTTACTCACTGAAATGGGTTCTAGGATGTTCAGACTGTGGCTGTGAGTGTTTTGAGAGCGCTATCCTGGTTCCACAATCCTGGAACTGAGAGCGGAGAACGTGCCGTCCTCTAGTCTCTCTTTTTTTGATGGTTGCAGGCAGAAGCTTCTGCAGCAGAGTGGGCGGCAGTTCATGAGCTGTAGATGGCTCCATGGTCTCATCTGAGTCAGTGAGGTTACACTCTGATAAGGTAGCATTACGTTCAGCTGTCTACTCGCAATCTACGTTTAGGTTCCTTATTTCTTGGCAGGTTTGCCAATTCAGACGGCCTAAAGGTCAAGACGGTCGCTTGGCCTCCCAGAAAACATTAAGAGGCTGGAAGTTACCTAACGTGAGTTCGGAGTGTTTTCTCTGACGGTGTAAGCTCTCTGCAGGTTCTGCTGGTTGTTATTATAATTATTACATTATTGTTGCTAAAGTTGTGTGTGTGTGTTATTTTCCTGCTGGCTGTGTGGGAGCCACAGTTTGTGCTTTTCTTTTCTTCATTACCGTCCCCATTAGCACCAGCGTGAGCTCTGGCTGACCTCTGAACTGTATTGTTTAAGAAGGGTCAGTCCTGGCAGTTATGTACGTGTTTGACAAGTTAACAGGCTGAAACTTGTTGTGAAAGTGGTTACTTTGATTATCAGGGTCATTGTTTGTAGCGCCAAAGGTTTATTTGATTGGCTTTTTAAGAAACTTTTAACGTCTCGGCTCACTTCTGACTCTGGTGGGCGAAAAGCAGAGATAGAAAAAAGGTTTGTGATGCATACATACATACATACATACATACGATGTACAGTTTGTTAAGCAAGTAGAAATCAGGTCAGTGACCTTTTCACCATTAATAAAACATGTCCGCACTGAACACACAACTTCCATGACACAGAAACAGAAATCACAAATGAACAAATATAAGAAACTGCAAATACACGCGATCACACGTAGGTGGGTAGAAGACTCGTGGAGCCATAACCGTTTGTAAATCATCACGGCAGCAGTGTATCGAGCAGCAGCTCCATGGCCGCTTTCAGCCGACATGTGTTGCAGTAAATCGTTACCTCTGAACATCTATTGCCCACTGAGACTCGCTGACTTACCACAGACATCAAACGCACAAAGTGTTGAGCCTGAATCGCCATCATTACCAATCGTATTCTAGTCGATGATCTGGGAACTTCCCGGATTACAGTGTATTCATTTTGGCCTTTAAGGGTGCCATCAAATTAGAGACAGTTGGTAGGATTTAAAATGTGGAGCTCTGCCTTAGTTTGTACAGACACAAACCTGCTGTCCGTGACAAGCGCTTGATGATATTTATCAGAGCCAACACTAGAAATTACAGTCAGCAAGGAAGTGTTAATCATTACCACACACGAGGCTGTTTGTCAGGAAAGTATAAACATGGGTGAGTGTTTTAACAAATGAGCAATACTGTCATTTTTAGCTGTGCTAACGGCATTAACGGCTACTTCGGTTTCAGTCTGTTGGTCGGTCGATCCACCAGTTACTGCTGAATAGATTGCCATGAAATTTTCTACAGACGTGGTCTCCAGAGGATGAATCCTAGTGACGTTAGTTATCCCCTGTCTTTTCATCTAGCGCCACCGTAAGGTTGACATTTTTGTGAAATGTCTCAACAACTATTGAATGTATTTTCATGACATTTGGTACCATATGTCCATGGTGCCCAGAGGATGGGCTGTTAATGACTTGGGTGATCCCCTCACTTCCCCTGATCCCCTGACTGGCGCCATCATCAGGTCAAAATTGTAGCTTGTTGATCGCTTCGGATTATGACCAAGTGCTGAACTACGATGACAGTGGTAGATAATATACCTGCTAAACATCAGCATTGTCGCTGGGCGGATGTTAACTTTAGCATTTAGCTCAAAGCACCAGTGTGCCTGAATACAGCCTCACAGAGCTGCTAGCAATGATCAAGTGCATTTAGGGCGTGTCCAACTCGACTTTTGCTAGTTGAACGGCCCATAATCTGGGCACAAGGGGTTGTATTTAGTCTCTTAATTAATTAGTGGTGTCTTGGGGATAACATGTGAACTGTGTGCTGAGCTGATAAAAAGCAAGGTGCTTCGAGTGCACTGGAAACATGCCAAGTACTTCAGACCCTTTGCACTGCCAATATAAAGCAATAATGAACTTTATAGGCAGATTGAACAACATGAAATGTTGATAATCATGAAAGCATTCAGTATCAATACTCCATCTGTGCATGGCAAAGGATGGCAGCCCTGGACTTTAATTAGTGCCATCAACAACACATATGAGCAGACAACCTTGGCTCAGGATCAGTAAAAGCAGCTGGTGATTTGTGGTTTTATCAACATTGTTTCATCTTTCAATCCTGAGCAGGATTCGTGAGCTGCAAGGCCGAGTGCAGGTTCGGGGTTAGCAAGACCCCAGCGCTTCACGTTGACCCACGAGTTGCAAAATAAATCATCCTGCAGTTTGTGTCTGTATTTGCAGTTTGTTATCCGCCTATCGGGTAAGTTAACAGCCCTTTTTTTTTGACATTTCTAGCTCAAGTCTTGGTGTGTTGTCGAAATGCACTCGTTCTCACCCCTCGCTTCTGAGAACACGTCACGTCGTGTCTAACAAACTGCTGGATGTGAAGCTTTTGATCAGGAGAGTCAGGTACGTTTAAAAGTGCGGCTCCAGGCAAAATAATAATAATAATAACGTAAGAGGGCTTGAAATCAAAGCTGTGTTTCTTTCCTAAAAGAGCAGTCCACCGTTTGGAACAAGTAAGACCTACTTTTATAGAATTAATAGTGGCGTTAAAACTAAAGAAATAATTGATGGCGGGGCATCAGCACTGTCACAACACGTTTATTCCAAAAACACTTTTGGCGTTAACATAGTGACAATGGCTTGTACATTTTTTCTTTCCACAAAGTAAAATGTTGGTTTTCTGCCATGTGCCTACACGTTTGTGTGGTGTTAATCTTTGGTGGGCTGTCATTGGTTTAACAGCTCGTCGGCTTGGCCAGAAATCACAAAGTTACTTCTAATTGGGCTGAAGAGTCCAAAAAATGAACTTGTTAAAGTTTTGGAGTTGGACGGGAAGTTACAACTTTACTGTTATTTCTTATATTGTGATAAAACGTGAGTGAGGACTGAAATACAGAAATAGTGGCTGTGTAGACATCCTGTCTTGCCTTGTCAGAATGGAGAAAGTCTCCTGTTGGAACGTTAAAGTTTTCTTCTTGAATTTGAACTTTACATCTCGAAAAAAAACTACAAACCAAACAAACAAAATCAAAACTGCTGAGACACTTTCAGATGGAGAAAGTTTGAAATCAGTAGAAGCAGTACTACAGCATATACGCACATATATTTGTGCATTAAGAGGTTTCGGCATAGCAAGGGAGCCTACAGGAGTCCATGGAGATGACCCATGCGGATTACATAAACTGTGATTGGTCGGCCCGTGTTTCCTCCTTCAGATGCCAGTAGAGATCGTTGATGGTGAAGACGACATAAAGCCAGTTGAGAAAAGGCTCAGTAATCATCTCCTCTTTAGTTAGTTCATTCCCATCTACCCGTTTTTATGTCATGAATTTTTTTTTTTTCAGTTTGCACATTAAAAAACCCCAAAACGGAGCGGAAAAGCAAAAAAAAAAAAAAAAAAAAGTGCGCTACATTTGGATGGAAACCTGACTAGTGGTTTTTGGGCCTAAACCTAAGCAAACCTTAACCACAGCTTTAGAAACGTAGAGATTCAACGCATCAGTGGTTTGCAGAAAACACCATTTAATATAACAAATATCTGAACAAACCTGTCAAATATATGATAAATTTGAGATTCCCCGAATTCCCTCTCAAATCTGTGAGTCTCTCCGACCTTCTGTGTCTTCAGAACGCCGCTGCAAATTCTCTCGATATTCCAGAAATCTCCTCCCAGGAGGAAACCTGCCAAATACTCGGCTCGAAATCCACCTCAGACAACAAACACAGACAGTTTAGATGGTTTTCTGCAGACAACATTTCCCCATTAGCAGCCAGGTGTGAAAGTTTCACCCTCTCTTCCACCATCACGCTGTTTTTATTCATCTGTTGAGGCGGCCAGCCGCATCCGAACCGTTTTCACACATATGATTACTCTCACAGCTTCACAGCGACGGTGTGGCGAGGACGACAGAAGCTTCTGTGAAAGGTGGGAAGCGGGTTAGATGGGGGGGTGGGGGGGAGCTGTGTTTGGCCTGAACAGACGGGTGGGTAACGATCGCCGACAACAGCTCATTATTCAGAAACATAAGTCACCAGTAAAAAGTTTTCTTTCTCTTTTCCTTCTGGAAACCTTTTGCCGTGAATAGTTTGCTTCGCTCGCTCGTCTCTCGCCGCTGGAGGAGACGGGGCGAGGAAAATGGAGGGCTGTTTCCTTGCTTCTCCGTCATCAAAAACTGGATGTCTGCTCATCATGAGGTAGCCCAGGTGGAACCGATGGAGCCCACAGTGCAACTCACAACCTACCAGTCGGTTTTTTTACAGAACGCTGCAGTTTGCCTCGTAGCTAGACCACAGTGTTTGTCAGCGCCTGCCAACACGAACATACGCCAATGTACTCGTGATATGAAACCGCAAATCTTACTATGGATGGAACGTGAGCCTTGCCCTGGCCTCAAGTGTTTTTGTTGGGCCTCAGGTTGCGGAGTCCGGTCTCACAGTCCTGCGCTTTGAGCCTCACTAAGACTTTAGTGCAGTGCACAAATGTAGCTCTTCCTACTCTTGGAAAAACACCGAGCATCATTTTCACTCATAACGTATTTGGCAAAACTGAAGAAGAGCAGTATGTGAACTGAAGCTATAGGAGACAGGGTTGTCCAACGTGACCTGGTGTGGTTTATTGTTTCCTGACTGTCCTCCTCACTGGTTAGGGGTTGGCAAGGTTTCGGCAACCAAAACTAACTGGTTACGGTTAGGGAAAGATGGTGCTCATTGTTAAAGTGAACAAATGTTGGCAGGACGCTGGATATGAACGATGTTCAGGTGTGTCGCCTCTGTCAGACGTCAGTCAGAGCTTCTGTTTTGACTATTTTGGGAATCAGTTCGTCATTTAAGTCGTTTACGGAACAAAAATGCCAAAACGTGTGTGTTTCCAGCTTCTCCGATGTGAGGATTTGCCAGATGGCCTTTGGTCATGCTGGTCATACAACTCGAGACGTTTGACTTCGCCTTGGGCTCTAGGACATTATGACGGGCATCTGTCACTTTTTTATGACGTTTTACTGGCTAAACGCTTCAATGAATCGATAGAATCATCGGCATATTAATCGATACTGAAAATAATCATTAGTCGAAAGCTCTGTCGTGTGTACTGGATGTCACGTTTTCTCATTTTTAAGAGTGATATATTGATTTTTCATTTTAATGATATGATTTCTATAATTTTGTGATCAAACAGAACGCAAATGAAGGTTGCACTCTGACGCAGATGATTTTTTCATTTATTTCCACCGTTGTCTTGGTTCTTTCCTCCCCAGTTTCTACCCTTCTCTCCTCGGCTCTCTTCTTACTCTCGGTGTCTCCCTCCCCTTCCATCATCCTATTTTCTTTCCTTTTTGTGCTTGTCCTCCTTTCTCTTGCTTCTTTTCATTTTCTTTTTTGTCTCTCTCTGCTCCCTTTCCACCTCCATGCCTCTTTCCTTTCTCTCCCTTTATCTCTTCACGTCATTCATGTCTTTCTACCATTTCTTCTCATTTTCCTCATTTCCTTGCTTCCTTTTCTCTTCTCCTCTGATTTTCTTTCTTCTCCTCTATCTTGTTCCTTTATCGTTTCGTTCTCCTTATTCCCCTCATCATTTCCTCTTGTCTCTTCTTCCTTCCTTCTCTTACTCATTCCCGTCCTCCTCATTTCTCCCCCTTTCCTTGTTTCCTCTTTCTTCTACTCTCCTTTCCCCTTGTCTTTTCTCCTCCCCTCTCCTCTCGCCTCTAAATTTGACTCCATAACATTTCAATTCCATTTCCCATCACCGTAGCCTCGCCTATCGGAGGTGCTTTGCTATTCATTTCGAGGTCAGAGTGAGGGAATCGGGACGGAAAGAGACAGAGCGAGGGAGTGGGAAGATGAAGAGGGAAAATAGATGAAAAGGAGCCAATGAGAGCAGGAAGACAAACAAGGAGGAATATAGAGACAAACGATGTGATGAGTGGAAGACGACAACTGGAGGTGGAGAAATAAAGAGAGAAAGAAGTCTCATGCTTGAGTTTACACTTCAACATATTCTCCTTCTCTGACTCTTTCCAAACATTTTATTTCTCTTGCGGTTGAGGGATTTACAACGCAAGAGAACAATATGGATCTGCTGCAGCTTAATAACCGCAGATACTGTTGACATTGTATGAACACAAATCTCAGAAAAACACCATGAAATTACAAACAAACCCCAGCAGCATCTGGATCTTCAGTAAGAGCCGGGAGTACTGGGCGTCTGCATGAGTGAAAGCCAGGTGAGAAGAGATGCTGGAATCACCTGAATGAACCGCCGACTTATTACACATAACGTGCAGGGCAGCAAGCTGGCTTTTTTGGGTATTTTCTATCTTGTGGGCAACGATACAGAGGTGAAGCAAAAAGGCATGGGAATGTGCCTTTAACGGCCAGGACACCGTCTTTAACTCCGACCTTTACGGACCGTACTTAAAACAAAATGTTGTGTATCTTAAACTTTGAAACACCCTGATTTTGCTACATGATGGCACATTTCTGTTTATTCGTTCAGTAATGACGGCCACACAGACTTGTCACAACAGTAAGAAAGAAGCACAAGTGAAACACCTGAGTAAATCCGGAGACGACAAACTGGACAGCGGTTTGCCCAAAAGTAGACTGGTGTTCCTTGTGTTCTTGAAACCCTGCAGGAACATAAAAGTCCTGCAGATTTCTCTCTGAATCTGCCCCAGACGATCACCATGTAACATTCAGAGGCTGCTAAAGGCCCAGAGATGGTCTTGTTATTTTACAGTAATTATCCTAATGTCTCAAAGTTAATGTGCAGATGTTTTATTGATGTTGAAATAGTACATCTGCCACATTTACATTAGCAGACGTCCCCTCAAACCGAGAGTGAGCAGAATACTTTGGTCGAATGGGGGGATATTACGATTAGCATTAAAATTAACAAACAGATCATTACGGTTCAATTACAGTTCTCCTCCTCTTCTGCCCTGGAGGAACTATTCCCATCGGAGGGCAGCTTGAGGAGGCAAAAGTGACGATTTCTCAGAAAAGCTCATCTGGCTTCATCAAGCCTTGAAGGCAAAATGGGAAAACGTACATTAACCGTTATGGCAGGAAGTTTAAAAAAAAAGAAAAAAAAGGTTTGCAGCCAGATAAGGACAAATAAAGGTGGATGATTTTAACATTATATTAGAATCAAATATTAACACTAATATTCGTTAAGTATTTATGTTAAATGTTGTTTAATGACAAACTTTACCAGAATAGAGCTTGTAATGGAGAAAATGGGTTATTTTTGTTGAGAGTATAAAGTGAGCAGACATCCACGCAATCATTTTTTGATGAACACATGGTATGTTTTATGCTCCATTATCACCATTTTTATCCAACTCCAACCGTGCAGTGTGGACGAGGGCTGAAACGATTCCTCGGGGAACTCGACTACTAAAAATCATCAATGCAAATTATTTACATCAAAGTTTCCTTACATACATTACAGGCAGCGCGCTGTGTTTCGCACGGATGACTGTTACTGTCGCGCTCTCGCCGTGTGAGGCCAGAGACGGGTCAGAGCGTCTTCGCTGTGATCTGACAGCGCGGATTGCAAAGAGGGTGGGGAGGGAAAATAACGAGGGGCGCAGAGAAAGAGGCAGGAAGTGTCCATGTAAACTCTGCACAGCGTCTCTACTGTAAACACCGAAGCAGCCGACCACAACAGCACGACGTCTCTGCTTCAGCATCTCAGGGGGAAGCATCCGGTCCACAGAGCGGGCCGACACGAGGCGCATGAGGGCTGGCGACGGACGGAGGCTACGTTTAATTATGGCCACGTGTAATGGCTGGTTAACAGCGTAAATCAATGCGGTGGCTAGTTATGACGTCCCTGAGTCAGCGAGGTTTTGTTCGGTACAATAAGCACCGAAAATAAAGTGCTGCGGTCAGTTTGTGAAAGCCTGAGCTTCATTTGTGTTGTTGTTCTGGCAGTCACAGTTTCTGTCCACTCGTTTCTGCCTCCTACAGCGAAGACAGTAAAGGCTGAAACTGAAGTACATATACAGCTTCTTAAAAGAAAAAACATTTTAAAAAAGCTTGTCTTTGCATTTCAGAACATATTTTCTTTCAAACCCAGACTTCAATATGCCACTTCAATGCACTAGAATGGGTTTAGTTTTGACAGATAATATTATTGTGTGCAATTTAAGGAGTAAAAAGGATTTGAAAATCAAACCAATTAGTTCATTTTAAGACACAGAACTTATTTTCTCTATTGCATATTTACTACTTCTCTTTTAATGAAGCAAACTGTTAATATTAGCCGCGGCACTGTACGTTCTGAAACTACCAACTGAAACAGTGAAACAAAGTAAGAAAAAATTGGTGCAAGACTGACAAATGAATTGATACTAGAAAAGAAAAGAAAGGCTTAGATGTACTTGGAGTCACTGAGAAGAGCCGCTACTTTAGATTAATCACATATTAAAACCACCGCTGAAATGACATTTTGAAATCCCATCTCACCTCGTCTCTGTTTGCTGTAGTTTCATTGGGATCCACACCTCTCTCCTCGGCCTCTTAGGAACTGGTTCGAGTTTGGCACTGCTGCTATTTTTAGGCTTAACACGGTAGCAGCCTTGTTTCATTGGTTTGGTTATATAATCCGCTTCCTGTCCTGCGAGGCGGCGGCGGCGGCGGCCTTGTTGACAGCAGCTCATTACAGCACTTGAGATGGTGAACTCTTTATCATGCGCACGCAATCTGGAAGGAGGGAGACAAAGGCGGAGCATGATTTGTTTTCTTCATCTCATTTTCAGAGACCAGCTGTCAAATCCCAAAGCAAACACTTTCACCACTGAATGCCTGAACTTTGAACCCCCGGAAAGAGGACTAGAACAGGGGTGATGGGGCGCGTAAACGGGTGAAAAGGACTGGTAGGGAGGTGGTCACAGAGATGAAGGAGAGGACAAAGCGCTGATGAAGCAATATAACGGGATGATAGAGGGTTGAAAGTGACTGATAGTGGGATATAAATGGATTATAGAGTTGTATAAAGGACTTGTTTAAGGGTTTAAATGGGTAGACAGGCAGTGTTGACTCATCGGCCAATGGGACTGCTAGGTGAATACAAACCTGATCAAAATTTGAAGCAAAATGATTTCAATGCATTGATCAATTCGTTAATCAATTCAAGGCTGCATGCAACTCAAGAAGTGCTCATGTCAAAATTCTACTGACTGTATTTGCTGTTAAATGTATTTAAGGATCAAACATTGAAGAAATGGGGCAAACACAGGACTTTCACACAGGAGACCGAGGGGTTTCGTTGCCCGTGTGAAACCAATAGTCACCGGTATTGATTGTTTTAAGAAAGTAGTTGTTCTAACCCAAAACATGATCTCCTCTTAATCCTGACCGAGTAGCTTTGGAGCCTAAACCTAATCAAACTGCGACCGTCACCTGAGACATGGTAGGAATAAGGTTAGAAAGGGGGTTGTTAGAGGGGTAGAAAGGCAAGATGGGGGGTGTTTAAAAGGGAATAATGGGAAGCAAGAAAGGTGCAAAAGGTCAGTAGAAGGGGTAAAGGATGACAGAGGGATGTGAAGGGACGGTACGAGGGCCAAAGGGATGATACAAGGGTATAAAAGAAGATAGAGGAATTGAGGGATGGCTAAAGTTGATAAATGTTGTTTAAAGGGATAATATAAGGGTATACAGGACTCATTGAATGGTTAAGGGAATGACTGAGGGTTAAAAAATGCTCATTTAAATGGGACATAAAGGATTGATAGAGAGGAAGAAAGGGTCAATAGAAGGATATAAAGGATGTTGGGTGGATCGAAAGAATGATAGAGGGATTGAAACGGTGGGTCAAAGGAACAATAGTTGCGTATGAAAGAGTAATTAAAAGGCAATTTAAAGAGATGTTGGGTGGTCAAAGAAAAAATAGGTATGCACCCCTGCTAGAATATTCAAGAAAATGGGTTGTAGATGACTGATGATGAGGTGATAAGTAGGGATGGTAGTGAGTCAGAAGGACTGGTGGACGGGTCACGACAGGGTCGGCAACATGAGGAGTAAGGAGAGATGATGGAGAATCAACAGTGTAGCTTTCACAAAGCGTGAAAAGGATGTGGAAAGGATGACAGCCGGAGGAGTACGGCGGAATCACAGGGGACCAGTGGAGGGATATGAAGACGTATTTTTGAGGGATCAAAGAAATGATAGAGGGATCCAAGTGACGGACGGAGGGGGTGGAAAGGACAGGAAGCGCAGTGTGAGGGATCAAAGAGATGATAGCGGGGTCAAGTGACGTGACGGAGCGACGTGAAGGGACGAGCGCGAGTTCCCCACGAGACACGCGTGTTTTCCTGCATGTGTTTCGTGTGTGTGTAGCATGACATTACAACACACGCGCACACAAAGCTGAACAAAGGCATTATTCTGTCGTTAAACACTCCAATTATTGGCTTCCTGCCTGCATCTGACTGTGTGTTGTAAGATTCAGCGTCTCTACCCAAAACTGAGCCGGAAAACACCATTTTATTAACACTTACCTTCAGCAGCACTTTTCTGTGTGTGTGTGTGTGTGTGTGTGTGTGTGCGTGGGTGAAAATGAGTTCATCGGCAATGATAGCTTATTTAAGGTTTTCGCCTCAGACTGCGATTCAGCAGGGCGGCTGTTCATTTACAGAGAGCGGGAGAGAGACGAGTGAGCTCATTAAAAAACACTGACGGGGGAAGGAGCAGAGGGCGAGCGAGGTGTAGAGGCAGAACAAGAGAGGAGGAGGAGGAGGAGGAGGAGGAGGAGAGCGAAGGAGAGAGCGAGCGTAAAGAGTGCGAGTGGAGGAGGAGGAGGAGGAAAGGAAAGGAAAGATCGAAGAAGATACAGAGGGAGAGAAGGAAGAGCGGGAGGAAGAGGGCGTAATGAGGAAAAAAACAATGTTGCCGGAGGAGGAGGAAAGAATGTGGAACAAGAAAGAAAGAAAAAGATACAAATTTCACAGTGCCTGGTTTCAAATGGGTGTTTGTCCCATTTGGTTTGTCAGAGGGCCCACACCTCACTATCATAGCAGAACTGTTTCAATTATGGATCTGATTATTTTTAGCCAGGCTCCGGTTGGTACAGGTGGGTTCTGCAGATCATTTTTTCCATCCTATAAAGTGGCAGCCTGCTTCGAGACCTCCTGAATCTTCGCCCCCACTTCCCCGATTCGCCCAGCAAATCAAACAAGTCTGCCGTTGTGCTCGGTAATGGCTGTTTTCCCCTAGTTGGAGAAAGAGTCAGCTAGTCAGAAC
>CM022492.1:23352040-23369143 GCA_011952105.1 Coreoperca whiteheadi
AGTTTGGTAGCAGATCGTGACCTAAGTTGCCTTTTGTTTTGTTTTTCATCCCTGCATAAAAATTTGACCTACGCAAGAGTGTACGTTCACTGTTTACGGCGTAACACGAGCACTGTTGCTTTTGTGTCATTGCACCTCGCCACTCTCTAAGACGGCCGTTCGGAACAGCTACGAGCAATTTTAGCCTTTTCGGTGGATTTGAATGACACTTTGTATGAGCTAGTTTGTTGGAAGCATACGGAGAATGTAAGTTGAGTCACAGAAATAAATGTGAACCGCTACCACTTGGTACTGATTGGTTAGGGCAATACAAAGTAACCCCCCGGCCCGGACAGACGTTGGCTAACGTGAATATAATGTCAGTCCGAGTGAATGAACTGTAATTATATAATTGGCAGTTAAGTTTAAAGTAAAGAGAGAAGCTGAAAGTCCTCCCACCTTTGTCCTCACAGCAAAGGTAAAACTGCCTGTTGATGATCAGTTCAGTGTTTGTTCGGTCTCTTTGAAGCCCAGTAGAAACCTGCTGGGATGTCCTTGACTTGGACTAACAGAGGAACACCAGGAATATTGTGGCCTACGTTTCTGAAATACCATTTTCAAGCTTCTTTTAAAATTAGTTTTGTTGTTATTTGTCTTACATTCTGGTATCATTGTATTTACATTGTAAGCCCTGTACTTTATGCTTTAGCAATACTCATCATCCCTGGAACACCAAATAAAAATGTAAAGAAAAAAGATAAAGTTGTTGCAATGAAAGAACATGGTGAGAGACAAACGAAAGAATGGACCGAGGAGGAAAAGCAGCGAGTGTCTTAGCAGGTCGACTGAAGCTACAAATGAAACTCAAATGTCAGCCTTTAGTCAATAGCACCCCGAGAGAGCGAGAGGGAGGGTCTGCAGGTCTTATTCCAGGGTTCAGAAACAGTGCTGATGGCTTCACGAGCGTTTGAATTCACTAATTGTCAATCACTGTCACAGCAGGAAATTAAACTTTGTGTTTTCACAGTTGCTCTTTGAGCAGGAGGTGATGGCTGGTTAGCTGCCAAAAGCTGCCTGCGTCTGGACCCGGAGATTTTCAGAAGAAAATAGGTGTTTACCAAGTTAGTCTTTTATATACACTGTATATTTTTTTGCTATAGGAGGATCCCTGATAATTCTGGTGACCCCGTGACCTTTTCCTCTTTTGCCACCTTCAAGCAGACGTTTCCACTTCATCAGCGACGGTTTGTGATCACAGGTTTAGAGTTTCTATGTATGCATTTGTAACTATAATTTAATAATCCGACGTCAAATGACTAACAGCCAGCACATTTAGCCCCACCACATGTTTTCAGGTTGTTCAGAGTTCAGAGTTAATTTGAGTGCACTCTTGCTAATTAAGTCGCAACGTCAGGCTGCTCGCAAAGTCTGGGAAGCAACAGAGTGCAAACATAAAGGCTTCTTCTGCTTAACTTGAAATATTAGTTAAAGAAACCAATTAACATACTTGGGATGTGCAATCATGGTAAAGAAGACAGGGGGGGGGGGGTAAAAAGCTTGCTTTCAGTAGTGTTGATGGTAAACACTGCCATAAGCAAATGATCTGTCAGTCGCATAGAGCGCCTTCATTAATGCTGTGTGCCCCTGTCCGCCGCGTTGGAGGGGTTTCGGGTCCTAAGGCTACAAGGCTTTTATTAAAAAAAATGCCACAATCGCTCTACTGTTCCCGCTAACAAGATATGTGTTCAGCGACACACAGCGGATCTCGGGCAAGGTGTACTGACTCCAGGACGCTTTCCGGGTTGGAGCGACGGGAGCGAATGATTCCGACATTCAGTTGAAACGTGCAGAAAGTCCCCGTTTGAAATGTCCGCTGCGTTGGTCGTTTCCCGCGAGGGGTCCCAACTACGAGCAGAACTTGTTTTTGGCTACGTTCAAATCAAATGTTGTTTAAAACGATCGTAGGGGCAACAGTTTGCTGCTTGGCCCCAGAAGGCCCCAATTCCCAACTTTATTTAGGATAGGATAACGCCAATATAATGGGTTTTTTTCCCAGCTTTTTGGAACCTCTAGTCGAGGCTGGTGGCTCTGCTTTTGTGCGTGCGTGTTGTTAGTACGGAGGTTTGCTCGGGCGTGTGTATGAACTCTGTGCTGTCGTACGACCTAACCCTCGACTCTGATAGCCGTCACCTTCCCAGATCGCACAGCCGCGTGTTAAGGCAGGTTTGTAACATCAGATCTACATTTTCTGCGGCTCACATACGTTCTTCTTCTTTTATTTATTTTTTTTTTTTGCGCCCTCGTTGATTCATGCTCGCGTGCCGCTCCTGAGTGAAAACGGAGCGATGCGGTGACACTTCTGTTTAAACAGTTTATGTCACGTGAAGGCTGTTTATGTGAGAGAAGGCTTCCCTCCTGTTCGTGGTAATACAAGGGCTACAATTATTAGCTTTTCCCCGCGGAAAGAATGGCCTGACATTTGTTAGCTGCCACCTTTTTCAAATTGTGCTTTGTAGCTCAGAAACAGGTGTGTGTGTTTCTTTGTGTGTGTGTGTGTGTGTTAATAGGACAGGTCGCTGTTTCCAAGAGAGCAAACACAAATATCCCTTTTTTTCATTTTCCCTCCTCTGCTGCCAAGATCAGATATGATAAACATCTCCAATGTGACCTTACACTGGTCCTCTTCATCAACCCCCCCCCCCACCACCACCACCAACCCAAAGAAACAACAAAAGGGAAAACCAAACAGCACACAGACTGAATCGGCTCTCGGACCTCGGCTCACCCACTCCCACCCCGCCGTCCGTTCTCTTTTGTAAAATGTAGCCCTGTTAAATTCTTTTCTCCCTGTTAGCATGTCTCCGTGCTGTGCCGTTTGTCGTTCAGCCGAGTCATACTGGGGCGGAGGAGGATGGATGAAATGGTCGTCTGTTGGCGTGGAACAGAAACAAGGACTCACAGTCAGATCAGTTAAAGAGCCCGTGTCGTAATGATCCCGATGGCTCCCGTAATGGATTATTTAAAACCCGGCCCGTTGCTCCTCAGAGCGTTTGGATCTCTTTGGGCTTCGATACCCCGAGAACAAGTTTCTGGCGTCTGATGAGAAGATGAGATGTGGGTTTAATGTCATTTCGGAGTGGCTTCACTTCCATTTCACTTACTACAGACTGCGAACAGACTATTTTTCATTCAAACGGTGCAGAAAAATGCGGCGAGAGAGAGAGATACAGGCTCATTCACTGATCGATTTCACGAAGTTTTAATTAACTGGCGTTTACGTGCACTTCCGGGGGCTCTGTCCGGTAAACTGGTTTCTTAAATGTCGCGTGAACGAGAAACCGTGATCGCGGTAGGGGATTAGAGTCACCGGGTTTTAATCCGCTCTCTGCGCGACTAAAGAGAAGGTAATACATACAAGTGATTGATTCACTCACTCACACACGTGTTGACTCTCCGTGTCACTCAGTCATTCGTCTAGCCACTCGCTCATTAAGTGGTAAACACATGTTTTACGTAATCCATTCCCTCACTCGCTTATCAATCTATGAACTAATGTATTCACTCACTCACTCACTTTCGTTATTCCCTCAATCCCACACTCGCTCACTCATTCATTCCTTCACTCACATTTTCTTTACATATTCATTCACGCCTTCACCCCCGATTCACTGACGCACTCTTTTTTTAATTTATTCATTCATTCATTTATTTATTAATTCAACATGTAACTCACTTACTCATTCATTTGTTCATTCACTCATGCATTCACTCAGTCTCTTTTTTGTCACTCGCTCACTTATTTACTGATCAGTCCGACATCAGTCTTTCACTGATTCATTCATTCACTCTCACTCACATACTAACAACTTCATTCCCTCCCTCGATGTTTCACTTATTTATTAGTTGATTAATTGATTCATCCATTGACTCACTGTCTCACTCACTCATTCATTGATTATTTATGTATCGCATGTATTTATTCATGTATTCGTTCAGTCACTCAATAATTAACTCATGCGCTCGTTTTCATTCACTCGCTCTATCACTCGGCCATTATTAATTCATTCATTGAGTCACTGTCTCCCTTACTCATTCACTCATTAATTAACCGATTCATTAATGCACTCCCGGGCCTCTGTTAGAAAGCGTTTCATGTGGCAAACGTGTGGAAAAATGTGCTGCTTACTTCCTGTCGCCGTGGTCATTTGCCGAGCGCTCGTTCGTCGGAATTAGTCTGAATGTTTGTTGGAAAACCTGCACGACCTTCATCCGTTCATTCTGTTCCGAAGAACGCCGTGGAAGCGTGGATTGATTTGGCTGGCTGTGGTTGGACGGCGCGCTCCGGCCTCTAATGGGGCCAAATGAGCTTTTCTGAGCCTCGTCCCTCAGTAATGGATGGAAATGAGGCGGGAAGCCACGAGAGCAGCTCAGACCTCATCTGGCCGTCTGACACCTCAGCCAGCACCTAGCACTCTGCTAATGGCTGCGTGAGTGTGTGTGTGTGTGTGTGTGTGTGTGTGTGAAAAGAGGGCTGAAATACTGACGGCGGCAGTTTTGTTTGTGTACTCGAAAAGCTTAAACAGGCAAATATGCAGATTTTTGCCAGTATGTACATTTACAAACTCTCCTAGATTTACATATATTATTTCTCTCCTGCACACACACACACACTCACTCACTCACTCATAGACTCATAGATACACTTTTGTGCATTAAAATTTGAAAATGCTCTTTTGCCTCTGGTTTGGCCTCGTCACTGATACCAAAGATCCTCGATGGGAACGCAAGAACGCACTACTTGTGCCAACAGTGCCTCTTCCACTAATCACCGCACAGTTAGCTGTTTCCTATAGGACGGCTCTGAGATCAGTGCTATTAACTGTATCTGATACAGACATAGGAACGTTGGGGGGGGGGCAGAGACAGACGTCCAGGATCAGGGATTCCTAGAGGTGTACACGGGTCCAAAACTTTTAACCTGATGCAAAACGGATCTGAAACTGAGCTGACATTGACGTGCAAATTAGTTTCCCATCCAGAAGGTACTCTCGGACAGTTACCTAGACCCAGTCTGAAATGGGGTCACACTGCACGGACCTGAATATAGACAAAACTCCATCACTTCTCCTGTGACGATGATGACTCACGTGATCAAAGCTGTCAGAGAGTCTGCTTGGATCCGCTCAGGTATTAACACCGACCCGAGATCCACAGCAATACGGCCGGACCCACCCGGACCCGTTCAGGCGGACCTGACTGAACTCAAGGGGAGCAGATTAAAGTAGTTTGTGAGTGAACACTAAAATAAATTGGAGAATTAAGTAGAATTAAAATGTTGAAATAAGAAATAACCTACTAGAAATAGCTCCCCCCCCCCCATAGGCTTGCATATGGTGCAAATGTTGACTGCCAATAAATAATCAATCAATTCTTGATACTGTCTCGTCTCCTAACTGTAATACTTCATAACAACCGTTGTTAATAATAGTTATATACATATAAAAATAGATAAATCCTGCTACACAATAAATAGAAGGCTTCAAATCGACCTGGGATTGGTGCTCGGTATCGGCCGGTAACCCTTCCGGTGATCGGTGATCGGACGCCCTTTCCAACCCTGCTCACTGCCCGGCTCTCTTGCCCCTCAGCTCTGTTAAACCGCCGCCGGTTTTTCTCATTTATCTCCAGATCGTCTTGGCAGTTGATCAAAAGCCCAATTACCAGAAAGGCGTACCACCCTCCTGCACACTGAACGACGCCTCCATAGATTCTAATTGGTACTTTGCTAATCAGACACCAAATTGGATGTCATCCAGACTGCCTCGCTTTCAGGCTACGTTTGTCTCCACTCCGGCGAAGTTTTAGTGATGCGCCTCTGGTTACAGTGAAAGCAAACGGGGAAGAAGTTTTAAAGGCGAAGGCTGCCCGTCACTCCCCGCCACGCAGAACCTCAATCTGCCTTTTAAGAGTTTATGACTGCACCCGCTGCGCCAAGTAATATTTTTACTCTGGATGTTGAAAGGTGCAGATGACAGGAAGCTACTTTTAGGAATCAGGTTTGTCAGTCTTTCTGCATAACCAGCGTATTGTTTTTTATCATGATGGAGGTTATTCGGCTTACCTACCTTTTGCAATAGCAGAGCTTGCACAAATGAGGTGTATTTATTGACCACCTCGGCTGGTGAGGACACACGCGTGCAAGCGCACATTCGTTACAGATTACTTTGTAACGCGCCTGCCGTATTCCTGCCGCTTGCCTTGCGATCATCGTGACGGAAGATAAAATGATTTGAGTTGTGAAATCCTGTTTGAGCGTATTGCAAACCATGGAAACGTGAAAAACTGGAGGATTCGTCATCAAGGTTTTCTGTTTGTCCGAGTGCCTT
Source organism: Coreoperca whiteheadi (assembly GCA_011952105.1). Taxonomy (NCBI): domain Eukaryota; kingdom Metazoa; phylum Chordata; class Actinopteri; order Centrarchiformes; family Sinipercidae; genus Coreoperca; species Coreoperca whiteheadi. Next base: position 23,358,406 of record CM022492.1, read on the forward strand.
CTGGTCTGCTCCCCCCCCCCCCCAAACTGTCATTAATACCAATCTAAGATGAAATGAAAGTATCGATTTGACCTGATGAGTCCCGCAGACGCAACAACAGGAGAAAAATGGCTCTGGGAGGATTTATTACAGCTGCCAGAGTCTGTCTGTTAGTCCTTCACGTTGTTTCCTCTGTCCTCCCCACAGCGACCGTGGCGGCTTGTTGCTTTGATTTACACGACCAGGTGCTTCCAGCTGTGTGAGTCTGCGCGCTGATTGTATGGAGATGGTTTGTGTTTGTAAACCACCACCGTGTCGGTGACACAATAGTCTGTCTCCGTGACAAGTCGTGCGTGAAGGTGATGTGAAGATAATGGCCACAGTAGGTATGAGGGCACTGTACGTACACACTCTTATCTCTCGCACCCAAACGTAACACACTGGTGCTGCTGCTAATGATTATAACATTAATGCAATTAATCTAACGGATGCCATCCCACCAACATATTTAACCTGCGATGACTACCGGCTGGTTGATCATGTGACATATATAAAGTCATTAGGAACAAACTGGTTTAAAAAGAGTGATAGAATTTAGGACCCGTGAGTTTTGACAAAAGGTGCACATCTGGGTTGCTAGACCTTAAAACGATGGTTCCAAATGTCTTGTTTTGTCTGACCAACAACCCGAAATACATTAATAAAATGCACTGATATAAAACAGATACAAGCAACAAGTGCTCACACGGGGAAGCTGGAACATGTTTTGCTTCATAAATAACACAATTCGTTGGTTGTCATAATTGTAAGGGATTCACTTTTCTCTGGGGAGCCTCGGGGTGTGTGTGTGTGTGTGTGTGTGTGTGTGTGTGTGTGGTGTTTTAGGCCGTTTGCAGGATGCAGACACACATTTAAACACGGATTATGAAATATCTGCAGAAGAGTTACAACATACCATCTCTTGTGGACGTAAACACTCGCCCATTTTTGGAGTTATTTGAGGCAAATCTCCTGTTGCCCTGGTTTCCTCTCTGATCGGGGGGCTTTAATTATTTGCGTGTCCCTATTTATGTCAGTGTCTCTCTTCATAAACACGGCATTATCCATTGTAGGGTTAATGGACCGCTAATGAAGGTACCCCACTCTTACTCGTTGGTAACAGCAGTCAAACGTTTGGTGATCCTTTAACTATTCCTCCAGCGCCATCTTCAGGTCAAAATGTTGGTTCGCCCAACACTTTGGTTTATGGCCAGATACCTGCTAAACGAATCACATTCCCATCAGCCTCCGCGGTGCTTTGGGTTCAGTGCTAATTAGCAGGTGTTAGCATGCCAACACGCCAAATGAAGATGGGGTTCACGCCCTGTGAGCATGTTAGCATGCTGAGAAAGCCAGAGAAATGAATCCCCATGTCTTTGTGAAACATGTGGTTCTAGAAGCGTGGTGATATAGTGACCACTGGCGAGAGTAGCTAGTTGGGACATGCTAACGCTACTCAGTCACAACAGCTCCCCATCTGAACTGGACTAGAAAACCTGACTTTGCTGTGTCTGCGTCTTGTTCAATTCAGTTCAAAGTGACCGGTCAGAGGCCAACTAGGGCTTGTAAATAATTGTCACGTATAGTTAGATCACCGGGCACAGTTGTACAACCGGTCTTCATGTCACGTTGGCCTGACTCCAGGGAGGGCATCGTTGTCTCTGCGCGGTGGTTTGTTTCCAAAACCCACAGTTCAGTTATTAAAGGTGTGAGACCTTTTCCTCATTCTTGTGTTTCTTTAATTGGTAGATGTCACTGTCACCTGCTTGAACAGACGGCACTGAAGGAGAAAACACCGCGGAGCTCAAAGGAACTGACGACTAACTGCCTGCTGACCTGAAAATGGAAACTCTTTACAGAGTCACAGTTTATGATCTTTGTCTCCAAACCTGTGACTTCTTGATGGGTTAAAAATTTCTTTATTCATTGGAGAGAAAAGAAAAAACAGACCACCAGCTTCCTTTCAGCAACAACACGTTTCAAAGCTCTTAACTCTTAATGAGAACAGCCCAGGTTGGAGTTTGTACTCAGGCTTCTAATGGACACACCGCAAATACAAAATTTGTTTTCTGCTGTTCAAGCGGCATGCAAGAAGGTACACTCAAAAACAAATGCAGCAATCAGCCTTGATATACTGCACAAGGTTATTAGGCTCTTGTAGGTCACATGTTTAACTAAGCAGCTTACTTGCTTTTACTGATATCCCTGCTCTGGTCTAATTTAAAATTGTAATTTATCGCTGGTTTGGTCCAAAGCTCAGCTGAAACTCTGTTGTTTTAGCTCTGGTTTGCCACAGCGTCCGCTGATGTCTTAGCCCCGATTTGGTCCTTGCAGGGAAGCTGCTCATGTCTGTCACACAGTTTTACTCACAGAATGGCATTCATACATTTGCATTATTTCTCTTTTGTTGCCTCATATGGTCACTTTGCCCCCCCCCCCCCCTCTGATATCACTGAAATGGTCTCACCCATCCTGAGATGGCACACGCTCATACCACATATACTTAAAGACTTCTGGCAGTTGATATTCATGGTCCAAAGATGAACGAATAGGTTGCTGCGGGCCGTACTCTGTACAAGTGAACGTGTTTTCCACAGAAACACAATGTAGAAGAGCTACCCAAACAACGCGTGTTCTCAGAGTGCGTCTACCTGAAGTTCTTTTACTCAGTGTCTTCGCTACGTTATGATATGAAGGACAATATTAAACCAATTGTGTTAGATTTTTTTTATTCCCTTGAATTTCCATAACTCACAAAGCCCTTTTAGTTCACTACTACCAACATGCAGTAACGTCAAGTGGTAAAGCCCTCACAACCCCTCAGTTGTGCACACAGAGACCTTTTCCTTTTTGGCCGAGTACATTTCAGTACTAAATTCAGTTTTGATGAGACCATATGTGTTAAGTTTAGGCTTATTCCCAATCTAATTATCGCATTTTGCTTTAAACAACTGAAAAACAAAATCTTTAATCAAACACAACTTTCTTTTTTTTGTTTAAACGTATGCCTCATCAGGGACTACTTTTTTTAAATAACGTGCTTATTAGTAAGAAAAGCAGGTAGAACTTCGTCCAAAACTTTCACCCGTGTCTTCAGCGAAACGCAGTATATATATATACATACGAATAAAATACATTTGTAACAACCTGGATTTGATTTCAGGGTTCTGTTGTTATTCCTTTCAGCAGCCCATCGTGTCCCCGACCTCAGAGAGGAGTTGGCTTTCAGAAACGGAGCTAATCGCCTGTAAGAAATGTTTCCGAGTTGCTTGCATTAACCTTTGGTCCGCGCCTTGTGCATTCCAATAATACCGAAGGACAGTTGCGTCCGATGTGGAATCGGCCCCCCCCCCCCCCTTTGTTGTGTGGATACTAACTTGCTCAGACACAGCTTGATGCTCGAGCCTTTGCCGTTCGTGCTCCTCCTATCAATAATACATGGGGAGCTCCTTCCCTCCTCTCTGCAAGGCAATATGGCTGCTCCTCCTTTCAAATGCTGAGATCCACCGAGACGTTCACAGATAACTGACTTCGCCTTATTTTCTCTCCGGCCTCCTCCTTCCCCCTTCTGCTCTTCTTTCCTCCTTTCTTTCCCCTTTATCACTTTCTTATTTCCTGCTCTCTCATCTCTGTGCTTTCCTTCTTCCTCTTTTATCTTACCTCTTCTCCTCATCTCTCCCCTTCATTTTTTTCCCTCTTCTTTACTCCCTCCTTTCCTCATGTTCTGTGTTCCTTCCCCTCTCTTCTCTTTTCACTCCCTTTTCTTTCCCTCTTCTGTCTCGCCACCTCATCTCTGTTCGCCTCTACTTCCTTTTCTTCTCCTCTTTCCTCTACTTCCTTATTTGCTCCCCTCCTGTCATCCCCACTTCCTTTTCTCGTCCCATATTTCCTCTTCTTTTCTTTACCTCTTGCCCTTCCCTCTTTCCTCCTCTCCTATCTTTATTTCCTCTTTTCCTCATCTTCTCATTACTTCTTTCCTATCCTCTTCTCCACACTGTTTCTTTCTCATCTCTTACCATCTGCGTCCTCCCTCTTCTAGCATTGTCCTTTCTCTCATCCCATCGTTTTCTACTACCACCTTCCTCCTTGTCTACTTTTCCTCCTAGATCTCTTTTTCTCACATTATTTTTACATTCTTTCTTCACCTGTTTCTCCTCTTCTCTTTCTTCCTCCTTTTTGCTCTCTGTCACCACTCCTTTCTCCCATCCTGTTTCTATTCTTTCCAGTCCTTTTCTCCCTCCTCGTCTTCGGTCCAACTCTTTCCTCCCCCCCTCCCCCCTTTTTCTCCCTCTTTTTTCCCCCTGCCTCCCTCTCTCTTCCGTCATGGGTAAATGAGTGTGTCCTTGATCTGCAGGCAGTCCGCCAGGCCCTGCTATCCCCCAGACGGTGCTCTGTTTCTGGGATGAGGCGCTGACCTCTGACACTCCTCCTGGCTGCTTGTGAAGGCTGACAGGAACCACCGGGCCGCCGTGCTCCTCGGGGAGTTCAGGGAGACGAGAGAGGGGAAGGAGGAGGAGGCGGCCGACAGGCCGAGATATTTCACGCTCGTGTTGGAGCGCTTCCCCTCCGGTTTGAGCAGGGCTTTTAGTTTGACTAGTGGATCTGTCTGGTCAGCTCTGCGTTTGTGGACTGCAGCCGAGCATGTTGCTGTTGTTCTTGTGAGGGACGAACTGATTAGTTAAGTCATTCATCATAATTAGCTGATGGGTGTAAGTTAAAAAGGCCATTGGTGGGGTCCAAAATTAGCTTCTTAGCTCACCTGCCAAAGAGCTGGTAAACAAACGGCGGACGCACCTGCCAAAAGCAGCTTCTCGCAGCCAAAATAATTTCCCTTCGTTTTTACAGAACTACGATGAGATCCTGTGGGAGCCATTCAGCAATGTAAAACTCGCCCTCTATTGCACCGCTTTCTTTTTAAAATCAATTCATTCTTTTTCAAAATGAGCTGGTTGGAGCCTCTGCGTCGTCATTTCACTTTTTTGTCAATTGCCGTTTTAGTTTCTGGTTAAAACACTGATGAACTGGCAGTTTATCAGTTTATGTTCTGTTCTGTGGGGAACGTTCAGCCGAAAATAATACTTCAAAGTTTGATCCTTTAATCTGTCCTTAGACGGACATCTATTCAACATAAAGTAGCTATCGCTAAATGTTTTTCTTTTATTTACTATTTGACAATATAAATGGGTAGTTGTGTGCTCCCATTATGCTCCTATGCACACCGACAGTTACCAAGCTTGATAGGTCTGAGAGCTTTTTCCCCTCTTCAATGACTCTTTTTTTAAATGAAATGATGTACAAGTATAAATAGAAAGAAGCTCGAGGCGCTATTTTGACTGCTAGCATGTTAGCGGTTAGCTCACACCAGCCCTATGAGCGGTCGCTGTGCCGTGAAGTTTGTAGAACCAAACATTTCGCCAAGAAGCAAGGTTGAATTTCACTTTGCCATTTTTTTAGTGTGACCAGGCCTCTCGCCGTTTAGCCGTGTGGAATTGTTTTTGCTTTGCTTTGATTGGTTCATTGGCCAGAGAGAGCATGAGGTGGATAGATACCAATTTATCTTTCTGTCTTGACTGTCTGTCTGTCTGTTCAACCCCCCCCCCCCCGTCACTCCCAGAGTGGTTGTTGAAATACAGATCCCGCACAAACAAGTTTGCCCTTAGATTACCTCGGCCACAGTTTCTTTTTTTTACGTGTTCATGCGAACCCCCGTAACTGCTCTTCAGTGATAGCACACTGCGCTCCTCTACGTGATGCTGTACCACTCACTGTTCTGAAGGGAATCGAATACAACAACGGCCAACATGTCCACAGAGAAACGTCCACTCTCCCGACCCCTGCTGGGCCGGTCCAGTGTCCCTGTGCTTTCCTTCAGCCCACAGCGTCCACATCGCACACAAGCACCAGCTCAGTTTGACACCACACACGGCCATGAAGCAGGTCTGCATGGTTCAAGTGAGACAGATGATTGTGAAGAGGCTGCTGTTTGTTGGCACCACAGACGTATAATCCACCAAACAGATGGGCTCCGAGAGCTCTGGCCAAACAAAACCAAAGATCCTCGGCTGCAGCCAGACTCACTTCATTTTGCTGTGTAGACACAAGCAACAAGCAGGCGCTGGTTGTTAAACACGGAGACGTTCAGGGTCTATTGAATATTTTAAGCTTCACAAAGTCTGTAAATTGGTTGTTTGAGGAATACGTGTTCGTTTTGGTGGCTGTGTTTCGGCGGATAAACAAGTGGAGAGTTTGGATTCAGCACGACTCATCGTGTCAGCCATCTGCCGTCAACCGTTTTTCCCAAAAAAAAACATGAAAACTCTACATTTAGGGTCTGCACTTACACAGCAACGCGAGCACCGATCCAAACCATTAGTTTGGGTTTTGGTGGACATGAATGATTCAGGTATGATTCCTCTGCAGCCATGACAGAAACCCTGTGCGTGGAATCGAACGTCTAATCCAATGACCGTTTATGTTGGAAGGCTTTTGAAAGCAGAAAGTAGGACAGTGTTATAGTTGGAAAGGCTCTTCTACAACTGCATTAATCCCATGTTGCTAGGAAACATGTCAGATGCACTTCTCTCCTCATAAACCATTTGCAAAGCCCTTTTTAAAATATATATATATTCTGAAACCTGCATTGTTTCCAGCCGTTTCCTCGCAGTCTTCTTCCCTGCTTTTTGCTGGCGCATTGCTACATTTCATTTCCTCCAACTGTAGATCAGGGTATAGCATGAAACCGTTCGACCCTTTGCTCGTGCAAGTTCATTTGGTGCAACCGAAAAAGTGACCCACTCATAAAAACGTGGATCTATGGCGTTACTTGTTCCCAAAAGCCCAACATGGTACCAGTGGCACACATTCGCTGGTGTTTGCGTTCCAACAGGACGGGTTCTTATTTCAAGTCTATGTCAATACAACACCCACTAGCCCACATTTGGTCACTGTGATCGTTCCCTCTGTCCATATTTGTTTGCGAAGAGCTTTGTAACGAAATTTTATTGTCTGTCACGGGGGACAAAAGTCGTTATTCTACATAAAAACGCACATTAATCTTCAGCTAAAGCTAATATGAGGCTTTTGCAGTCTCAGTTAGACCAGTCGAGTGGTATCTTTAAAAAGTTACAACCTTTTAAGTCCTCTTTTTACTTCCCTGGACATTGGTTTAAATAGACGGGGAATTGGTGCTAAAATAAACTTCATTTTGGTAGATACCCACTTGATTTGGCTAACTCAGACTGTGGTAGCCTCATCGTAGCTTCAGCTAAACTCATATGAAGGATCACAGCAGAGACAGGAGGAATGATTACAGCAACCAGTAACACTTACGGTGTACATACAGTCATGTGAGTCCTGAAAAACTGTGAACCTACCCTTTAACGTTAAGTAATTGCGACGTGATTTTTCAGTTGAGTCGGATGGTCACCGTTCGTTGCTTACCTGAAGCTCGTGGAAGGGCATCTGGGAAATACTGGAAATCATTATATGAAATAAACAGGCCGCCGTCCCCAAACGTACAGCCTTGTAGGTCGCCTGTGCAAGCAGCTTATTACGACCCATTTTTACGTGTATTGTTAGGCGGCGCCCTCTAGTGGCCGTAGTAATCATGACGGGAGCAAAGGAGGAAGTCAGGTGAGGTGATATGCAGAGGGACCTCCATATCTGCCCGTCTCTCTCTGTCTTCCTGCCTGTTTGACGCATTTCTCGCATCTCGTGGTCCGATCCGAACGCGTCCGCTCCTTCATTCTTTTATTGCTCCATCTCAACACCTACTCGTCTGTCTCCACGCGAGTCTCCACATCTGATTTCCTTCCGCCTGTCCGTGTGTCATTCTGCCTATTGTCTTTCTGTCTGTGTTGTGTTTGTAGTGGTGGCTGACGGATGGCTCTGTCCCTCAGCCGTCTCGTTGTGATGAATTGCACCCAGAGACGATCCTGCTCTCAATAATACATCGTTACCTCTCGCCTTAACACGCTGCCTTTTACCGTCGGATACACGCACACTCATAAACGCACACACGCCTGCACATGTAATGCTCCCTCCTCTTTAGCTTAATGATTAGGAAATGGCAATAAAGCTGCCGGGGTCGGTGTTTATATTCCAGCTAGCAGTCACCTCACCTGTGGGACTACGCGGTGCAGTGCTTCAGGTAACAGCCCGCCACCATGATTAAGGTGTTCTTTACTGTGTGCATGCGTCTGTGTGGCTTTGCTTCGTTTTGTTTCGGTCACAGGCGTTTATTTAGGTCGGTGGTTGCTGTGGAAATATTTAGCCGCATCAATCAAGAGTAATTGCACTAAATTAACATTCAATTGAATTACTTTTTGTAATTTAGTTATGAAATGTGCTGCTCATATTGACGAACCCACGGGGTTATTACCCAAATCAGCGGGCTTTCTTTTTTTTCTTTTTTTTGTCCTTTTGAGCTCCTGGTGTCGTTTTTAAGCATCTAGCCGGTGAAGAAAGGGGAACGTGGAGCAGCTAGAGAGCCAGATATTATTCACAGGAGTTGGTGGAGCTAAAAGGAGAGTGAATATTGGTGTTACCTTCATCAGGTGGACGCAGACACAACTCCAGTGGGATGTGGCTCTGTCTCTGCTTGACATTAGGCAACATATTTGCCATAGCAAGTTGAAAAGGTGATAAGACATCGCGATTTCCCCGCTAGTGCCCAGAAATGGATGAATGCAGCTTAAAAGGAATAGTTGTTCTTTGCACAGAGACTGGAAACAAGAGGAGCTTCTAGTCTGGCTCCGTGCAGAGGTGAAAAATCAGCCTACCAAACGCTCACCAGCACGCTGCGTCATGTTTAATTCATACAAAAGCCAAAGTGTTAAAACGATGTGTGCCGGACTGTTTCTCGCCTCTGAGCAGTTTTCAGGCAACCAGCTGAGACTGGTCCGAGTCAAGAAACAGTCCAGCAGGTAACGAACCGTCCTATACCAACATTATCCAAACACAATAGTAGCATGCACACATGGCGAGAGTTTACAGTTTTTTTTATTAAGTTGAACGTGACCTTTTTCTGCTCTTTTCACTTCTATTTCTTTTCCTCCTCCTCCTCCTCTCTTTAATTGTCGTTGCATTGACTTCCTTGTTTTGCTGCTAAACCTCTGGTCAAACCAAGCTCGCAGAGGCCTGCAGAAATTCAAGCACAAAAGCGTTTTCCAGCCACCGCTGTGCGGTTCAATAGCATTACAGCACGGAAGCCTTTTACCCATCTAAAACCCAACTAATGGTTTGGTTTCTGCAGTTTCTGTTGCTTTTAACTCCCATCTAAGTGAACTGCTGCTGCCTCTGGCTTTCCGGAGTTCTAAATCATTACACAATATATCACCTTAAAACTCTTGATAAAGATGTTGCAGTCAGGCAGATGTGGGGTCCTCATTCAGAGCTCTGGACCCTCACAGGGGAGCGTTTGGTTCTGGTAAGTGCTGAATGAATGAATACACAGCTGAGCTTCAGCTGCAGATGGCAGCGATATGAGAGTCAGGTTGTTTTACCTGCCGTGGCGGCTAAATTGGCTGAGATGGAGCTCAGGAATTCTGCTCTGCGTTTCCTTTAAAAGCAATTTGGTTATTACTACCGCTACTACTACACACACATACACGTAAAGAAACATAGGTATGAAATGTGTGCCCGCAGTGCTGCAGGAGGTAGGCACCACCATGTTTTCACACCAACGGAATATTTTCTCCTAGATTTCCTCCAATAAGTCTGATCCAGGTTGAATCAGCCCGGCTCTTTGCACCGCAGGAGAAAACAAGACGAAATGTCGTTCACAATTTGAAGATAAACACTCTGAAATCCACATTCAAGAGACGCATCCAGAGACCGGGCTCTGCGAAAATTAAGAAGAAATATACAGAGAGGGACGAGACGAGATGGAGCTTCGATACAGCTAATGGGTTTGTTTTGTTTGCAGCACATTAGCTCTGTCCAGGCCTGAAAGTCATTACCGATTACAGCTTCTCCAATTCATCCTGCTGTTTCTGGACCGATACAGCTGATATTTATACACTGAAGTCACCGCGAGCTGCTATGTTGTGCCAGTATTCAGATTATTCAGCAGCATAGCTCAGTTAGTCACTAGTAAGGAACACTGGATACATTAGGCCTTTTAAAATGAAAGAAAAAACATAAAAACATCCCTAAATAAACAAGAGAGCAACCTCAGCCATTGGCGAGCTGGTGGGTCATCCACTATCTTATTACTAAAACTGCGTCCACCACTGTCCAAACCACTGTTACACAGTGAATCACAGCACAGGAACGACGCCAAAGGAAAATAAAAGCATCACAAAAAGACGAGGTAAAAGTTACGAACACCACATTAATCGGAAAAAAAATGTCCGGTTCAACACATTATTACTAAAGAATAGAAAAGTTTAGATAAATGTCTCGTGGTAAATGAGTATTTTCTGCTCGACTCGTCTCATTTTTAAAGTCATTTTTGCTGGTGATGGGGACGTTCATCTGTCAGTCCGACACTTTGGTCCGTATGTACCCCCCAAAAAATAAACTTTAACTAAAAAAAAAAGTGAAATGAAACCACGGACCTCCAGCGTGTCTCTCCCTATCATAAAAGGAAAAGGTATGCATATATGCACACACAAGGATGTAAGAGAACGCATGAGCACACACACTCACACGGACTCGTCCAGTGCCCACAGGGCTTTGGTTGGTTGCAGGCTGAAGCCTGGAGGTTGTCAACCATAAA